>OY757931.1:13466652-13514152 GCA_963585895.1 Sepioteuthis lessoniana | reverse complement strand
CAATTTTTTTAAGTCTTTGATAGGACTCGACGTGAACCCTTGTCTTCTGGACCACTGGCAAACATTCTACTCATTAGGCCAATAAATGAATCATTCATTGAGAATATATGATGTTAGTATATTCAGAGTGCTCAATGCACGTTAATTAATAAATAAGAATAAATTAAAAAAATATTTTTAAAACCCTGGAAATCGGACCTAACCAATAAAATGAAACGCAGTTTTTTCCAGGCAGCGGTCGCATTGATACTGCTATATGGATGCACTACATGGACTCTAACAAAACGGCTGGAGAAGAAGCTAGACGGCAATTACACAAGAATGCTGCGAGCAATCTTGAACTAGTCCTGGCCGCAACACCCCAGAAGACACCAACTGTACGGCCACCTGCCTCCTATCACGAAAACTATTCAAGCTAGACGAACCAGACATGCAGGACACTGCTGTAGAAGCAGGGACGAACTCATAAGTGATGTACTCTTATGGACCCCCACACATGGCCGGGCAAAAGCAGGACGACCAGCACGAACATACATTCAGTAACTATGTGAGGATACAGGATGTTGTCCTGAAGACCTGCCTGAGGCTATGAACGATAGGGAAAAGTGGCGAGAGAAGGTCAGGGATATCTGTTCTACCAGCACGACAAGACGATGACGATGATATGCAGAGCAAATATATCAATAATATCAGGTAAAACTTAACAGATAAGAACCATTACAAATTTGTCTTTATTAAGAATCCTTTTTTTATTTTATTCTTCTTTTTTTTATATATATGGCTTCTTAATCTGAGTATTGATTTTATTGCGGACTTTTGTCCTCATCTTGGTATTTTTTTTTTTTTGTTGTTTTTTCTCACTATGTTTCGCCCAAAGTTCACCTCCGGGGCCCTAGGCATAGTAAACAGAGGCGTTGAGTCTCTACGGTTCCAGGTGAGCATTGTCAGAAGATAGCGGTTTCAATTCCTACCCAAACCAGCCAGAGAGTTACTTGGTCAAAACATGGTGCGATAGACAACAACTATGGAAGGCAGTAATTACTGGGGATACGGTTACAAGACTCGGCATTCATATCCGAGGTCACGTTTAATCACCTGAAGACGGCCAGAGGTGAAACTTAGTGAGAAAAAACAACAAAAAACTACCTAGATAAGGACAAAAGTCCACAATAAAACATTATAAATTTATTTCCGTTTCCTTAGAGTCCATGTAGTGCATCCATGCAGTTTATCAACACTACCGCTGCTTGGAAGATACTGTGTTTTATTTTATCGGTCAGGTCTGACTTCCATATGACTGATAGCCTATTAATGGCTGTCCATGCCTTTGCTTGTCGCGTGTCAATGTCTGTCTCGGTTGATGAGATACTGCTTCCAAGGTAGGTGAACTTGTCAACTAGTTTCAGATAGCTACCGTTTAGTGTGGAAATGTCACCTGTTTGATTAAAGCACATATATTCCGTTTTGTGTGCATTGACATGGAGGCCAATGCCTGCATACACAAGAATGCTGTGAGCAATATTGAACAAGTCCTGGAAGCAACACCCCACAAAGCAGCAGCTATACGGCCACTTACCACCCATCACGAAAACTATCAAAGTTAGACGAACCAGACATTCAGGACACTGCTGGAGAAGTAGGGTCGAGCTCATATGTGATGTATTCCTATGGACCCCTTCACTTGGCCGAGAAAAGGCAGGGTGACCAGCTCGAACCTACATACAACAGCTCTGTGAGTATATGTGGTGTAGCCCTGAAGACCTGCCGGAAGCGATGAATGATTGGGAGGAGTGGCGAGATAGGGTCAGGGATATCCGTGCTGATGGCACGCCAAGATGATGATGATGATGAATTTATTTCAACACACTTTTTTTTATTAAAATGCCGTCTCATAAGTTTAACCCCACCAATACAGAACTGGAATTAGTTTTAAAAAAAGGGTTTCAAAATATTATTGCTAGAATACTAGATAAGTCTAGTTATAACTTATGGAATCACTGACGAGATACTATAAATTAGTTTGTTAATTCTGAAAATGAAAAAACCACGACATTCATACAATTTGACATAATCCTATTTACCCAACCCCTCCGCTCGGGCAGGATATGACACAAGGTCAAATTCTAAACGGAGTTTAACAGGTTTTAATTCAGAGTTTTTCCTTCTCCTAGAGTAGTCGCCTCACCAAGGCTGAAGAACCTAGTCTGTCCTACTATTTACCCATAGCTGGAAGGAGAATATTTGGATTCATACCTTTCCCAAGGGTATTAGTGCTATGTGAAATGCAATCAGGATCGTCCAAGATTTGAACTCGTGTCGTCGTGTCCACATCCTGCGACGATAACCATTACACCACGGGCACCTCCAATTTGACATAATAGACTTCTATAACTCCATATCGAATGAACTAAAAATAAACAGTATAAATATGTTTTAAAATGATATGTGTTTGTTTTTTTTTCAAATAATGAATAAAAAATTATTTTAGCATGTCTGAAATCTTTACAAATAGATAATGACAATACCTGGGTTAAAAATTATGTAGAAAACTTTGATGTGACAATGATATCTTTTGACTGCACAAATAGCTGATTTAGTTGGTATATATGTATTAGATACACTAAACAGAATATTAGATTTAAATCAAATCTGACTTTATTGAGATAGTGGACTAATCTTCATACCAAATAGTAACAGCTCCAAAACATCTAAACTGCAAAAGAAAATTATTAGGGCATTTAGATCACTAGGATTGAGAATTGAGATTTTCTTCAAAAATAGTTAACATTTTAGATATTAAATTTAATTTAGATAATAACTTCATCAAAACAATCAATAAAAAGTTTCATCAATCTTAACTCGAAACACCCAAGATCTAAAATTAAACAGATACCTTACGCAGTAAATATAAAAATAAATAAGCTATCTTCTTCCAAAAATATTTTTGAAAATAACGAAGGACCTTACAATGAAACCCTATTTAACGGGTGTTTCCAGTAAAAACTGGAATACTTAGATATTTACGAAATTAATACTAATGAACACAACAACATAAGAGGAAATTACTGTTGAATGAAAAGAACTCGTAACAATAACCATCATATAAAAATAACACTTATAAAAATCAAAATAAACAAAAAAGATAATATGGTTAAACTCTCCTTTCAGCAAACCTTCCAATATTAATATAGGAAAATATTTTTTTTCATTAATTGATAAAAGTTTAAAATAAGCCAACCCTTTAAGTAAAATTTTCAATAGAAACACCTTGAAAATTAGTAATTCATGCAGAAACAAAAACGCCGAAATAATGTATAACCGCAATAAAAATTAGTGGATAACTTTAATTTGGAAAATTAGGAAACACATAACCCATCCTGGTAATTGTAGAATTAAAGATAAATGCCCAATGAATGGAAATTGTAAACTTGAAAATGTAGTTTACCAAGCAAATATTTTCACGAAGGAAGATAACATTAAGGTAAAAGCTGATATTGGTATGTCCTCGCTAAATGGAAGTTTAGGTATTATAATCATAGACAATCTTTTAATAACCCCCTTACTTTAGAATCAAACTTCCTTATCTAAATATAACTTGAAGGTAAAAGACCAAGAAATAAACCTAATAATAAATTGGAAAATTATCAAAAAATCCTCTTTGACAAGTAGTTTACATGGTAGAGGCAGTTTATGCCTAGAAGAAAAAAATTTGCATTTTTAAATATAAAAATAGTAAGGATTTATTGAATAGGAGAAATGAACTTATATTCAAATGTACACATAGAAGTAAATTCTATTTATAGTAAAAAAATATTACATTTAGTTTAACACTGTTAAACAAATTCATAAATAATAGTTATAATACCTACTCTTTCGTATATAAGGTTCAATCTATATTTGTCAAATATAATATATAAGATTATATTGATCATTTAAATTAAGATATTCCATCTAAAATGTTATATAAATCTATACAAAACATCTAAAGATTTTTAAAAAGTCTACTTAATTTGATTTAATGATCCACCTTAATGAATCTAAATAACATTTTTTTATATTTTATATTAACGTCAAATTAGATTTACACGTATACAATAACTTTCACGTGATGACATATTAATAAATCTGAAATATAATAATAAATATTGAATTTAAATTTTAAACTATCAAAAAAATAAACAATGGCTAGATAACCTACCCATTTGTATATCCATAGTTATCGACCCCTCCTTTCAGGCAGGATATGACACAAGGTCTATTTTTAAGCGGAGTTTAACAGGTTTGAATTCAGAGTTTTCCTTCTCCGAGACTAGTTGCCTCTCCAAGGCTGAAGAACTAAGTCTGCCCTACTATTTACCCAGATCTGGATGGGGAATAATTGGATTCATACCTTTCCCAAGGGTATTTAACTCCAGGAGAGAATGTGCACCGTTTCGCGACCTTCCTCACCCAGTATATACCTTCTGAGTGGGAGGTATAGTTCTCAGCAGGGGATACAGTCAGCGTATTCTTAACTTCGTTAATATCATGTGGGAAAATGTTTGAAACTACTACATCATCGTAACATGCAGAAATACACAATGTAGCAGAAATGTGATGTTACTATTTTTAAAAACTAAATAATGATACCCATATTTACCGACCCCTTCGCTCGGGAAGGATATGACACAAGGTCAATTTCTTAAACAGAGTTTAACAGGTTTGAATTCAGAGTTTTCCTTCTCCTAGACTAGTTGCCTCACCAAGGTTTGAGAACCTAGTCTGCCCTACTATTTACCCATAGATGGAGGGAGAATTATTGGATTCATACCCTTGGAAAAGGTATTAGTACTTTGTGAAATACAATCAGTCTCGTCCAGGATTTGAACTCGTGTTCCTACGACGATAACCATTACACCACAGAGACCTCCTTTGTATATAAGGGTCAATTTATGTGTATTAATGTTCATAATAATAAATCTAATGTTACATTAATGTTTAAATAATATATTTTAGCTAAAAACTACATAACAATTTATAAGATATTATTATGAGTGTTTATAAAATATATATTTTTTTTAATTCAGTGTTCCCTTTGTGAATCAAATATGATCAATATGTAATTTAATCGAAAAAAATTAAATTTACGTCCTTGAAAGGGAGTTAATTATTAATAAATCAATGTTTTTTTAGAAAAACTTAAATATATCACACAATAAATTGCTATATAAATGTAATCACCCTTAAATTAAACTATTAAGTAAAATATTGGAATATTAACTCATTTACTCGATGGACATAAAATCACATAACCTCTGACGACTTTCAATATTCAAATAAATTTAATTGTAGTTATTATGATACGTAATCATTATCGGACACAGGGTACCATTTTTTCAAGAAACAATTAAATAATTAATTAGATTTAATTTAAAATGAAAAAAAAATTCTCTACAACGAATTAAACGTCAAGCAGTGAATAACTCAGACCTAACCAATGGTGAAAGTTTTCCAGCAAATTGGAGAGATAACTAAGTTCAGAAGTAATTGATGTCGTCGTTTAAAAAAACATGAGACCATTCGTGAGAGCGGTGACAAAATATATGAACTAAAGAGTCTGAAAGCGGGAGAAGATAACATGAAGATTGTTTTCTCCAAGGCTTTTTTGATTCCACGGATGAATCTCGAGTTAACCTTAATGAACCTGACGGTTGTAGCAGAGATCGGTAACAGACTAGATCTTCATCAGCACTCGAGACACCAACCAGGAAGAAGTGCTGGGATTATCGGCGGTATCCAGGTTGGTCCGAGGAAATTGCGTGACTGTATGAAAATGACTGTAAATTCTTATATCGCTTTTTTGTGGGATCATCTTGAACATAGGTTAAAAAGCAAAGAATCTCCGTCAGGATAACCATTATAGTTATTCAAGATAATGCTCCCACGTAGAGTAACGAGAACAATTACACTTTTGTGGAACTCAGAAGATGAGCTGGCCTGCTAACTATCCAGACTTCAACCCAATAAAAAAATTTTGAAGCATTCAGAAGCAACGAGCTTATGAGAATGGACACCAATTTAAAATCAATGAGGACTTGAGGAATACAAGTGTGAATGCATCACTTAGAATTACATGAGAAGAGATCCAAAAATTGACATGTTCCATGGATCAGCAGCTGATCCAAGTCATTTCAATAAAAGGTTATGCTATGTGTTGTGGCCCAGTAAAGGGTCCGGAAGAAATACACAACTCGGGTTTATATTAACGAAAGTATAATACAACAGAGTGTCGAACGTCAGTCTGACTGCCAAAATGTTAGGCGAGGAAAAACTTGGTATTTGTCCTCCGTCCCACGACCAGAAAAGTATGGCACAAGGCCGTTTTTAAGGTGGGTCTGGTCGTAGGGCAGCAGCCCACACGCGTCCGGCATTATCAAAAATAACATTCCCCTCAGGCGTCACGCAATAAACCTAACCCCCCATAAGGGGGTAAAAGCCTGAGGGTGGTCCCCCCTGAGGCCGGAGGAAATGGTGAGTCAATAAACCAGCACTCGGCCAGACCCGCGCCCGAGTCAAACAAGGCCTGTAATATAATGACAGGGATTTCGTTTTATATATCTTGCCTTTCGGTTTAGTTAGGCTGAGAACCTTTCGCTTAGCGTATGGGTTAGTTAGGTGCAATCACAAGCGCTGGCGTTCACGCGCACGCGGAGCGGACGTGTCATTCAGAGATGTTACAATAGAAACCCCAGATAGAAAGTGTGACCGCAGGATGTGAATGATGTCATGCATCGGAAGAGTGCGCGGAGGATTTTGGGGATTTGAAAAAAAGTCAGTGAGAGAGTTGAGTTTTGCGGTCGGAAGAAGAAGGTTGACTTTCGCTTGCGGCAGGTGTCGCACGTGGTTTGGGGCAGATGGAAAAGTCAGCATAGAAAGATTGTGCCTCTCTCTTCCTTATGTCGAAAAACCTTTTAACTCAAAGGTAATAAAAAGTTTCTTACCTGAACTAAGAAGTCGTGTTTTTTGGTATTTCAGGTTTCCTATGTTATCTATATATATGCGTTATGGACATTATGAACGTTTTGCGTACCGGTATGAATATGTCTATTTCACGTATTCATGTATGACTATGTAACAGGCCGACCGAGGCTGGGCAGAACTTGCTCTGGGATGAATATTCTCCCGGTATTAATAACAACAGGAAGAGTTCATTACAATCCGCTGGTTGGGTACCATAACACTAAATATCCATATCAAGCTGTATATTAAGCAATTAAAGCCTTATTTTTTGTTTTTAATAGTTTTAACCACACATCGTTAATAATTGGGAACTGTTAAAAATTAAATAAATTAAGTAAAAGACCGTAGATTCTGTATATTTTTAGGAACCTTACGATTTTTACACATCACGCGTATGTAACTATCGCAGTCATTTTATACAAATCTTGTAAAATTCCTGCTTGTAGTTATTGGACAAAATCAAAACTTGTCCCGTCATTAATCATTCGTTTTGCATATGAGTTTAAATGTGTTTTATAGCAAAGCAAACGGTGTGGGTTATTTAATGCCAAATCTTGTTTATCATATTTACCAACCCCTCCACTCGGGCAGGATATGACACAAGGTCAATTTTTATGCAGAGCTTAACAGGTTTGAATTCAGAGTTTTCCTTCTCCAAGACTAGTTGCCTCACCAAGGCTGAAGAACCTCATCTGTCCTACTATTTACCCATAGCTGAAGGGAGAATAATTGGATTCATACCTTTCCCAAGGGTATTAGTGCTATGTGAAATGCAATCAGTCTCGTCCAGGATTTGAACTCGTATCGTCGTGTCCAATTCCCACGACGATAACCATTACACCACGGGCACCTCCAAATCCTGTTTATACATATACAGGATGCGGAAGGAAAACTAGTATTATTCTTGTATAATAATGAATAACTCTGTTATAAAACAAGATTAATTTTAATTTTAAAAAATAAACAACAAAATACGAAGATACACGCAAAACCGTAAATTTACTCCATATGGCAACCATTTTTTTTTTTTTTCACTTATTATATTAACACACCTTCGGAACGATTTACATACTGTTGTAACCTAACAAGAAGGTTATTGAATCAGAAATAACCAAAACAGAGGTTGAAAATGAAATGGAAATCTATATAGCATTAAAAAATACAATACTTGCCTGCGGCGTGAAGATGATAACCGCTTATAGAGGTTGGTGGCTCTTAAGGTTTTATGGATTATCAGTTTTTGTAGGTTATTTAACGCCAAATCCATTTTTATGCAAATAGTATGTTCTATTTCAAACAATTCCGTTTATCATGAGTACAAAGTTTAAAGCATTACTATTTCAATCTATTCAGTTTATTCAAACAGTTCTTATTCAGCTTATTTCGTTTAGTATAAGTACAGATTTTGTTTACACACAGTTAAATGCCAAAACAGTTATACATTAAACAATTCAGTCCAGTGCGAGTACAGTTTCAATGTCAAAAACAGTCCCATTTCAAACAATTCAATTTCGCATAAGCACGCAGTTTAAATGTAAGAACAGTTTAATTGTCAAAAACATTTCTATTTCAAGCTATTTAGTTTAATCAAACAGTTCTAATTCAAACAATTCAGTTTAGCATATGAATGCAGTTTCGTTCTATTTAACCCATTGATAGTGCCCGATCAGGTGCTAACATTCCGGACCAGAGTGGACGTGGGAGCCATGGAAATGAAGGGGTGCCCCGCGTTCCCCAAAGCTCCAGCATCACTGGGACCTGACCATCAGATTGTTTAGTGTCATATCCAGGACACTTATTGGGATACTCTTACCCCTCTGCCAAGGTGCAGTCCGGTGTATTCTACAGCCCCAGCCGACAAGGCAATACACTGAGTTAATGTCAAAACACTTTTATTTTAGATAATTCAGTTTAGCATAAGTACACTGTTTAGATGTCAAAACAGTTCTATTTCAAGCAATTCAGTTTAGCATAAATAAGCAGTTTAAAAGTCAAAAGTTCCATTTTAAAGGATTCTGTTTCGCATAAATACGCAGTTTAAATGTAAAAAAAAACAGTAAATTCAAACCACGGTTTAATTCTATTTAAACCATAGATTGGACCCTATCAGGTGCTATCACTCCGGTCCAGAGTGGGCCTGGGAGCGATCGTAATGAAGGAGTACTCCACATTCCCCAAAGCTCCAGCATTACTGGGACCTCTCTTTCAGATTTTTTAGTGCCATATCCGTGACACTCGTTGTGGGGGGGGGTGCTTTGCAGAGGTGCAGTCAGTGTATTCTACAGCCCCAGCCGACTAGGCAACTGCTGCTAGAGTAAAACTACTGAAAATCCTCTTCGTTTTCTGTTCAATCCCCCACTCCTCCTTTTCTGTAAAAGAACAAAGTTTTTGCTTTGCATCCGAGAGAAAAAAAAATCAAGTTATTTCGGAATTCTTTTTGCTTTGGGGTGGTGCTTGGTTTCGTTATTTAGCAAATCATAGATTCTTTGTCGTTTCTTTTCTTCTTTACTCATATAGGGCTGAATTTTAATTTTAAAAAGTGTTTGAATAATACAGCTAATGATAAATATTTAGTCTTATCGCATTTTTCTTTTTTTAATTGGACTAATCAGAGAAAAAAATGTTTTAAAAATGATTCCATATTTTGTTTCTGCACCCTGTATATCATATGTATTTGATGTGCAAGCGAAAAATTTGTAGCTAACATTATTGTTTATTGAGTCAGAGTTCATTTACTTCAAGTCTTGCTATTCATTGTATGTATATAGTTAAATAGACTCAAGTATTGCTATATAACACTAATAGTTTTGCTGTGGTTTTTTTATTGTTGTTTTTTGCACAAATTTAATGGTGTCAAACATTGCTTTCAAATACGAATAACTTAATTCAATAATAATCATTTGTTTGCTCATATTTCATAGGTTTCGAGTAAAGCAAAGGATTAAAGTTCTATTTGACTAATAGACAGGACCCTATAATAGACAGGACCCTAACTGGTAGAGGTAGAAGCGCTCCGAGTCAGATTGGCCTTGGGAATAATGGAAATGAAGGGGTACTCTACATTCACCAAAACTCCACCGGATGCAGTTTAGTATCATATCAAGAAAACCTCTTGGGGTGGTCTCACCCACTGCAGAGATGCAGTGAGATTATTCGACATCCTAAGAAGACTAGAATATATATATATATATATTTTTTTTAGCGACCATAGCTACTACACCAAGGTGTAGGGGAGGGCGCTACTCCATTCCCAGGATTGCTCCACTTTACCCTTGAACCGTACCTTATAATGCTGAGTGTTAAGCAAGGTGGTATCAAGTTCCATTTTTAAAGTCTTTGGTATGACTCGACCTGGGATTGAACCCAGGTCTCCCGGGCCATTGGCGAACACTCTAACCGCTGGGCCAATGTCCCGATATATAAGTATCATATATATATAAGTATCATGGGTTGATAAACATCTGATAATCGTACATGTATATCGTACGTAACCTCAGAATTGTATGGAATATATAATACTTTAGTGTTTTTATCATTTAAATAACACTAACACATACACACACGTACAAATATATATATATATATATATATCTCCATCGCACAGGCAGGATGTGACACAAGGTCAATTCTAAAACAGAATTTAACAAGTTTGAATTCAGAACTTTCCTTCTCCTAGACCGGTTGCTATACCGAGGTTAATGACCCAAGTTAATTCTAAAATGTACCTATAGATGGTGCGAATATTTTTGGATTCGTAGCCTTTTAAAGGGAATTAGTGACAGCTTCGTCCAGGTTTTCCATTCCCTAAAACGTTTATAACGTCCTTCTCTCTCTCTCTCTCTCTCTCTCTCTCTCTCTCTCTGTATATATATATATATATATATATACAAATTTGATAAATTTTATTTCTTAAACTTTAGTGAAAGTTTGTTGAAAGACAAAAAAAAAAAAAGGTTTTTTTAAGATGAGATAATATTATAACATAAATATTCTCCGATATTTCTACTACAAAAAAGAAAGGTTAATGCATTCAAAATAGCAGTTTGCGTTGTTTAAATCTCAGAATAATATTTTCTACGAGTAAAAGATCTTTGCGTGAATATGTCACTAGATAGGAGGTGCCCGTGGTGTAATGGTCATCGTCGCAGGATATGGACACGGCGACACGAGTGCAAATCCTGGTCGTGACTGGTTGCATTTCTCATAGCACTAATACCCTTGGGGAAGGTATGAATCCAAATATTCTCCCTCCAGCTATGGATAAATAGTAGGGCAGACAAGGTTCTTCAGCCTTGGAGAGGCAATTAGTCTAGGAGAAGGAAAACTCTGAATTCAAACCTGTAAAACTCCGCTTAAAAAATGACCTTTGCCATATCCTGCCCGAGTGGAGGGGTCGGTAAATATGACTATGTAGGAGAGAAAGGATATTTATACGTTCATATGTGAGTGGATGCAGCGAAAAAATTCATCAGCAAGCGAATACTAAAATGGCAGGTTAAGTATGTAAACACTGACAAGATATTTTGCTTCAATTTAGAATAATCAAGCGATGTTGAAATTAAACACATTGCTGAGAGAATAGCATGTTGGATTTTCACTCAAGAAAAAATGAAAACGAAATTTCTGAGTAGATTTAAAGATGGTTTAGTTTGTTTAATGACAAATCAAATTTCGTGGGTTATATAGTGCCAAAGCCATCCTTCAATAAGAACAGCAGTGATGCCTTTTTATCATTAAGGATTTTCCGACTATTAGTAACATACTGACCTCGGCCAAGCTGTCAAAATAGAAAATGCACCTGTGTAAATAACAGGTGCATCCGGTCGAGGAATATCAGGATATAACCTTGACCGTGGACGGGTTGAATGAGTGCGATTTGTGACGCCCACAAGAAGAAGGTGGGCGCTGAACAATTTTATAACCAGGGTGAAAACAGGAAGTCAGGCAGTTGAAGATAGATGCAGGAATGAGGAACATGTCCCAGAGAGGCTGGGCCCCCAGGACCCTGGTTGAGCAGCCCAGGAGAACGGGAAAGAAACGCTGTTATGGCCATAAGAGTGGGGGTCAATATGTTGCTATTCTGTTCAGCCTCCAACTCACCTCTCACACAGTAAAACCTTTAGTAACCCTTTCGAACCCCTTCAAATAAAGTGAGAGGTATATTTTTCTAGAGAACTGTGTCGCTCGTCTTTATTGTGTCGTCGTTATGATTCTGCATGCATATGTGTATGTATAGTGGTCATGGCTATACAACATATTGTCTTCATCTTTATTGATATTACAACAACATTTCAGCCGATATGTCCTCCGGCCTTCTTCAGGTGTTTGTAAAACTTGGGAACCTTCAAAGAACTTCGAACAACGTCCCTTATTGAATCCACAGGGGTTGCCTGTTCTGATTTCGTTAGCCATAACCAGGTACCGGAATCAGAACAGGTGACACCCGTGGATTCAATAAAGGACGTACTTAGAAGTTCTATGAAGGTTCTCGAGTTCTACAAAGACGTGAAGAAGGCCGGAGGACATAGCGGCCGAAACGTTGAGGAAATAATGATAAAGATGAAGACAATAGTCCGAAAACTCTTCATGATAAAAATCATTGGGCTTCGTCTCAGAAATGTAGACAGCTAATAGCAGTGATGCTATTTAACCCATAGTGGGAGGATAAAGGGGTTCATATCTTTACCAAGTGTATTTGTCCGAAAGTGAACATAAAAAGGCAACTGAAATTCAAATTTGCTTACGTAGTCCGGCGATTTAACCATTTCGCCACCAGGGCATCCTCCTTATATTTACAGAATGAATCTATAAATCATTTGAAGATTTATCTTCTTCATTGTTTATTCATAAGATTGAAGTAGGCTCCCGTTTAGATTTTTAAAAAATTGCTGATTTATCTTTTATTCTAAATGGTTAAAAATGTATTTTTCACAATCGAAGAAGGAAAAGATTTCTTAATTTAGTTTGGGCTTTGATCCTTCGAATTTTCTGCGGCAAGTCAAATATTGTCGTCTCCAAAATCTCGATGAAAGTTTAAAAAGAACGCTGAGCACCGATTGGTCGATAAAGGCAAAAATACAGATAATATTTCCAGCTTCCCTAGCCTATTTTTCACAAATATCACACATTTTTTAGATTTGAAATGTGTTGGTTTCACACACACACACACACACACACATATATATATATATATATATATATATGGTTAAATGTTTCTCTTCGTGAGAAATGGACACGGCGAACCGAGTTCAAATTCTTGTGAAGGTGGTTCCCATTTTTGCATAACGCTAATACTCTTAAAAAAAGTATGCGTCCCACTCTTCTCTCTCCAGCAACAGGTATACAGTAGGGTAGATTGTGATCTTTACTCTTGGTATGCTAACCGACCTAGAAGAAGGAAGACTATGAATTAAACCCTGTTAAATTCTGCTTGAAAAATCCCGTGTCATCTCTTGTTTATGTGGAGTATTTGATATATATATTGTCATCAACAGACAGATCTGTTTCGTTCTCTCAGAACTTTCAGTGTGGCTAGACAGGCTAGATTCCCGAAGCTGGAATCGAAACCCGGTTGACTCAAACGACAATCCAAGATTCTACTACTCAGCCACGAAGAAACCAGCGACAGCGGAGTAAATTTAAACGGTTATGAATCACAATTGTTATTGTTTACATATATCCACTTAGCGGCTACCGAGAGCTCGATTCATATGAAGTGCCTTGCATTACACTAATGGCAACACATTTACTTCCGTCGCTAGAGAGCTCAATTTTTCAGGGGTAGGGGAGCATAGAGAGAGATTGAGATTAAAAAAACACATGGTTTTCTGAGAATTATTCTATTTGTAAAAATATTTGCCTGCATTAAATTTCCAGTTTATGGAGTTTTAATCATAGCGTGTAAGTTAGAAAAACTTCGATACCCTGATGAAGGTCTAAAAACAAAAAAGTTTGACGTAAGTAAATATTTCTACAATTAAAATGATCCTCTGAAGTTCTTTTGATTTCTCATCTCTGAACATTTGCGGGATTTTTTTTTTTCCAGTTTTTTCCTGTGGTATAATGGTTGAGTGTTTAACAAAAGTCCAGGAAACCTGCATTCAATCTCAGCTCAAGTCATACGAAAGACTCCAAAAATAGTATTTGATTCCTCCTTGCTGAACACTCAGCATTATAATGCACGGATCAAGTTGCATCCTCCCTTACACCTCAGTGCGGTAACTATTGAAAATTTATATATATATTTATTTACCCACACATATATATATATATATATATATATATATATATATATATTCATTTTTGGAATAGATAGATGATAAAAAGGGTTCTGATTATTTTATGCATTCTATAAGGGACATGAGATCCATGCTAGTTTTAATGTTTTCAATTATTTCATGTTCAAAAAGTCTAACTAAATTCCATCTCGTCATTGATCCCAGATTCAACATTATCGTTCTGAAATGCAGAAACTTTTACTGTCTTTCAAAATAGACCATAATAAGAACATATGAAATAGAACGTAACATGCTGAAATAATTCTCCTTGTATGCAAAGAGTTTGGCTAAAATTCAGGCTTGACTCAGTAAGAACCTCTCAGGCAAAAATTATAAAGAAAACGATAACACTTCCCCACTAAACCCGTCTTAGGGAAGTCGTCCAAGATCTTTAAACAAATTGCAAATGTGGCGAATGAAAGGTGAAATAGCTCTGCCTATTTGATAAAAGAATCTTTATTAACTTCCGTTCAAAATAGTAATGGCGGTTTTCAGTCGGAGATGGAAAGGAGTTTATGTTAGTATTTTGGCGACCTTCCCGCCGACTAATTCAGCTTATTGGTCAAAGGTCGAGCCACATTTCCTGATTCTTGCTCAAGCCTTGTGCAACTGTGGCGGGAATTTTAGCTCTCGCTAGAGGGCGCTAATTTAATGAAAGAGGAGTGTTCGGGGACTTACATATCCGTGTGTCCGGTCTTTTTGGTTATTTGCCCCTGGTGCTCTTATTCCGTCAGATTTTTCTCGTTTTTTCTTTAGCATAATTGTTCTTCAACTCTCCTGCCAAGCTTTTTTTTACTGTTTTTACTGACCAAAATATTATATTTGGTTTAATACAATAGCTATCTTTAGAGATGACGTTGATAAGCAAGAACAAACAGTAAGAGAGAAATGTATAAGTTTAGATATATTTTAGATTGAATTATTCTTTAAATAGGGATTAAATAATAGCAATAATCTAACTAAATGCATTAAGTTCAGAAATTCCTATATATATATATATATATATATACTGCGGAATATATATATATATATATATATATATATATATATATATATATATACGAATAAAAAGGCAGTTTTTAAGTTAATATGAATAGATAAAGAAAATGCAGGTGTTTTAATAAAATAAGAAACATCCTCTATGCTGAAATGATTATCGAGGCGCCACTGTTTTTATTATAATTCATTATATATGTGCATATCATGAAACTTACGCTGTTGACTCTGAGGATGTCTATGTGTCGATATATTTTATAATTCTGAGAATGAGAGAGTTTAATAATTCGTCAGCGTGTGTCTGTATATTAAGACAAGAAATTTAAATTCTGGTAAAAGGCCACTATAGTAGGATAGAATAATAATTGTTCAGCTCTATCGTCGGGTTTTAGAATATTCTTATTATATTCCCTGCTGAGAGGTAAGAACCCCCATTTCTAAAGGTGTGTTCTGGGTGTGAGACTAAATTAAATTTCGCAATGAGGCTCCTGTTCTTTGCCGCTACTCCCAGGAAAACTCTGATCCGAAGTAGTAGCGCCTGTTAGGGTTCCATTTACAAGTTAGTCGACCGTAAATGAGGGCGACCAAAAGGCTGCCTGTTTAATAGCTACTACACAAAGGTGTTGAGGAGAACGCTACTTCTTTCTCTGGATTGCTCCTCTTACCCTTGATTCGTATCTTATAATGTTGATCGTTAAGTAAGGAGGCATCAGGTTAGGCTTTCTTTTGTTATTGGGATGATTTTACCAGGGATTAAATCCTGGTTTCCCATAAAATTGGCGAAAAATAATTATGCCAATGAGCTAGTATATATATATATATATATGTTATTTATATCAAGGTTATTGTAATTCTGAGTAAAAACTCACGACTCTAAGTTTCATGTTTTCGATAGTCAAGTGGATTTATAGCTGAACTGATGATCGTAGCCGTGACACTATGAGTCATGAGTTATTATCCTGCTTTACATTTATTTAAATGGATTATATATTGTGATGATAATCTAAATTTTTGTAAAGAGTTTACGTTTTGAAGGCGTTTTTTACGTTACGTTTTATCCACACACATATATACCGACACAAATATGTATACTTAGAATGAAATGTCAACAAGAGAATTTGTTTTTAGGTTATTCATTCTTCTCCAACTCCAGTTTCTGACGTTTTATGTCGTCTTCAAGAAGTAAATGGTTGGTATACATTCGGATTTTTTGCTATTCTCTTTATTACTCATTTCCCCAAAATAATATATGAAAGTTGATTTACCATAAAGTTCGACTGACTATTAATCTTCCTTCTTGGGTGATTGTGTGTGTGCATTTGTGTATGTGTGAAATAACAATATATTCTTAGGATATATATATATATATATATATATATATATATATAGAATGATCAGTAGTCATTCGAATTTTTTACAATTTGATTTAACCGAAGTCATTTTTTGGCACACGGTTTAAATGTCAAACAGTTCTATTTAACCAATAGATAGGACATTATCAGCTGCTACAACTACCTCACAGAGTTGCCCTGGGTACAATGGCAATGAAAGGGTGCTCAGCACTCCCCTAAATCTCCAAGAGTCGAGAGTCACTGTCAGATTATTTAATATCATAACCAGGACACTCGTTGAGGAGGGTCTTACCTTTTTACAAAAATGTAGCCAGTGTATTCTACAGCATCAGCTGATTGGGATTTATAGTGGAGAGAACCAGTTTATTAGCAATATTTTTTGTTGTTCACTTACAAAATATGTCACGAAAAAGTGTGTCAATAATTGAATAGAATTCCGATCTACAAATCTAATAACTTCCATTTATTTAATTAGTTAAAATTTTGTAGAATTTTGTAGAAAAACATACGTTACAGTCTTTTCTTGTAATAAAAGATAATATCTATTTTTCTATTACCATATTTATTACCCTCTCGGCTCGGGCAGGATATGACACAAGGTCAATTTTTAAGCGGAGTTTTCCTTCTCCTAGACTAGTTGCCTAACTAAGGCTGAAGAATTCAGTCTACCCTACTATTTACCCATAGCTGGAGGGAGAATAATTGGATTCATACCTTTTCCATGAGTATTAGTGCTACGTGAAATGCAATCAGTCTCGTCCAGGATTTGAACTCGTGTCGCCGTGTGCATTTCTTACGACGATAACCATTACACCACGGGCACCTCCACAAGAAAGAAAAGTGCATGCATTCAATTCGTTAATTTTGTGCCTGTAAAAGATCTTTGTGTGAGTATGTGACGACGTGTTAATATGTAAGCATATGCAACTTAAAAAATCATCAGAAAAGGAAAGAATATAATTGTCATATATGCAGGTCTTTGCAAACAAACTAATTTCCTTCGTTTTAAAATAACTAAGCAACGTAGAAGTTAAATGTGTTGGGGAAGGAAAAGAATATAAGATTTTCACGCTAAAATTTAATCGAAATTTTATTGTATATTAACACCATGAATCAGTAAATCTACTTAAGATTTATCTCTTTCTTCACTTATTCAGAAGATTTGGAAAAAAAGAACTGGAAACATTTTGGTAAAAGATGTTTATTTGTTACCGAACATGTTTCGCTATACTACATAGTATTTTTAACGGTAAATATGAAAAGAAATGTTTGTTTTTTTATGTTGTTTGTAACAACGTAGCGTTTTTTGTTTGATTTGTGAAGACGAATGTTTGTTTTTTTTTCTTGGTTTCTTTGTTTAATGGCATATCAACCTTTGTAGGTTATTTAATGCCAAAGCCATTCTCCTAGAAGAACTGTAGTGGTACTATTTACCCCATAGCTGGGAGGATAAGGGGGTTCATACATTTTCCGAGAGCATTTGCCCGAAAGTGAACGTAATAGCGTGACTGGAGTACGAACTCGCTTACTACGATTCCGGAGTCCATCGCTTTAGCCATTACACCGAGAGGAATGTTTGTTTTTATGTTATGTTGTAGGTAGAAACAACATAGCGTTTGTTTTTTATTAAACGTAATTGTTTCTATGTTGATCAACTGAGCCAGAGTCGTAAATAGTTGAAATTTTTCAGATCTTTGTTTCACTGTTTTTCTTAGAAAAATAATTGCTGATTGGATGGCCTAACGTTTCTTTTTATTGCGTATATGTATTATGAGTTTTGCTGCCTTTAGATTAAAATTGTTTATTTGCATTTCTATGTAGGACGAGGGCATAGTTAGCGTTGTTTTTTAAAAGAGCTTGTTAGTATTCATAAATCTTCTTTTTAAGAGCTCTGGATGTTTCTCCAATAAATAGTTTATTATAAGATGAACATCTGATTAAATAAACTCCTGATTCTGGAGTGGGATTTTTCTTTCTATATCTATCTTTAATTTTTATTTAATTATTTTTTTTTTATTATATCATTTATATTTTTTAATGTGCTGTTAATACTTTGTATATCTGAAGCGTGTCGTGTATTATTGCAGTTTTTGGTTATTGATTTTGCGGGTAATATGATTCTCAACAATAAATAAAGATATATTAGTTTTCATATATACTTAATAGCATAGATGCTTATCTGTGACCACTGGTTTCTTGCCGTCTTTACACGGCAATCACCAAGCCGATAAACATCCATACTATATATATATATATATATATATATAAAGTAATATATCTTTAATACTTATTATGTTATATCGTAGCTCTATCACAGATATTGAAGATTCTCCAAATTATACTGTATTTGGTCTACCACAAACCCAGTAAATGAGATAGTCACAACCACATACCGTCGTAATATATATATATATATATATATATATATATATACCATGTCGTGCTGGTAGCACGGATATCCCTGACCCTCTCTCGCCACTTCTCCCTATCGTTCATCGCCTCTGGTTGGTCTTCAGGGCTACATCCCGTATCCTCACATAGCTGCTGTATGTATGTTCGAGCTGGTCGTCCTGCTTTTGCTCGGCCATATGTGAGGGTCCATAGGAGTACATCACTTATAAGCTCGTCTCTGCTTCTCCAGCAGTGTCCTGCATGTCTGGTTTATAAACTTGGATAGTTTTCATGATTGGAGGCAGGTGGCCGTATAGTTGGTGCCTTTTGGGGTGTTCAATAGGACTTGATCAATATTGCTCTCGGCATTCTTGTGTAATTGCCGTCTAGCTTCTTCTCCAGTCGTTTAGTTAGCGTCCAAGTACTGCATCCATACAGCAGTATCGATACAACCGCTGCCTGGAAGAAACTGCGTTTCATTTTATCGGTCAGGTCTGATTTCCATTTGATCGATAGCTATCGTTAGCTGTCCATGCCTTCGTTAGCCGCGTGTCGATGTCCTTTTCGGTTGTTGGGACGCTGCTTCCTCGGTAGGTGAAGTTGTCTACTAGTTTCAGAAGGGTTTCGTCTAGTGTGGTGATGCCGTCTGTTTGATTATAGCACATATATTCCGTTTTGTGTGCATTGATGTGTGTGTGTGTGAGTACAGTAACTCATCGAGAAAAATAAATGGTGTTTGGTCAATGTCAGAAACAATAAAAGACAATATTCTCTACAGAAATTATTTCCAAAATTTTGTTTGGGGTAATGTAATGGTTGCCGTCGAAGAAATTGTTTTCAACGCACAAAGTTCAAATCCTGGACGTGTCTGTTAATGTTTCACTAAGTGCTAAAGCCCTCGAGAAAATCATGTATACAACTCCTCCCCGTCCCAGGTATCGGTAAATAGGAGGAAGACCTCTTAGGTCGACTGGTGTAAGAAAAGAAAAAAGTGAATTCGTAACTGGTCTGTAGCCGCGTTCTCAGAATTCCTGTTTTGAGTGAACTTGATGAGCAACTTTTTCTATACGAGTCGCTAAGTTTTATTTTGATTGGTTGGTTGGTTGGGTTTTATGGCATATCAAACTTTGTAGGTTATTTAACGCCAAATCCATTTTCTATTACCATATTTACCACCCCTTCAGTAAATAATCAGTTCTATTTCAAACAATTCAGTTTAGCATGAGAACACAGTTTAATTGTCAAAAACATTTCTATTTCAAACTATTCAAGCAGTTATATATAACAATTCAGTTTAGTGTGAGTACAGTTTCAATGTCAAAAACAGTTCAATTTCAAAAATTCTGTTTAGCATAAGCACACAGTTTAAATGTAAGTAGTTTAATGGTAAAAAATATTTCTATTTAAAGCTATTCAGTTTAGTCAAGCAGTTCTAATTCATCTAATTCTGTTTAGTGTGAGTATAGATTTTGTTTACACACAGTTAAATGTCAAAACAGTTCTATGTTAAACAATTCAGTTTAGTGTAAATACAGTTTCAATGTCAAAAACAGGTCTATTTCAAATAATTCTGTTTAGCATAAGCACATAGTGTAAATGTAAATACGGTTTAATTGTCAAAAACATTTCGATATCAAGCTACTCAGTTTAATCAAACAATTCAGTTTAGTATAAATATGCTTTTAGTTCTATTTAACCCCAAGATAGGGCCCTATCAGGTGCTACCACTCTGGGCCATAGTAGACCATGGAGCAATGGCAATTAAGGGGTGCTCCGTATTCCCCAAAGCCCCAGCATTACTGGGACCTCACCATCCGATTGTTTAGTGTAATATCCAGGACACTTATTGGGGGGGGATCTTACCTCTCTACAGAGGTGCAGTCGGTGTATTCTACAGCCCCAGCTGACTGGACAAAGTTTTATTTTGAATCTTAGATGAATAAGAAGGTAACTTTAACTCACTGAGATTGATTTTTGTTAGTTTTTTTCTTTGAAAAATTTAAGTTGATTTTTTTAACTAACTGCTACATCTCGTATATAAATAAAGAGATTGAAAACGAAAGGGAGGAAGAGAAGATACCAATGTATTTCAGCTACCGAAAAGATAAAACCCTTTGGTTTGAAATCAGTGGTTTCCTTCTTATAGATCGATTGCCTTGGCTGTTCTCCTATTTACCCGTATTTTGAAGGAGAATGATTAAATATTTTTCTTTCGCTAGGGTATTAGTACAATGTGAAATAGAAACAGTCCGGTTTAGGCTTTGAACTCATTTAGTTGTATTTATTTATCTGCGAATCATTCACTCGCCGACTTTGTTTCTTCGCCTTGCACGGATCGGTTTGTGTGGCTTGGTCGCTTGGTTCGTCACGTCAGTCAAGGCCACCGGACATGGGTAACGGGAAGCGGCCATCGACGTCACGCTGCAATCCATGTCATAAGCGATGAGATCGACACTCCTCGAGGTCTCAGAGAGCCGTTCCCCTAAGCTCTAACCCTCTCCAGAGGGGCTAGGTTTATCACCTAGTGCCTGAGGCGCCTCTTTTTAAGGATATGCCGACGGGGCCCAAGGTATATTTGGGGAGGCCGAGCGTGTCTGGGTTACGTCCCTGCGCCTAGACCCACCTAAAAAGGCCTTGTGTCGCACTTATTTCGTTGCTAGGACGTACGACAAATTAAAGCGGTACTACTTTACTAATTTTTCTTTTAAAAGTTCTCTTCTCTTTTTATTCAGAATGTTCTCGATATTCTGTCTTTCTTTCGTTCGTTCTCTGTTGCTTTCTTTCTTCTAATTCTTTCTTTCTTCATATTTTCTTTTTTTCTTTCTTTCTGCTTATTCACCTTTCTCCTCCCTTTCTTTCTCTCCTTCTTCTTATTCTTTTCTATTATTTTCTTCCTTTTTTTAATTAGCAGACGTTTCGATGGAAAATTAAAATCCTCTTTGAAATTTTCTAAATGATTATTGATTTTTACTTTCTTTTTCGAAATAGGTTTGATTTCTTTGTTTTAATGGCATATCAACCTTTGTGGAGCATTTAAAGCCAAAGCCATCCTTCTAGAAGAACTGCAGTGATGCTATTTTACCCATAGTTGGGAGGATTAGGGGGTTCATACCTTTCCCAACGGTATATGTCCGAAAGTGAACGTAATAGCGCGACTGGAGTTCGAACTCACTTATTACGATTCCATAGTCCAGCACTTTAACCATTACACCACGAGGACACCCCACTTTTTCGAAATATTTTTTTTTATCAATTTTCTTCCTTTTTCTTCGTATTCTTTCTCTCTTCAAAGTTATTTTTTCTTTCTTTGTGCTAATTCGCTTTTTCTTTCTTTCTTTCAATCTTTCTTTCTTTCTTTCTTTCTTTCTTCTTATTTTTTCTTTCTTCATACTTTCTTTTCTTTCTTTCTACTTATTCGCTTTCTTTCTTTCTTTCTTTCTTTCTTTCTTTCTTTCTTTGGTTTTTATTTTCCTTTTCATCTTTCTTTCTTCTTACTCTTTCTTTCAACTCATTTCCATTTTCTTTCTTTCATTCTTTTTTCTTTTTCCTTCACCCTACTTTCTTTTCTTTTTTCTTTCTATATATTTATTTTACTTTCTTTTCTTTTCTTTTCTATTCTTTTTTATCTTTCTTTCTTTTCCCTTCTTTTTTCGTTTCCATTTTATTCTTTCTTTCTTTATTCTGGCTTTTTTCTTTCTACTTATTCTCATTATCAAACTTTCTTTCTTCCTTTCTTTCTTTCTTTCTTTTTCCATACTCACTTTTCGTTGGTTGCTTGTTTTTGTTACACATTCATATTTTCTTTCTTTCTTTCTTTCTTTCTTTTTCCATACTCACTTTTCGTTGGTTGTTTGTTTTTGTTACTCATTCATATTTTCTTTCTTTCTTTCTTTCTTTTTCCATACTCACTTTTCGTTGGTTGTTTGTTTTTGTTACTCATTCACATTTTCTTTCTTTCTTTCTTTCTTTTTCAATACTCACTTTTCGTTGGTTGTTTGTTTTTGTTACTCATTCATATTTTCTTTCTTTCTTTCTTTCTTTTTTTATTTCTTTTTCCATACTCACTTTTCGTTGGTTGCTTGTTTTTGTTACTCATTCATATTTTCTTTCTTTCTTTCTTTTTTTCTTTCTATTTGCTTTTTTGTCTTTCTTTTTATTCTCATTTCATTTCTTTTTCCTTCCTTTTTTTTCATTTTCCTTTCTTTATTTATTTCCTTGTTTTGATTCTATCATTTCTTTATTACTTTTTTCTATCTTTTTCTTTTTCTTCATTTTTTCAATCTTTCTTTCTTTATACTTTCTTTTTCTTTCTTTCGTTCCTTCATTTTTCGTTGCATACTTTCTTAATAGTTGCTTTTATTTCTTTTTTTCTTTTCTTCTTTCTTCGTAGTTTCCAATCTATCTTTCTTCTTATTCTCTTTGTGATCTTTCTTTTTCTTTTTCTGTCCCTTTTGTTTCTATCTTTTTATTTTTGTTTGTTTGTTTGTTTGTTTTCGTTTTCTTCTTTTCTCTGCTTCATGTCCTTACAGGAATTTTCCAATATCAAAACTGCCTTGCAGGCAACATTTATCAAGGACTCGTCCTCTCGGGCAAATTAGCTACCAAACCCAACTTAGCCCCTTTGTTTCTTCTTTTATTTGTTTCTATGTTACACACCTAATTTGATGATAGTTAATGTCTCCCATCTGGCAGGACGACCATCCTAACCCCATCGACTACCATCACAAATTATTTTACTACCAACACAAAAACTATGTATTGCATTTTTTATATTTGCTTGCAGTTGAGAGTATTTTTTAATTTTTTTTTTTTTTAAAGAAAATAACTTTTAAAATTTGTTATTTAAGGATTTGAGAATATTTTAAACAAGTGTTCAAGAAAGCATGAAAAAAGTAGCTGGTGCTGGGTACGAAGACTGATTAAAAGGTTGATTTTTATTATTATTATTATTATTATTATTATTAGAGTCGTTTCGGAGATGGTGGTGGCGTGAAGCATCTGATAGTGCCCGCGTGGGTAATATCCATGAAGATTAAGGTCATATTGACGATATTAATGTCAGTGCAAGGAAGATATTTATGAAGATGATTTTTGGCAGCACTGGGAATTATTATAATTATTCTGAATATCAGAATCTAAGGATAAATAGAACTGATGATAATGTTGGTATAGGTGGCATGGCGATGTGTAAAGTTGTTAGTGTTCTTAGTAGTTGTGGTGATGGTGATGGTGGTGGAGAAAAAATATTAGTGATTATAATGATGATTATGATGATAACAGTAGTGTTGGAGTCAATGGAATATAGAAGCTAAGGACGATTATTTTACGAGTAATGAGAATTGATAAAACAATTTTGAATATTATAATCTAAGGATGATGATAATACCCGTATAAATAGTGGTAGTGGCGGTGTTGTTGTTACTTGGTGGTGGTGGCAAAATAGTGACCCTGATGATGGTGGTGGTGGTGATGGTGCAATGAAGATGTTTTTTATGTTGATTTTACTAATGCTGAGAATTGATATAATTTTGAATATCATGATCAAAGGTCTACTTTGGCTTCTCGTTTAAAGGCATATCAACCTTCTCCGGTTGTTTAATGCCAACATTATTCTTAGAGAAGTAAAGCAGTGATATTATTTAACCCACTACTGACGGGGTATAAGGGGTCTCATACCAATCTCAGGATAATAATAATGCTTGTATTGATAATGATGACACTGTTGTTTCTATTGTTGTTACTGCTGCTGCTGATGTTGCTGTTATAGTCAATAATGTAGCATGGCTTGGGGTGGTAATTATAGCAATAAAGTTGCTGGTAATGATGTTATCACCGCCGAAAATCGTGAAAGTATCATAGTTGTGTAAGTCATGGGTGGGGAAGTGTTAATCATAATGTTGGTGTTGGTGGTTGATTGGTGATTGAAGTCGTCAGCAGAAAAGAAGACAATGGATAGGTTGGGGAGCTTATACAAAAAAAAAAGAGAAAAGGAAACTATACAACATGAACAATCGTATGAAATCTGATTGACAAATAAGTTATTTTACTGCACGTGTCAACGCAAATCAGTGACACATGTTTGAACACTTCCATAAAGCCCTATTTAAACGTGCTTAATGTCAGGTCTGTATGTGACAATACTGCGAAATAGATTTTGTTTGTCACGAATAATATTCAAGTTACATCAAAACCAGCAAATACTCATCACAATTTTGATCTATTGACCTATTGATCAATTTTAACACGTCAAAACGTTTTGTGTTATTTGAAGCCAAAAAGTTAAAAGAACCTCGTTTAATGCTTGTTTGAATTTAGATTTTTTGTTTTAGAGATTTTTTTTTTTAATACAGATATCCAGGATTTATATCTTGGTTTGGTTTGGTTAAGTTTTCTGGCAAATCAACCCTTATTCATTATCTTATGCTAAATCCTTTTTATAAATATATATTAGATATATGATTTCCGAAGACATTTTGCAGATAACATTTTTAAAAAAGCTTTAGCTCATTCATTTGTTCCATACAGTTAAATGGTTTCAAGTATTCCTATCTAATACGAATAATTCTATTTACTATTAAGCATTTGTTTGGTTTCAAGTGTTACTATCTAAAACAAACAAGTCAATTAAACATTAGTTATTTTTACAGACAAATAGAATGATCAAACTGTTCTATTTCAAACAAATCAATTTAACACAAGTCATATGTTTACACTCAGTTTAAATTTCAAGCAGTTCTTACTGACCAATATATTGGGCCCTACCTGATGCTACTACTCCGGACCAAAGTGGACCTGCAAGCAATGGAAATGAAGGAGTACTCCCCATTCCACAAACCTCCAGCATCGTTATCAGATTATTTATCCAGGACACTCGTTGCAGAGGGTTCCTATCCTTCAGCAAAAATGCAATCAATATATTCTACAGCCCAACCGACTGATCTGGACTTCATATCTAATACAAATAATTGGCACATTTGTGTATGGTTTCAAGTATTCCTATCTAATACTAATTGATCTTGAATAAGTTCTCGCTGTTTTCTAAAAGATGACCTTCCCCAGAACTCTGTGTGTGTAACTTCAGATGGTAATGCATATATATATATATATATATATATACGGAACTGCTCTAAGCAAACTTGAAATTCAGTATATATAATTTAGCCGAAGAGAAAATAACTTTCTTTTCATAGCGTTAAACGTGTCGGATTTCGTTCCAAAGAAAGTATACTTGCGGGGAACGCACTGGCACCCCGATAAAGTTTAAAGACGATGAATTGAAAGCATTACTTCTTAAAGATTCATGTCAAGCTTGAGCAGAACTTTCATAATTATCAAGAGTTAATCATAGATCAATTTGAAACGTTTGCAAACATTAGAAATGATTCAAAAACAAGGAACATGGGGTGCCGTACGAGTTGAAGCCAAGAGACATTGAAGTATGTTATGTCATGTGTGAACAGCCGTTTCAACAGCGGATAAGAGAATATTTTTTTTGCATATGGGTCAGTAAGAACTGTTTGACATTTAAACTGAGTATAAACAAATGACTTGTGTTGAATTAATTTTTTTTGAAATAGAACTGTTTGGTCATTTTATTTGCGTCTAAAAAATAACTGATGTTTAATTGATTTGTTTGTTTTAGATAGCAATACTTGAAACCAAACAAATGCTTAATAGAAAATAGAATTATTCGTATTAGATCAGAATACTTGAAACCATTTAACTGTATGGAAAAAATGAATGAGCTAAAGCTTGGTTTGAAATGTTATCGGCAAAATATCTTTAGAAATCATATATCTAATGTGACGGCAAATTGACTAAAATCCCTAAACGGGACTTTATTTTCGCACGTGTGAAGACGGGGCAGGTTGGCACTTGATCCCCTACAGAAATAAGTCCTGTTCAGAGTTCTTTTCTCATGCAGATAAGAACTGGCATATTACGTGAGGGAATAATTTAGGGCCAGACTGGCCACCGCTGGCAAAGGGGTCCAGAATTTCACACTATCACACACCCACCAGGCCGCTAAACTTCTTTCCCTTAGATAATAGAAGAATACGGGCCTATAGGTCTTAGTTGTAATAATATTAATGTTGTTGTAGTAGTCGGCAACTCCAGTTTCCCGTGTGATACTTTAGGAATTAATAGGACAGTTCTAAGCAAGATAATGTAAGGCGAATAGAAGCTGAAAGGAAAGCATGAAATAATAACATAGACCACATGGTAAAATGAAAATACATAGGTTCTTTACTACGGTTATATATATATATACGTTCAAAGTGTCAAAAACATATAATAGGATAGTCCATGAATATAAATGTCTTTTCTTGGCTTTTATCCTTCTTCAAAGAGAGAGAGAGTGGTAAACAAAATTTGGGTGTAAAGGAAAAATGTCCCAAAGTTACTTATCTTATTTTTTTGACGGGGTTCCACTGGAGAATTTTTCTTCTTTCACGGGCTAATAGACTTTGTACTGTTTTTAATATTGGCTTGAAGGATTTTGGAGTCCTTCGTGTCTCAGTTAGTCTTTTGTCTTTAGCCCGGAGTAAAAATGGCTATCGTCCGTCTGCCACGAGACTTGCTCAAAAACTTCCTTACTACCCCTGAGGGGAAGGGAACCCCACTTCCGTTTGGGGTCCCCGCCAATCATTTGGCTTCTTTTTTCTTTCCCCTTCCGATGTCCGGCGACCCAAGGTCACTTAGGTGCGAACATCTGCGTGACCCACATTCTCTCCTAACGGTCACTTTTTGACTGCTAGATAATGGTAGTTCAACGGGGGGATAGTATCATTCTTACCTCTTCGTCTTCGTGAGCTATCACGTGACACTAATATATATTTATAAAGAGGATTTGGCATAAGATAATGAACAAGGGTTGATTTGCCATAAAACCTAACCAAACCAAACCAAGATATCAATCATGATATATGTATTCCCCCAAAAATCTCTTAAACAAAATATCTAAATTAAAAAAAAAATCATTAAACGAGGTTCTTTTAACTTGTTTGCATCAAATAACCCAAGACGTTTTGCATATCGTGACCGGCTATGAAAAGTGGATACAATACATTAACCCTATATATTGAAGATCTTGGGGTAAGTCCAGCCGTGAATCAACATCAGCGGCAAAGCTCTGCATTTAGTGGGATCATCTCGGTGTTGTTTATTATGTGCAGCTCAAAACAACCAAAACCATTTCGGGAGATGGCTACCGACTATAATCGATGCGTTTGAGCTTCGAATTGAAGGAAAAACTGCCGCTATACGAACAGAAATATGACAAAGTGATTTTGCAGCATGACAACGCTAGGCCACACGTCGCAAAATGGGAGAAAACCTACTAGGAAACGCTAAAATGGGAAGTCTTACCCAAACGCCATATTCACTAGACATTGTGCCATCCGATTAAAACTTAATCTGATTGATGGCACATTGTAACACTATATGGGTGGCCCATCAAGCAGACGATTCCTTTGTCTGTTTTGGCGCGAAACCAGACAAAGGATTTTTGGACCTGAAATCTCGCCGTATCCGGAAGTGGTAAGGGGACGCGAAAGAGAGTTGGCTGGAAAAAGGAGCCGGCAGGCAGTTGGCGACAGGACAGCAGAGAGAGTTGGCGTGGAACCACGGACAGGGGAGTCAACACTGGACACCGGAGCGGTGAGACCAGCAGAGAAGATAGGGTCCAGCGAAGAAGATCGAGTCAAGAGATGTCGGCATTCCAGTTGCTTTGTGGAATTTTCGCTAGTAACCCACGCTAGTGTTAGTCTGCACATGCATGTAGTGTTGCATACTCTCCTTCTGCTCTGAGTTGACCCCAGGCATTGTTTTTGTTTGTTCGTCTGTTTTATTTTCTCCTGTCCCCCCGATCGTATTCTTGTAGTGGCAAGAAACGTGCGTTACCCCTCTCGGACCACTAGTTGATCACTGGCCGAAAAGCGAATGGTTAGAAGACTGATGAACGTGTGTGGGGGCGAGGAGGGTAACGTTACAACATGGCCTGGCTAAGCAGCATTTTCCTTTTTATCAAGATGACAAAAAATGAGTTGATTTTTGGTTAGCCTCAAAAGATGTGTCGTGTTTCTGGCATGGAATTCAAATGTTGCTAGAAAATTGAAAAATTAGTGGTTAGCGATGGACAATACTTTCAGTGACATGTTTCTTGCTAATTTTTGAAAATAAAATTACTTTTGAGTATCAGTTTTATTGCGGACTTTTGTCCTCATCTTTGTAGTTTTTGTTTTTCTCACTACGTTTCGGCCAAATTTCACCTGTGGCCATCTTCAGATGATTAACCGCGACCTCGGATAAGAATGCCGAGTCTGATAGAGGCGTTGAGTCTCTACGGTTCCAGGTGAGGATTGTCAGAAGATAGCGGTTTCACTTCCTACCTAAGCCGGCCAGAGGGTTATTTGGTCAAAACGTGGTGCGATAGACAACAACTATGGAAGGCAGTAATTACAGGGGATACGGTTACAGACACAGCATTCCTATCAGAGGTCGCGGTTAATCACCTGAAGACGGCCAGGGGTGAAATTTGGCCGAAACGTAGTGAGAAAAACAACAAAAACTACCAAGATGTGGACAAAAGTCCGCAACAAAATTAATACTCAGATTAAGAAGCCTCATCTCAAAAAGGATTCCCAATAAAGAAAATTACTTTTCATGAAAAATCAGCGAGAACTTATTCAAAGTCCTAATAATCACATAATTTCAAGTAATTATTTCTGTAGCATAGGACAAAAAAAAAATTAAAACGTTGTGTCAAAAAGAATGAATTCTCAGAAAAGAAACACTCAAAAATAGTAGTCGCTTTTATTGTTGGGGATTACAGCGGACTGTTGTTAAAAAGTTCGTTCAATAGCGTTCTTCCTCGCCTTCTCTTTTTTTGTGTCGCTATCAAACGTCTTCTTTCTGTATCACCCTTTCCTACCGTGCACTTCAACTTGCGTACGTAGAAAAGGTTCACCTTCCTCTTCTTGGTGATGACGGCGGCGTTGTTATCGTCGGCCTGTTGATACTTATCATATCAGTCGGATTGCTATGACAGGCTATGACAGGTCACTCTGCCTGCACGAGCGAGGTTCGTGACATTTTTGATCGTCAGACCTATGTACCCAATGACTGATGACAGCTGATGTGCTCGAATGTTCTTTAACCTTGAGACCGCTGCAATTTAATGACAGCGCCCGTCCGTAATATTGCATTTCTATTTAATAATAGTAATTTGTCTTCACACAGTTACATAGTTTCAATAAACTAATCATAACAATCTTTAGGAAACAGGTCTAGCGACAAGTAGATATTCGAAAAGTTAGGGAATCGCATTCATTGTAGGCTCATATTTTCATGATGTAGACATTTCTTAAGAGTTTTTTTTAATTGCTCACGGTCCCATCGAGAAGGAACAATTTTTAAGCAGATTTATTTGTCAAATAGATGTCAACCGAACAGGTACTACCACACCAGATCAAACTGGACGCAAATATAAAATCAACGAAGAGGGTAAATAACATTCCCAAAACACTTGAATTCGAGCCCATAACTCTTTTGAAAATATTCGTATTCAGTAAGAATACTTCATGCCATATCATATTTACCAACCCCTCCGCTCGGGTAGAATATGACACAAGGTCAATTTTTAAGCGGAGTTTAGCAGGTTTGAATTCAGAGTTTTCCTTCTACTAGACTAGTTGCCTCACCAAGGCTGAAAACCCAGTCCGCCCAACTATTTACCCATAGCTGGAGGGAGAATAATTGGATTCATACCTTTCTCAAGAGTATTAGTGCTAAGTGAATACTTAATGCCATATAACGGTAAATTATCTGTACTAATAATAGTTACTTGAACCTATAATTGCAACTAAGGATTACGATTAGTTACTTGAAGTCATACAACTGCGTACAAACAAATAACTATAAAGCCAAGTAAAGTTGGCGACCATAGTCAAGGGCGACCAAAAGGCTCCTTTTTCAATAGCTACTACACCGAAATGTAGTAGTGGGCGCTACTCCTTTCCCTGTTGTCAATATAAATACTTTAAATCAAATAATTAAAGTTGGCGACCTTCGTCGTGGGCGACCCGAAGGCTTCCTTTTCGATAGCTACTACACCGAGGTGTTGGGGAGGGCGCTATTCCTTTACCTGGGTAGTTCCACTTTACCCTTGATACGTACCTTATAATGCTGACTGTTAAGCAATGAGGCATCAAGTACCATTTTTTGAGTCTTTGGTATGATTCGACCAGAGATGAACCCCTGTCTCCCGGCTCATTGGTGCACTCTACCCATTATGTCAATGGGCCATCAGAAATATATTCAACTATATGCAAATTATTTGTGTTAGATAGGAATACCTGATATATAACTCTGTGCAAAAACTTCTTAAGAAACAACAACACAAAAAATGTTACTTTACATACACAAATGAAGCCGTTCACTGAATTCTAGGCATAAAATAACACCAATCGTGTTGACATGCCGTTAAATCAAATTAATCCAAAATAAACGATATAAAAATAAAGTATCTAAAAAGATAAGAAAAAAATCGAAAAAGGTAAGAAAATTTGGAAAAGTGGATAAAATTTAAAAAAAAAACATAGACTAATGTAAAACACTAAAAGTAATGGAGAAAATGTGAAAAGAAAGGTGTGACGTCTCAGTAATTCTAGTCGAATGACCTGGAGACGAAGAATCTTGAAAGTAGAAAGAAATGCTGGAAAAACGCTTGAAAGCGCGGGGAAACAAATGATAAAAGGTAAAATCAAAATGGCGGATAAAGACAGAGAAAATATTCAAATGAATCCTTATTTTTCGAAAAACAAATCGATAATAAAAAAAACAACAGGATGCTTTACCTTTATCAGTAACCTTATCCATTATCTTTGATCTGTATTGTACCAGCACCCCCTGTATTGTATGATAACAGGATTGAAATACAATCGCAACAAACCACAGAAAATGTATATGTGGTTTTACAGAAGAAATTATATGAAAGATACCATTGAGGAAGCGAAGAAAGAAATACCAGTAAAATATTTGCTTCATTTAATTTTTTTATTTTTTCTGTTTTCAATCGAAACTTCAAGAATGAAACAAAATTTTAAAACCTGAGCAATAATATGTGTTTCCTTATTTTACGTCCTTCCGAGAAAATTGACACTTTACACATAAACTTGACTTTTTCGTTTAGATATTGCTATAAATAATAATTAATTATTTATTTTTTTTACCAATTTAGAAACAAGAAAAGACATACACAACGAACAGAGAGTTTTAACGTTTAATTTTTTTTCTATACATAAAAAAATGAATGCGTTCTATTGTTCAAGTATGTCTAGATTGCATTTTTGAAATCCACTAGCTGTGACTATCATGCTTTAGTAGGGTGGATTTCAATTGCTGATGTAGCTGTTCATTTGAACCAGGAATCATAAAAATTGGTCAGTCATCTCATTTATTGAGCCACTACACACTAACACACACACACACACACACATATATATATATATATATATATATATCAGGGGCGGAGACGGGACTAGTGCTACTCGTGCCCGGCAAGACCAATAACTCGGTCAATGTTATTCAAAATGGATTAAAAATCATCCATTAATTTCAAGCAAACATACTTAGTCTGATCTCAATTAAATTACGTATCTATTCAAGTTTCGATAACTAAGTAGCCAAAAGTTCATAAATATATCTGGGAATAATACAACGATGCTGTTTTGAATGGATGGTCTTTGTCCGGCCACCGTCAGATTCATTGAACATCCCATAAAATCGGCTATAATGTTGAACACGCGCAAATCCGTGCCGAGCACTAGACCCTTATAATAACAGTAATGTTAGAGAAATCCGCTATTGGCTGTAGCCAATAGCAAGAGCAACCCAAACATCGTGCTCAAAAATCTTAGCACATTCTGACTGCTGACTGCTGACAGCTGTCTTAGGAAGAGGGAGAGGGACCGAGAAAGAGAGAGAGAGGGGTCGATAGCAGATTATAGCCGTCCCAACGTCATCATCATAGCCATGGTAAATGTTGGTTAAACGGCGTGTTTTAATCCGCTTTTTCACTAACAGATCTCTATTTCTTTAATAAATGTTGCATATATTACATTCTGTAACTAAAATGTGTTTATTTGAATACATTTTCAACAAATAATCTTTATTTTAAGCGAAATTGAAACTACTAGCTGTGTCTGTGTATATTGTCATCAGTTTCTTTATTCTAATAAACATATTTTTCCCGTCATAGTAATGAACATCTTCTCTTTTCTTCTATACTTTTGAAAGGAAAAAAATTATCTTATCTACTGTATTAACAAGACTACAAATTATATAGTATCTTGATTGTTAACCAAAAAAAACACAATGCAAGGTACGTGCTATACAATGGAGAATCACGCAATAGCAACTATGATGACTTACTTTGGGTCCACGGACCATGGGTTGGGAACTGAAGTTGACAGAGGGCGGGGGCACGAGTAGCAAAAATAGGCTAGAGTCGCCACTGATATATATATATATATATATATATATATATATATGATTTGTAAACAAAAAGTAAGTAGGTAACAATTTAAACAAGGCAGAGTTCATTTATTTCCACAGTTAAATACTTTCACTCATTCCTATGTAAGTCGAATGTTGCCACACAGTTGAATGGTTGCAAGAACTGCAATGTAACCCAAATAATTATTTTAGATATTAATCATTTTTTTCACACTATTAGATTGTTGCAAGCATTGATATGTAATACAAATAATTCTATTTAATATCAATCATTTCTTTGCACACAGTTAAAAAGTTATTCATAATCGATTTGTAAAGGAATAGTTTGTTTGGTTAATTGGATTTCATGGTATATCAACCCTTGTTAGTTTTATGTTGGTTGTTTTGGTTGTTTGGGTTTTATGGCATATTAACCTTTGTAGGTTATTTAACGCCAAATCCGTTTTTATGAAAATAGTTCTATTTCAAACAATTCAATTTAGCATAAGTATGCAGTTTAATTGTAAGTACAGTTTAATTGTGAAAAACATTTCTATTTCAATCTATTCAGTTTAGTTAAAAAGTTCTAATTCAGCTCATTCAGTTTAGTATAAGTACAGATTTTGTTTACATACAGTTAAATGTCAAAATAGTTCTATAGTAAGCAATTCAGTTTCGTGTAAGTAGTTTCAATGTCAAAAAACAGTTCTATAACAAATAATTCAGTTTAGCATAAGCACGCCGTTTAAATGTAAGTACGGTTTAATTGTCAAAAACATTTTTATTTCAAGCTATTCAGTTTAGTCAAACAATTCAGTTTAGCATAAGTATGTATTTAGTTGGTTGTTTGGGTTTTACGTCATATCAACCTTAAGTATGCCGTTCTATTTAACCCATAGATAGGGCCCTATCTGGTGCTACCATGCCGGGTCAGAGTGGACCTGGGAGCAATAGCAATGAATGGGTGCTCCGCATTCCCCAAAGCCCCAGCATTACTGGAAACTCACCATCAGATTGTTAAGTGTCATAACCAGGACACTAGTTGCAATGGGGATCTTACCCCTCTGCAGAGGTGCAGTCAGAGTATTCTACAGTCCCAGCCAACTGGGCAATACACAGAGTTAAATCTCAAAATAGTTTTAATTTAGATAATTCAGTTTAGCAAAAGTACAGTTTAGATGTCTGAACAGTTCTATTTCATGCAATTCAGTTTAGCATAAATGTCAAACAGTTCTATTTTAAACAATGCAATTTAGCATAAATACGCAGTTTAAATTCAAAAATCATTATTGTGAAGCAATCACGGTTTAGTTCTTTTTAACACATAGATATAACCCTTATCAGGTGGCACCACTCCGGGTCAGAGTAGTCCTGGGAGCGATGGCAATAATGTGGTACTCCATATTCTCCAAAGCTCCAGCATTACTGGAAACTCACCATCAGATTGTTTAGAGTAATATCCAGGACGCTCGTTTGGGAGTGGGTCTTACCCGTCTGCAGAGAAGCAAACCATTGGCGAACACTTTACCCACAGGGCCAATTAACCGGTTTATAAATAATATATATATCAAATATATATTATTTATAAACTAATGGTTTGTGCATAACATTTTAAAACTTTCTAGAACTCATTTGTTTGCCCACAATTTAAAGGTTTCAAGTATTCCAATCCAACTGTAACAATTCTATCTAGTATTAATCAACTGTTGGCATAAAATAAATTGTTAATAACCCAGTTTGAGGCGACTGTAGAATAAGGAGGCTGCATATCTGCTAAGGTTTAGTGGCATATCAACCTTCTTGGGTTATTTAATGCCAAATCTGTATTTACAGGGGGATAGTAGTGGTACTATTTAACCCATACCTGGGAGGATAAGGGGGTTCATGACTTTCTCATGGGTATTTGTCCGAAAGTAGATGTAATAACTCGACTGGAGTTCGAACTCGCTTACAATGAATCCGCACTCCAGGGCTTTGACCATTAAACCACGAGAACACCCCCTCTGGAGAGCTTTAGGAGTGTCTTGAAAATATCACTAAACCATCTTATTGTGATGCTTTAATCCTGGAGCTTCAAATGTTGAGTTCCCTTTCATTACTCGTACCCCAGTTCTATTTTGTTCCAGGGAGATAGAACCTTTTAAGCTTCCAACTTGGAGTCAAATAGAACTGTTTAATCAATTAACAAATAACTGTGATGTTAAATTCAATCGTTAGACTTAAATAGTAATAATTAAACGTCTTAACTTAGTGCAAATAAAAGTCAGTGAACAAATTATTAGTAAGTAAAGTAAAGTTGGTGAACTTAGTCGAGCGTGATCAGAAGGCTCCCTTTTCGATAGCTACTACACTAAGATGTAGGGGAGGGTGCTACTTCCTTCCTTGGATTGCTCCACTTTACCCTTGGTCCATACCGTATAAAACTGACAGTTAAGCAAGAAGACATCAAGTACCATTTTTGAGTCTTTAGTATGACTTGAACCCAGCTCTCCAGGGCCATTGGCGAACACTCTAACCATCATACCAATTATTGACTCCATTTAAATGTTTGCAAACAATTGATTAATATTAAATTGAATTATTGGTTTTAGATTGCAACAGTTAAAACATTTAACTGTGTGCAAATAAAACTATTAGGGGAAAATTATTAGTGTTCAATATAGATAGTTAAATCCATTTAAATGTGTGCAAACAATAGATCAATGTTAAATAGAATTATAAGCGTTATATCGTGATACTTAAAACCACTTTACTATGTGCAAGAAAATACGTAATATTAAATAACATTATAATATTAGATAAATTTATTTGTACTAGATAGCAATATCTGAATCCATTTAACCGTGTGCAAACAATTGATTAATACTAATCAAAATTATTAGCGTTCGATTACAATACTTAAAACAAATTAACTGTGCAAAGAACTATGCTCGTTTAAAAATGTTACCTACAAATTATGTTGTATAGCCATAATACATACACAACTATACACATATACATGCGGAAACAAAATCGACAATAATGACGAACGAATCCACTTCTTTAGAAACATATACCACTCACACTTTATTCGAAATGGGTGCGAAAGAGTTGCGAAAGGGTTATGTGTGAGAGGTACGTCGCAGACTGAACAGACTGCAACATATTGACCCCCAGTTCCTCTGTCTTAAGCAGTACTTCTTTCTCGTTCTGCTGGGCTGCTCAACCGGGGTCCTGAGGGCCCAAACTTCTGCTGGGTGCTGGTTCTCACTACAACATCTTATCTCCAACTAACTGAACCTGTCTGTGGCACCGAGTTATATAATTGTTTGACACCCACCTGTTTTTTTGTGGGCGTCACATCTGCACCCAATTCAACCCGTCCACAGTCAAGGTTAGACCCTGATATCTTCGACCGGATGCACCTGTTATTTACACAGGTGCATCTCTTATTTGACAGCTCGGCCGAAGGTCAATATGCTACAACTATTCGTTTACAAATCATGTTAACCTAAAATATGTATTAAAATTTTCGGCACTAAATGATTTACGAGGGTTGATATGCCATAAAATCCAAGCAACTAATCAACAAAATTTAGGCTGCTTCACCAACTCTTTTTTGGTCAACAACAAAAACACCCCGGGCAATCCGAAAGGATAGATGATACTAATCTTTTAAGGAAAAACCGGGAGGGTTGACGAGATGGGAGGGATATGTGTGGACATTTTTCTTGCTGAGATTATGATCCGGGATAAAAATGGATAAGAATGCTTTTATGGATGAAGAAAAAGGGAAGTGAAAAGGCGAAGTGTAATTTCATTTACCAAGTTTAGCAAAGCAAGCAGTGAAATTTGCTGATGGTCCAAAAAATTCGTAAGCAGAGAATAAGCTTTAAGGTATCAAGTAAGATTCGAGAAATCAAGCAGTGATCATTGCTGCCAGTGCGAACGGTGCAATTCTTTTATGAACGAATCAGTCTCTGAATAATTTACTTTCAACTGAGTCTAGCCAACTGTGCACTCCTGCCAAAGGAAAATATACATTTATTTTAGCTGCTAGTCAGGCTTTGACTTATTTGCTACATAAGATTAGTCAAGCGGAATCCACTACTATACACAATGAAAAGGGCGCATCAATTTTATTCTCAAGAGAGTAGGATACCCGCTATTTCTTTCAGTCATAAATCGTATTTTGTAAGATTTCAAAATGTTCAGCTTAGGGGGGAAGACTCGTCAGTTATACCAGGTTTGATTTATTGCTTGTATCTTTAAAGGCATCAGAACCCTTCTTGGAGTATTTTATGTCAAGAGTTTTGGGAATCGCATTAATTGTACTTCATATTAGCATTTTTTGTGCAATTGTTTTTATAAGACTTTTTTCACATACGGTCCCTTCGAATTCGAATAATTTTAAACAGAAAAAAAATAGCGTCCTCACAGGTACTACACCACCGGTCAAGTGTGAACCTGGGAGTACTGGCTATATAGGGTATTCCATACTCTCCAAACCTCCAGAACCTGGTCTGGTCTGGTCTGGTTTTGTTTTGTTTGTGAGTAATTTACAGCTAAATTCATTTTTATACATATAAACACCTCTATTTCAAACAATTCAGCTTAGCATAAGTACAGAATTTAAATATCAAAAACAGTTCTATTTGAAGCAAACCAGTCGAGCCAAAGTACAGTTTAGTTCTATTCAACCCATAGATAGGACCCTATCAGGTGCTACCACTGCGTGTCAGAGTGGACATGGGAGTGATAGCAATAAAGGAGTACTTCACATTCTCCAAAGCTCCCACATAACTGGAGCCTCATCATCAGTTTGTTTTGTGTCATCAGTATATTCTTTAACCCCACCTCTAAAATGTAGCTTCATCACCCAATTGTGTTTAGAATTGGGGGGGGTTCTGCCCCTACAGAGGGATACAGTTAGCGCATTCTTAACCCCATTAAGAGAGTGAAAATTATATGTAGGAATGATAAAAGATTTTTTTTTTTGATGGATTGAACATAATCCTTGTCTGATCTTTGAATTATTTTAGACTCTTCTTCAGCCAGGATTCCATGTTGTAGACAAAGAGATTTTATTCACAATATGGATGCACAACCTAGAAATGCACATACAATCCTAACCATGCACACAATTACACAAACACACATAGGTGCATATGAATGTTTATAAATTATTTTAAATGATGTTTATTTGTCCTCTGTAGAGGGAATTGTGCTCAATTAAGCATGTAACAATTTTCCATAAACATATATATCCTCTGCTGACGGTTTTTAACTATAAATCATAATTAGCTGGAAGCCATTTTGTTCAAGATATGACTAATTGAACGCAAATAAAAATTTCAAAATGTACCCTTAAAAAATCTTATAATTATTTCTCTGAATAAAATTGTGTCTTACATTTAATTAAACATTAACCATTATGACCAGAGTAAAACTTCCTGTGTTTAATGTCCTATAGACTTTCATTGATTAGTTTGGTTTGGTTTGTTTTTATAGTATATCAACCTTTGTAGGTTATCTAACGCCAAATCCATTTTTATGTAAATCAGTTCTATTTCAAACAATTCAGTTTAGCATGAGTACACAGTTTGTCAAAAACATTTCTATTTCAAACTATTCACTTTATTCAAGCAGTTATATATAACAATTCAGTTTAGTATAAGTACAGTTTCAATGTCAAAAACAGTTCAATTTCAAATTATTCAGTTTAGCATAAGCATGCAGTTTAAATGAAAGTACGGTTTACTTGTCAAAAACATTATTTATTTTAAGCTATTTAGTTTAATCAAACAATTCAGTTTAGCATAAGTATGCCGTTAGTTCTATTTAACCAATAGATCTCAGTTGCTACCACGCTGGGCCAGAGTGGACCTGGGAGCAATAGCAATGAAGGGGTACTCCGCATTCCCCAAAGCCCCAGGATTACTGGGACCTCACCATCAGACTGTTTAGTGTCATATACAGGACACCCATTTGGTGGGTCTTACCCCCTGCAGAAGTTCTGTCTGTGTATTCTGCTGCCCCAGCCGACTGGGCAATACACAAAGTTAAATGTCAAACAGTTTTATTTCTGATAATTCAGTTCAGCATAAGTACACGATTTATATGTGATTGGCTAATGCCCAAGAACAGTAGTAATACAACTTAATCCATAGCTGAGGAAAAAAGCGGGATCCATTCCTTCATTAATTGTGTTAGTCTGAAAGTAAACATAATAGTATGAATAGAGTTTAAACTCGCTTCAGCATTTTAAAAACTTCACCATGGGGCCTCCATACAAAAAAAATATCTATTCGAAAACTATTCAGTTTCGATCGGTATACTTGATGCCATATAACTGTAAATTATTTTCATTAAGAATAGTTATTTGACCACCTACTTATTTACTAAGGATTATTATTTGTTACTTGAAATAATATAATGCTGTGCAGGCAAATAATACTAATTTTCACATATAAATAATTACTAAAAACCATCTAATTAAGCCCAGACTGCATATCTGATGAAGGGTAAGATCCTGAACTTAATAAATATGACACTAAATAATATCATGGTGAGGCTTCATCCTTGGAAATTTAGGGGAATGTTCAGTACCCCTTCATTGCCACAGCTCACATGTTCCCTCTGACCCGGAGTAGTAGTACCTAATAGAGTCCTATATATGGGTGAATAAGAACTGATATTTAAACAGTGTCCAAACAAGGGATTTATACTAAACTGAATTGTTTGAAATAGAACTATTTGATCATTGAATTGTGTGTAAACAAATTATAGTCTAAATGAATAGTTAGTGACACATAGCAATACCTGGAACCGCATTGCTGTGAACGGATGAATGAGTACTGTTGAATTGAATAATTTATATTAAAGAGCAATACTTGAAACTCTTAAAACTGTGAGCAAAAATGAGCTCAGGCTTGTTTAAAAATGCTATTACCAAAGTATGTTTATAAATCATGTATATTTAACTGTGGGCATACGAATGAACCCTTGTAACATACCCATGATACATGGATGTGTGAAATGGACATAGGGAATCCGAAATACAACACTTTACGACTTCTTAGTTCAGGTACGAAACTTTCTATTACCTTTGAGTTAAAGGTTATTCGACATGAGGAGAGAGAGAGACACAATCTTTCTATGCTGACTGTTTTTGCATCGTCACCTCTCAACCCAACCAACGCGCGGCGCCCATAGCGCACAAATTCGTCCAGCTCTGAAAGTCAACCTTCTTCTTCCGAGGCGGAAACTCAACAAACTGCTTTTTCTCAAATCTCAGCCGACGCTTCCGGTGCGTGATGTCACCCAAATACCCTGGTTTCAATTCCTATCTGGGATATTTATTTTGACATCTCTCCGTGTGCGCGTGAACATCTGCGTTAATGTTGCACCTAACTAACCTATGCGCTAAGCGAAAGGTTCTCAGCCTAACTAAATCGAAAGGCTAGTTATATAAAACCAAATCCCTTGGCAATTATATTACACCCTGGCTTATCTAAAATCTCGTCTACGAGCTATTTGTTTAACACATTATATATATATATATATATATGTGTGTGTGTGTGTGTGTCAGTAGAATTTGTTAAAATAATCTAAAAAGTTTATTTGCCCAAAACCCCACCCAATCAACCATTTAAATTTTACCACTGAATAGGGATATTTGAATAACCTTTCTAAACGAAATATTTAAAAATAGATTTTTTGTCCGATCCTTCAAATCCAACATTTAACACAACCGACATTTATTATTAAAAAAAGTAGTATAGTTCATTTCGCTATATGACATTTACCTATTAAACCCAACAACGAAATAGAACCAGGGTGTATCCTCGTGGTGTAATGGTTGAAGAGATGGACTGCGGAATCGTAGTCAGCGAGTTCGTACTCCAGTCGCGCGATTACGTTCACTTTCGGGCAAATACCCTTGATAAAGGTATGAACCCCCTTATCCTCCCAGCTAAGGGTTAAATAGCACCATTGCTGTTCTTCTAGGAGAATGGCTTTGGCATTAAATACTCTACAAAGGTTGGTATGCCATTAAACAAAGAAACCAAACCAAATCGAAATAGAATCAGTTTTGCAAGAACCGGTTGAAATGTATCGATTCATGGTTAATTTGCATCGTTTAATATGTTTAATGAATCGATTACTAGCGGTACCAAAACCGGATGGAGACACAGAATATTTCGACATTGTAGCCGGAGAACTACAAGGGGAAACGCTAGCCCCATACCTCTTTATCATCTGTCTAGACTTCGTGCTTAGAACATCGATTGATAAAATCAAAGAAAACGGCTTCGAGCTGACAAAGAAAAGAAGCAGAAGGTACCCCGCAAAAACAATTACCGACGCCGACTACACCGATGACATAGCGATTCTGGCAAATACACAACCAAGCCGAAAAACAACTGCATAGTCTGGAACGAGCTGCTTCAGGCATTGGCCTCCATGTCAATGCACACAAAACTGAATATATGTGCTTTAATCAAACAGGTGACATTTCCATACGAGACAGAACCTCTCTGAAACTGGTAGACAAGTTCACCTACTTAGGAAGCAGTGTCTCATCAACCAAAAAAGACATCGACACGCAACTAACGAAGGCATGGGCAGCTTTCGATAAGCTATCGATCATACGGAAGTCGGACCTGACCGATAAAATGAAACGCAGTTTCTTCCAAGCAGCTGTATCGATACTGCTGTATGGAAGAACTACTTGGACGCTAACAAAACGGCTGGAGAAGAAGCTAGACGGCAATTACACAAGAATGTTGCGAGCAATATTGAACAAGTCCTGGCGGCAACACCCCAAAAAGCACCAACTATACGGCCACCGACTTCCCATCACGAAAACTATCCAAGTTAGACGAGCAGACATGCAGAGCACTGATGAAGAAGCACGGACGATCTCATAAGTTATGTACTTCTCTGGACCTCCACGTATGGTCGAGCAAAGGCGGGACGACCAGCTCGAACATACATACAGCAGCTATGTGGGGATACGGGATGTAGCCCTGAAGACCTGCCAGAGGCGATGAACGATAGGAAGAAGTTGCGAGAGAAGTTCAGGGATATCAGTGCTGGCAGCACAACATGATGATGATGATGATAGAATGATCAAAAGCCTACTTTTCCTTCTCAAAACAATCCAGCAACCCCACTTTAACAATGGGTCTAAGAAGGAACACTAATTTTATTTATTTTTATGGTATACTTCCAGTGACTGAATGTAACTCCTACTTTAAGATGTTCTCAGGTCTAAGCGTATTAGCAAAATTAAGAAAAGTTATTAATGTGTGAAACTGGACGAACGGAAGAAAACACGATTTAAATGGTGGACAAATATCGCTTTAATAGTTAAAATATTCTTCGTCGTTGGAGTGTTAACTAAAACTTTCTTGTGGCCTTGTTAGGGAGCCATAAATAAACACACAAGAAAAGAATTGAGTAAAACAAATATATTAACAAAGAACAGTAATACAATAATACAGGGCTGTCTGCGGGAATATTGTCTTCTGCCTAAGAGCAGTACTTGCTCCTATTTATAGAATGGAGACTTCATACTTGCATGGAAAAATTACCATAAGAAACTTTCAATTCACTCTTCTAGTGGCCCGATTAGTAGATTGAGTATTTTGTAAAAATAAAATTGTAGAAATCTAAAAAAAAATAGCAGCCCAAATAAGTTTGGAAAATTAAAATCGAAACAAAGATTATGATTAAAAGTCATATTTTGATTTATACTGAGTTAGAACTTACATTTGAAAAGCGAAATTATAAACATTTTTATTGAGAAGTAGGGTCAGCTGGATTGTTTTCTTCCATGGAAGAACACCAAGTCACGACTAAGATAGGAGCACGGATAATCATCAACCAAATTCATCTATAAGATTAGCGTCCATTAATGAGAAAGACCAACAGCTATTAAAGGATTACCATGACCCTTTATCAGGGAACTCCGTGCAATCAACACGACTGGATGATAAAGTATCTCTTGTAAAAAAAAGAGGTAGGTCCTGAGTATTACACTAAACTTTATATCCGGACACTAGGGATTATAGAATACCTCTTCATTGCTACTACTCCCAGTTTCCATCTGACAAGGAGTACACTAAACTTCGTCTGATGGTAAGGCTCAACCTTCGAACTCAGAGGATTATGAAATACTTTTTCATGGCCATTACTCTCAGTTTCAATCTGACAAGGAGTACACTAAACTTTATTTGATGGTAAGAATGCACATACAAAAACTGAGGGTTTTGAAGTTCCTCTTCGTTTCCATATGACCAGAAGCAGTAATACCTGTTGGCGTCTGATGAATGGTTCAAAAGAATACGTTTAAAAATTATTCATTTTCGATAGGATCATGTGCTCGAAAATTCTTCTAACCTTTCTAACCATTAGGAATAAAATAACGGATTGAAATGCCGGTAAAATCAATCAGTAGATCAAAACAACTACTTTGAATTTGTTACTTTAATCTTAACATGAGTCTGAAATTCTGGATCTCTCAAAAGTATACCGTGTTAAGTTTTGGTTGTCTAAGTTATCTCCCTAGCCTCAAGAACAGCTCTGTATTATGATTTCTTGGAAGAACACTTTCGCATTGTTGTGTAATTCCTGTTATTGGGCCCGAATTAACTGGAAACCCTTTTAAATCACTGAATTAATTGTGGTTACAAAAAGTTAATACAATTTAATTAATATCTACAGTATATATATATATATATATATATATATATATATATATATTTAATGGACAAATTCAATTTCGAGGTTCAATTATAAATTCATTTCAGGTCTAATGACCCTCGTCGGATGTAGATTAATACATTTGTACCTTAAATATGATGTAGTCTCCCTACCTTGTTTCCGGCTAAAAGAGTTTTTTTCGTAGAAAATATATTCATCTGTTAATAAATATGATATGTAAGGGATCCACTTTTTTATTTTATTTTAAAGAATTCGGTTACCAATGATTTAAAATGCCATTTGCTTTTGTTTTTTAAACCGGTTAATATATATATATATATATATATATATATATATATATATATATATATATATATATGCAAATTTCATTAAACATAATAGAAAACCTGCTGCTAAAGAATTACGCAACCATCCTAACATCACCATAAAAAAAGCTGATAAAACAAACATTTTTGTAGTACTCAATAAAACAGATTACCATTCAAAACTACAAAATATCCTCGATGACCATACAAAATTCAAAAAATTAAATAAGAATCCCACCAACCAACTAAAATCAAAAATTAATAAACTAATCACTGCTAATAATGCCGAACTTAATAGCATAAAACTACCCAAAATAATTGGGGATTATAAACCCGGCTATCTTTACGGGACCGTAAAGATACATAAACCTAATCATCCTCTACGCCCTATTATATCACAAATACCTACACCAATTTATCAACTCACAAAAACAATAAAACAGCTTATTTCACCATACTTACCTAGCAAATACAACATAAAATCTACACATGAATTAATTCAAGTTCTTCATACAATTAAACCCAATAATGGTATATTAGCCTCACTCGATGTAGAAAATTTATTTACTAATGTACCTGTTAATGAAACAATTGATATTATTATAAATAATATTTATAATAACCCATCTCTTCCTCCTCTTAAAATCAACTCTAATATACTTCGAAAACTACTCTTAACATGTACTACTGAAGTTCCATTTTATGACCATCTTGGAAATATTTACGTTCAGACTGATGGCGTATCTATGGGGTCTGCCCTAGGCCCAATTTTCAGTAATTTCTACATGTCCGATCTCGAAAATAGAATTTTTAATAGCACAAAAAAACCTCCAATATACCTAAGATATGTTGATGACATCTTTATTCTTACTAATAATATTAACGAAATCAACATACTACAAGACACCTTCCAAAACAATTCAGTCCTTAACTTTACTCATGAAGTAAACAAAAACAATAAAATTTCCTTTTTAGATGTTCTTATTGATACTAACAACAATAATAACTTCACTACCTCCACTTACAAAAAACCCTCTAGTAATAACTCCTGTACCCTCAACTTTAAAAGTGAATGCCCCTTCAGATATAAAAAAGCAATTATTCATAATCTAATATCCCGTGCCAAACTAATCTCCTCCCCCAAAACAATATTTTATAAAGAGGTAGAAAACATAAAACAGGCTCTCATCAACAATGGGTTTCCTAACTATATTGTTGATGAACAAATTAAACGTATGATCAAAAATGTTAACCAACAAAATAAACAGTGTACTACTCCATCCAGCCAACAAACATATATCAAACTTTTTTATCGTAACCAAATGCACTACAATTACAAATCCGATGAAAAAATCTTGAAAACATTGATTCACAAAAACATACTCCCCACTGATCCTAATAAAAAAATAAAACTCGTTATATATTATAATAAGTTTAAAACCTCGAATCTAGTCATTAGAAATAATTCCTCTCCCTCGATTGGAGTTTTGCAAAAAACCAACGTTATATATAAATTTAAATGTCCTTTAGGAGATTGTATCTCTGATAATAATAATATATATGTTGGTTTAACCTCAACTACCCTGTCGAGGAGACTTACAATGCACCTCTCAGACACAAGTTCAATAGCTCAGCATTTTAAAAAACATTCATGCCCAACGGCACAGCTACGGAAAATTCTCACCGACAACACAACAATATTAGAACATCAAAATAATAAACAAAAACTTCAGATTCTCGAAGCATTACATATCAGAAACCTGCAGCCAACACTTAATAGAATTAATTTTCAAACCAGTGCTAATGTACTTAAATGTCTTTAGCTACTGGCACTAAATATAGAATCACATTCAAAAACAAACGCCAAAACCTTCAACGGCAAAGACGCCCTTACACAGTTGTAATATGCTAAAACAAAAGTTACATCACTTTTGTAGTAGATCCTCCCCTGATGATGGCCCAAAGTCGGGCAGAAAGTACTAGGGATACATGCAACTGTGGACAATACATAAATCAATTCCCCCAGAATACAATAAAAGTAATACGGGAATTCGAACGGATCCAAAAGAAAATATGTAGACATAAAATGTCTATTATGTTTAATGAAATTTGCATTAACGAAGAAATGCTGCCTAAATATACATATATATATATATATATATATATATATATATATATATATATATATATATAATGTTGGGGATTTTGGTGTAATGGTTACGCTCATACAGAATGGATATTACAACCAGGTTCAAATCCTAAACGTGGCTGTTTGAATTTTGCATAGTGGTAATACCCCTTCGAAAAGGTATGAAATCAATTATCTTTCCTCCAGCTACAGCCAAATAGTAGGGTAGACTTGGCTCTTTAACCTTGATATGGCAGACAGTCTAAGACTAAGAGAGAGTAAACTCTAAACTTAAACACGATAATATCTTATAAAATAGACCTTCTGATGCATCTTCTTCTTGCGGAAGTGTTGGTTATATATATATATATATATATATGTGTGTGTGTGTGTGTGTGTGTGTGTGTGTGTGTGTGTGTGTGTGTGTGTGTTGTAAATAAAAATATTTCTATATATCTAGGAAGTTCATATCGTTAACTCAGCAATACTAATAACGTTTTAAAATCGATACACAGCTCATGCGCTTCAAAATGCACTTCTACTGAAAGGCCACAACGTTCCTTTAAAAGTTTCATCATCAAGCTTGTCTCAAGAAATTTTGCCATTGAGTAACTAATAATAACATTCAGTAAAAAAAAGTAACTGATGATAATCCACAGCAAATAAGTCATTAATAACATTCCTAAATAAACAAGTAACTAATGTTTCTTAGAAGCTAAATCTAGCTTCAAGTAACTATTAAAACAAATAATTGACGCATAATTATATTGTATGAATTATTCCTCTCTAATACGATAAACCCCCAAATAGTTTTATTTGACCTGTAAATTTAAGCTTAACCATATT
>OY757931.1:13219152-13461652 GCA_963585895.1 Sepioteuthis lessoniana | reverse complement strand
CACATGTACACATATACATTCATATATGTGCAAATACATATAGATATATAAATATACATATATATACACAAGTATATATATATATATATATATATATATATATATATATATATACGTGTGTGTGCATGCGTATGTGTGTACATGCGCACATACATCTATCTATCTATTTATCTAATATATATATATATATATATATATATATATATATATATATGTGTGTGTGTGTGTGTGTGTGTCTGTGTGTATGTGTGTCTGTGAGTCTGTGTGTGTGCATATATATATATATATATATATATATATATATATATATATATAAATATTTATATATGCACACACAAACAGACATATATGTATATATATGTCTCTGTATGTGCCTATGTATATATATATATATATATATAGAGAGAGAGAGGTACACACATTTATATATACATGTATACATGTACATATATATATATATATATATATATATATATATACTTGCCCACATATGTACGTATAAACGCATATATGTACATATACATACATATATGTGTGTGTGTGTGTGTGTGTGTGTGTGTGTGCATATAAATATATATATACATATATAGGTATGCATATATACGTACGCATACATTTATATACACACACACACACACACACACACACACACACATATATATATATGTATACATGCGCACATATGAACATGTACACGCATATATGTATAAATACATACATCTGTGTGTGTGTGTGTGTGTGTGTGTGTGTGTGTGTGTGTGTGTGTGTGTGTGTGTGTGTGTGTGCAAATATATATAAACATGTAAATATATATATACATATATATATATATATACAAATGTATATATATATATATACATTCGCATTCACATATTTTTATCTATTACTCTCCCTCTTTCTGTTTTTCTCTTTCTCTCTCCCTCTCACTATATATATATATATATATATATATATATATATATATATGTATATATATATATATATATATATATATATATATATATATATATATATATATATATATATATATACGTAGGTTAAAGGGAACTAATTTTATAAATACGTGCAATCACGTATTAATTTTCTCTTGAATTTATCGATGTAAAACATTTGGAAAATGTTATTTTGCACTAGCATTTCTATATTGTCCAAACCCATATATACTCATACATGTACATATATATATATATATATATATATATAATATGTGTGTGTGTGTGTGTGTGTGTGTGTGTGTGTGTGTGTCGGTCTGTTTGTGTTTGTCGGTCTGTCTGTCTGTCTGTTAGGTGGTCTTTTTTAAAAGAGACTGAATAAATAGTTGAAAATCCGTTTTCGATATAGCATTTACAACACACACGCAATTATTTGAACAATATTTGATTTATATAAGTTGAATTCATCTCTAAATTAACTGCAATGACAAAATTAAATCATGTGGAACAAATAGCTGCTGTGGGAAAATGCAAGCTTCTATTATTATTATTTGCCGAGAATTTATATGTATATATATATATATATATATATATATATATATATAAAATTTCATTATGAATATGTTTGATATTGTCGGTGTATTGATGATAATTTTAAATTTCTTTGAATTAACCTATGCTAAAATAATTAGTGTGCGTACCTAATACACATATAATGTATGGAATACATTATATTCGGATTACATCAACTTTTAGTGGAATATTTAAGAAAAACATAGTTTCTTTATAAAAGGTCGTCACTTATTTGTATACATATATATATGTATATATATATATATATATATATATATATATATATATGTGTGTGTGTGTGTGCGTGTGTTTGTGTGTGTGTGTGTCCATGCGCGCACATGTTTTGGGTGTGTATATACACGTATATATCTATATATCAAAATTATGGTCAAATATATTATTGCAAGTTTATATAGTTCAGTATATATATATATATATATATATATATATATATATATATATATATATATATATATATATATATAGAGAGAGAGAGAGAGAGAGAGAGAGAGAGAGAGAGAGAGTGAGAGTAAGTGAGTAACAAATATCAAAGGAGAAAAAGAAAGAGATAGTTGGTGTTTGACTGGGGAGAAGTGTTTATATTGTTTTAAATTATTTACTGTTTTTTCATTTAAATGGTTAGCTAAATCTGGTATTTTCTGCCCAAGCAAACTTGCTTACTTATGCATATATATAAAAATATCTATATGCAGACATATATATATTAAAGTATGCATATATATATGCAAAGGTGTATATTCGTATATGTATATATATATATATATATATGTATATATATATGTGTGTGTGTGTGTGTGTGTGTGTGTGTGTATGTGTGTGTGTGTGTGTGTGTGTGTGTGTGTGTGTGTGTGTGTGAATCTGTCTTAATTTTCAGACTGCATTAATAAGCTTATTGCAGTAGATAGGTAGATAGATATGTAGACTGATAAAAATGGAAATGTTAGACACAAAATTACGTAATATATATAACGTTTTTGGGCATTGTTCATTATATATATATATATATATATATATATATATATATATATATATGTGTGTGTGTGTGTGTGTGTGTGTGTGTGTGTGTGTGTGTGTGTGTGTGTGTGTGTATGCTTACACCCAAGAGCAATGCATTAACATATAAACACACGAACACACAGATTTTCAAATATATATATATATATATATGTGTGTGTGTGTGTGTGTGTGTGTGTGTGTGTGTGTGTGTGTGTGCGTGCGTGCGTGTGGGGGTGTGTGTATGTCTGAATATTAATTCTCTTTCTTACTTTTCATTTCCAATTCAACCGATCTCACTACGTCCCTTTCCTGCCATCTGATAAACACAGCAAACAAAGATGGCGTTCAGCAACTGTGAAAAGCTTTCCTTGGAAATTACTTTTTGATTACTGTTTAAAGACTTTATTTTATTTTCGCTTTCTTTTCGCTGCCGAGGTTCATTAGTTTCCTCCTTGTATGGCATTTTCATTTTACTTTGTTTGCTTTTGTTTTGTTTTTTGTTTTTTTTATCCTTCATATTTACTTTTTTTTTTCTATTTTCATTCTCATAAAGAGAAGAAGAGAAGTGTAGAATTTCGATAAGAACATCAGCAAAGATTTTGAATTGGATTTTTCAACCTTTGTACCTTGATAGATAGATAGATAGATAGATAGATAGATAGATAGATAGATAGATAGATAGATAGATAGATTCGTAAAAGGGCTGTTTGCTTTTTACTTTACGCTGCTGCCTTTGGAAAGAAATGAATCAACGCTGCTCCCCAATTATGAGTCAACATAAAGACAGACGGTGACCTCTAGCAATGGTAGCACCACCCATCTAAAAGTAAAAAAAAACCTTAGGATTCTCACCCGTTACCAACTGTTCTGGAGCCAGTTTGGGCGGATAACCTAGGGTCAAGCCACTTCAGACTAATCCAAATGAAACCTTGAGAAGAAACTGATTACTATATATATATATATATATATATATATATTGTGGTAGGTAGAGAATCTAGCTATTGCATTAAAAAGTGTATGCATTGTATTAGGAACGATTTAAAATCCTTGAGTTTGTACTCGAGGGAGTAAGCATGAGATCATTACCAACGGCACGAAAAGCCAAATTCGAGGAAGAAAACAAAGATGAAATATGTGAAACATCTGAAACCTACTTCCTCTAGTTAAAACTCTAGTGTTTCCTTGATATAATTCTCTGAAGAGAAGTGACCGAAACAACGATTTCCTTTTTTCAGGAATTGAAATCGTTTTTAGGTTTTTCAATCGTTTATATATATATATATATATATATATATATAATAGCCCTTATGGTAAGAAAAAAACTGGCAAGTGATTTTAAGATGAAAATATACAACGAATCACTGGCAAGGTGAAAAAATATATATATTAGAAAAGGAATATATATTGGAAAAAAAGAACACGAGGTTAACGAAAGCATGGACAGCTATCAATAGGCTATCGATTATATGGAAATAAGACCTAACCGATAAAATGAAACGCAGTTTCTTCCAGGCAGCGGTCGCATCGATACTGCTATATGGATGCACTACATGGACTCTAACAAAACTTCTGGAGAAGAAGCTAAACGGCAATTACACAAGAATGCTGCGAGCAATCTTGAACAAGTCCTGGCGGCAACACCCCACAAGACACCAACTGTACGGCCACCTGCCTCCCATCACGAAAACTATTCAAGTTAGACGAACCAGACATGCAGGACACTGCTGGAGAAGCAGGGACGAACTCATAAGTGATGTACTCTTATGGACCCCCATACATGGCCGTGCAAAAGCAGGACGACCAGCACGAACATACATTCAGCAACTATGTAAGGATACGGGATGTTGTCAAGAAGACCTGCCTGAGGCGGTGAACGATAGGAAAAAGTGGCGAGAGAGGGTCAGGGATATCCGTGCTACCAGCACGACATGATGATATATATATATATATATAAACTGTTTAACCTACTTTAACCTCATTTCCCTTCTCTCTATCCATCTTTTACTTTTTCTTTATTTTGTAGATATCAGTTATTATTGATATGGAGCTTTTTACAGCAGTAGTCGTCTTCTACTGATGCCTGAGTGACAGCAAGTGTTCTCAAGTTTCCATGTCTCTTCTCAGTCTTCCAACCGGCCTTAAAATGCAGTTTTCTGGATCCTCTCGATTCTTCCTCTGATTTCCAATTCCTCCAGTCTTTTTTCGAATAAGGGGGTTCATAACTTTCCCAAGTGTATTTATCCAAAAGTGAACGTAATAGAACGACTGGAGTTCGAACTTGCTCACTGCGATTCCATAGTCCAGTCCTTTAAACATTACTCCACGAGAACACACCTGCTATTATTAATGAATCTACTATGACATCTCTCGGATGTAAAGTTTTTGTGAATAGTCATCATTTTCCTTGTTTTGTTTTTTTTGTCCATTTGTCTGAGTTCTATGCTTGTCCATTTTAAGAATGGTCTAGTCTATCTAACAAGGACTCTACAGTTGTTTATTCTTTTAGTAAGATTTCTGTAGTAGATTCTTTGTTTCCAGAAGTTTTTCTCCCTCTGAGGATATCGTTTACTTAATTTTTTCTTTTTCATTTATGTTTGTCTGATGGTATCCGCTTCCACTATTCCCAAGTACTTGTCATGTTCCTCATTTGGCTGTTCTATTTCTTCCATTGTATCATTTTCTCACTTTTCATTATCTGCATGGCACATTTTCTTAGTCAATTTCCATTCCTACATCCAAGTTGTATATCTTTGTTCTTTGTGTCAGGTTTTCTTTTTTTTTAATGTATGGCAAATAGCTTACTATCTACGTAAATTATTTGGTAGTTTTTATTTTCCGATGATTTTGTGAATTTGTATCCCCCGTGCACTCCCTAATTGTGCATTTCCAAAATGTGTTGTATCATTTTATTTCCTAAGTTTATAATTGTGTGGCGAGATTGAGTCTCCCTGGAAGATGCCTGTTTGGGATTTGCCCTCCAGCTGATAATTCCACTTTCCAGTTTTTTATAGCTTTTGTGATTGTAACATCACAATAACACTTAAGGATCAATGCATCCCAACTAGCGTCTAGTTGGCAGACAAAAATAAAACTTAATACAGACCCTGATATTTTTCGAGCGCCCCATGTACGCATGATTATGGCACATGACCTTTTTTATTGTGGGAACAAGGTGCTGACCCGTAGCCCACACACCCGGCAGTTCCAAAAATGCCTTGAGCTCCGTCGGCATTCCCTTGAAATAGGGGCGCTTCAGGCGCGAGGTGATGAACCTAGCGCCTCTGTCGAGGGTTAGAGCCTCGATGGACGCCCCGCTGTCAAGACTCAAGGTGTGCAAGTCTTCACGCGGGTCACATAAATGCCGGCTTCCCAGAATCCATATCAGATGGCCTCGACCGATTACCGCCAAACCAAAACCTACCAGACCTGTTCTGGGTACGATCGAACACAGCTGGCCTAAATGTGTCCCATACCAGTGGGTCAAGACTGCAAGTCAAAAAGAAATGCAGACCCAGCCGGTACTATAAAACTAAAGCAAAACATTTCCACATAAAGACCAGGGGCCAGTCGCTATCCAGGAAATGGGCAGGCCCACATGCGCACACTAGAACGTCCCAATGTGACATAATATATATTCCTTCAGGAATTCAGTCTAGATCTGACTCACCTAGCTACACTGGTGAGTGCTGACTGACAATTTGTCAAACTTCATCGTGAACTTTCTATCTTTGTTGGATATTTCAAACATTTTATTATTCAAGTTTAAGGAGACATATCAAGTTTGTAGAGCTTTTTTAATCACCCCCATGTCAAGACTGAAGTAGATTTTTCGACCTTGTTTTAACCTTCATGGGTTTGTGATGATCTATTTACGATAAATCCTCAGTTCTTTTTGTCCCTTTATCGTTTCGTTTCTGTTCTCCCAGAAACGATGTCCAGTATACAAGCAAATTATAGATTTGTCATCATAATTGTAAGGTTAGGATTTTCAACATCATAGGTGAACACGTTTTCGGTCTACAATTGCTGAGGGTATTTTTGCCCCCTTTCGTCATCCATTCGTGTATGCTGGTTTCTATAAGGCATTTAGATTTGCTGAGTCAATTTGTCGTGAATGGGAGGGAAAATTTAAAACTAAAATCTATGGATGACATTATGACCTGGTGTTTCCCAATTTGGTACTTTCTTGAATATTGCCATTTATGAGTGAAGGTGTATGTTCACTTCCAGGTTTTCTTCACTTCCTTGGTATTCTTTTATTATGATGTTTATCCATTCAGCATTTCTTTATGTTCTTTATGCTCCCATGTTTTGCTCCAAATCAGTTTTGTTTCCTTTGCATCTAGTTTTTTTTTTCCTTGGGTTTTCTCCGTCACGTTAAAAGTAGAAACTTATTTCGTTATTTTAGAAGGTCCGATTTTTGTTGTGTCGCTTCACGCTGTCTCGAAATGTTCTGAGTTTTCATTCATTTCCTTTTGGTTTTCCTCTTTCTCTAAATGTATTGTCACTCTTGTCTACTGTTGACTATTTTTACTCTTTTCATTCCATTGGATTGCTTTGTATTTTTCTAATAGTTATGCTTGTCGTAATTTCAATATCTGAAATTCTCACCTTATTTCCTATCCAGGTTTTGTATTTCTGTTCGAGTTCCTTTGGGGGACACAAATTTTATAACTGACGAGTTTTGCTCTTAGATAAATGAGATAGTTAAGTTCAGTGATATTGTCCACTGGGATAGTTTTGATAATCTCGAGCTGAAAAAGAAAAGTAGCAGAAGGTCCCCGCAAAAACTATTACCGAGGCCGACTACGCCTCGTACACAACCAAGCCGAAACACTACTGCATAGTTTGGAACGAGCCCCCGCAGGTATTGGCCTCCATGTCAAACCTGAATATATGTGCTTTAATCAAACAGACGACATTTCCACACAAGACGGAACCTCTCTGAAACTGGTACACAAATTGACCTACCTAGGAAGCAGTGTCTCATCAACCAAAAAAGACAACACGCGGCTAACGAAGGCATTGACAGCTATCGATAAGCTATCGATCATATGGAAGTCAGACCTGACCGATAAAATGAAACGCAGTTTCTTCCAGGCAGCGGTCGTGTCGATACTGCTGTATGGATGCACTACTTTGACGCTAACAAAACTGCTTGAGAAGAAGCTAGACGGCAATTACACAAGAATGCTGAGAGCAATATTGAACAAGTCCTGGCGGCAGCACCCACAAGGCACCAACTATACGGCCACCTACCTCCCATCACGAAAACTATCCAAGCTAGACGAACCAGACATGCAGGGCTCTGCTGGAGAAGCAAGGTCAAGCTCATAAGTGATGTACTCCTATGGACCACATATGGCCGTGCAAAAGCAGGACGACCAGCTCGAACATACATAAAGCAGCTATGTGAAGATATGGGATGTAGCCCTGAAGACCTGCCAGAGGCGATGAGCGATAGGGAGAAGTGACGAGTGAAGTTCAGGGATATCCGTGCTGGCGGCACGACAGGATGATGAAGATTTACCTTTCGGGTTTTACCTTGACTTTTCAACAGTCCTTATTTCTGAGAGATGGTAATGTCGTCTTCTTTTTGTTTTACTTTTCTTTCTTAAACATTTTTTCTTTTCTACTAACAGAATATTATGGTGTTAAGATCCATGATAATTTGGTTTGCACTATTTTGTTTTTCAATTCGTGTTAGCGGTATTTGATCATATTTTTCCCAACACACCGGTTCACATATTTCTTAAAGCTCAAATTAAAATTATTTTAGCTCGGTCATCAAGACTTTTTATTTGAATTAAGTCCATCGGATTCTACCCAAATTTCGATCATTCTTTTTTGTACCTGTTTTGTGCCGGATTTTTCCAATATTTGTGGTTTACATTTTTGCTTTTTCTTCTCGTCCATTGTAATGTAGTAAAGGTTTTGCTAATTTTCCAAAATAGGTTGAAGATGCTTCTTTAACAGCTACAATCATCACAACTCAACGAGAACAAAAGAATATGTCGTGATATCTATAAGAGAAATGCTTGAGCATTGTGAAAAATTAAAAATAAATTTATGGAGTATTTAGCAATGAATTGATAGAAAGTCTTATCATAAACTTCTATTTTTTCGCTTTAAAAGTGTGTATCGAGAGAGTCAGTATCTTAAATGAATTTTCGATATATTTTTTATAACATTTTCTTTTGTAGATACCGTATAAAGTAAAGTTGGCGACCTTTGTCAAGGGTGACAGGAAGGCTCTCTTTTCAATAGCTAAAACACCGAGGTGTTGGGGAGGACATTACTCCATTCCCTGGATTGCTCCACTTTACCCTTGATCCTTACCTTATAATTCTGAATTTTAAGCAAGGCGGAATCAAGTATTTTTTTTTTTTTGAGTCTTTGATATGACTCGATCTGGTATTAAACCCCGGTATCTCGGTCCATTTGCGAACACTCTACTCATTAGACTAATATATATATATATATATATATATATATATATATATAAATGTGTATGTCTGTGTGTGTAAAAGTACAATAAAGCACATCATTTTTAAATATTATAAAAGAGGATGTTGTAATCATGCACTCAAAGAGTGCGCAGGATCACCTCGTCAGTGATGTTCTTTGGGTCCTTAAAAGTTTCGGGTCTTTCAACATACTTGCTCTCTTAAGCGACCCTACCGAAACTATTATTTCGGCGGGCGATCCTGCGATAAAAAGTTTGCCTAGTGCGCAATACCGCACAGTACACACTTGAAACGTCAAAATGCTATGGCTATTTAGCTTTAAACTGAAGGTGACCCATGAGAAACGACATACGTCACTTCCCTCCGAGTTGCGACGAGTTAAAAAGGTAAACAATCACTTGCTCGTCTTTTTCTCCTGGATCTTGTAGGAGTATACTCACACGCATTGATGGATTTATTGAGAATTGGAGGCATTATTTTTGTTATATACTCTTCATTTATTCTCCGTCCCACCATCGGACAAGTACGGCGAAAGGACTTTTTTTTAAAGTGGGTCCAGACGCAGGGCCGCAGCCCACATGCGGCCGGCTAAATCCAAAAATACCTTCGGCCCCGTCGGCATTCCTCAGACGCCAGGAAATACAGTAGCAAACAACTGGTAAAACAATTGGTAATGTGTATGTCTCATTCCTCATAAATACTTTAGAGACTATTGTGAGAGCGGGTAATTTGCTGACTGTCTCTAACGGCGGCGGTTACTGGTCAAGGCTGTCTAAAGGGGGTGTCTGGTTAACCTAGTATTCACGTCATGCGGCTGACCATCCACGAGCCTCGGGGCGTGGGGGATCACTGAAGGCTCTAACCTTCCTTGTGGGGACAAGGTTTATCGCGTGGTGTCTGAGGAGCCCCTTTTTAGGACAATGTCGTCGGGTTGGGGGCATTTTTGGAGACGCCGGATATGTCTGGGATTGGGCCAAGCGCCTGGACCAACCTTAAAGGTCATGTGCTGTACTCGACCGTTTGTGGCGGGGATCGACAAATAGCGTAATTTACTAAGTAGTCACCACTTGTAGTTCTTTACCTTCTCGTTGTTGGTGAGTATTGTATTATTTAATGTTATAAAGATTTCCATTTTATTTACAACGTCTGTTTTGGTTATTTCGTATTCTATAACCTTTTGTTCGGTTACAACTGTTTTAAACTAAGCCTTAGAGCCATTGAGGGTGCTTGCAGAAATCGAGCAATAGTTTAAATTCAATTGAATTTCAATTTAGTCCAAAATCGAATTAAGCAGTTTAATAGTGGTGAACTGTTTCTTGAAATAAAGTTCAGAATTTGAGGACTGTTATTATGGTTGATTAAGTTACTTTAAAACATAAGACAGATAAGAAATCGGCCACCAACACATAAAAACTTTGAGAAAAGCTTGGCTCATCAGAATTGCTATATGTAGAACAATGAAACATTACATAAACCTAAAAATATGGAGGAACCTCCGAGAAGATGATTATTAGATATCGATTGATTTTAAAGAAAAATAATTTCAATACGCCTTTCTTTCTTTCTTTTTTCTTTCTTTTTTCTTTCTCGGGCTATTAATCATTTCAGGAAAATATATATTCCTACAGAACTTTCTTTTTTTTCTTTTTATCTATCTACCTATCTATCTATCCAGGAAAATATATATTCCTACGGAACTATCTTCCTATCTATCTATCTATCTATCTATCATTTCAGGAAAATATATATTCTTACAGAACTTTCTTTCTTTCTTTCTTTCATTTCAGGAAAATATATATTTCTACAGAACTTTCTTCTTTTTTTTTCTTTTTATCTATCTATTATCTATCTATCTCTCCATCTAGGAAAATATACATTCCTACAGAGCTTTCTATCTATCTATCTATCTATCTATCTATCTATCATTTCATGAAAATATATATTCTCACAGAACTTTCTTTCTTTCTTTCTTTCTTTCTTTCTAACATTTCAGGAAAATATATATTTCTTCAGAACTTTCTTCCTTTTTCACTTTTGATCTATCAACCTATATATCAATTGATTTATTTATCATTTCAGGAAAATATATATTCCAACAGAACTTTATTTCTTTCTATCTATCTGTCTATCTATCGATCATTTCATGAAATATATATATTCCTACGGAACTTTCTTTCTATTTTTATCTATCTATCTATCTATCATTGTCTTAAAGGGCCAGAAATGAATAACACAACGAAATGTAAGGTTTACAGCAGTATATATTTGTAGTGACTGACTAGACTTGCTTGACACGTTTATCGAGCCAGTAACTAGTTATAGCGTCAAGGAGGGTCTATGAAGTGACTTCATGGGGTATATCAACATAGCACTGGTTACAGCCATTTAATGACAATCATTTCAGGAAAATATACATCCTCATCATCATCATGTCATGCCGCTAGCAAGGATATCCCTGACCCTCTCTCGCCACTTCTCTCTATCGTTCAACGCTTCTGGCAGGTCTTCAGGGCTATATCTCGTATCCTCACATAGCTGCTGAATGTATGTTCGTGCTGGTCGTCCTGCTTTTGCCCGGCCATATGTGAGGGTCCATAGGAGTACATCACTTACGAGCTCGTCATATACTCATACAACTCTCTTTCCTAACTTTTCTTTCTTTCTTTCTTTCTTTCTTATATTACCTATCTATGTATTTTTTCAAAAAAAAGTATGCCTATACAACTTTCTTTGTTGGATAGTTTGGGGGAGGGTCAATTTAATGGGGTACAGGTATTTGCCGTACCCCCACCAAACGAGCGAGCGTGGCATAAAACCGAGATTTAGGTGAGTCCAGGCGCTAGGCTGTATACCAGACACGCCTGGTGAGCACAAAAATGCCTAGGGTCCCGTCGGCATTACCCTAAAAAAGGTGTCTCATGTGCCAAGCTCTAACCCCTCTTGGGTTAGCGCCTGGGAGACGGCTCCATGAGTCTCAAGGAAAGGGTCAGTCTCGGCTGCGAGACGTAACTACCGGGCTTACCCTACAGTCGAGTCAAGCAGTCTATACCCCAGCCGCTGGTCAGAAAAGGCAATTTAATGGGATAAAACCCGCCAGGAAAATCATCCATTCTATTTATAGATTTGATAGCAGCAGCACCAGGCGGAAGGCAAGATTGGCCAATCAGAGACGTTCAGAAGACTATCAAAGAAAGGGCAAATTATATGTATTCTCTTACCGATTCTGAAGTCTTTTACTGGCAGGACGAATCTTGTGTATTGATAATTCCATAAAGAGAGGACAAAATGGCTACCCGAATTCTAATATTCTTTCTTTCTTTCTTTCTTTCTTTCTTTCTCAATCTTTTAATATATGTTTATTTCTATCATATCAAATCCCTGGAAGAACGCTGCATATTTTCGGAACAATTGCTGGAAGATGTGGGTGTGAAGACACCTGGAGAGGGACGTGAGGAAAATGTCCACAGATAGATATTTTGAAAAATAAGGAGTAGTGTTGCATATTGACCCTTGACCGAGCCGTCAATCAGGGATGCACCTTTGTAAATAAGCAGAAGCAATCACGTGATCTATCGGAAGTTGTAGGTGTTATGAAATAATATATGTAAATGCTTGCTTCTCAGTTGGAGTCATTTACAGGCAGTGTGTCTCTGTGCCAGCTTACAGTCACAGAGAGCCACCCCCTGTTCTAGACAGTAGCCCACAGCGGCGTCTGTTTGAGTACCCACGGCCAAGAAGCAGAAGAAGTGACAACTCGGGTCTTGAAAATAACACATCATCGTATGGTCAAGAGAAGAAGTTATGGGTCAATATAGCCGTGTGTCCCTGTCTCTCTCCTTCCCTCTGTCATACACCACAGAAGCTCTGACACCAAGAAGAATAGAGAGAGATATTTTTATAAAGAAGTGTTGTCTTTCATCCTTCAACCGGTATATAATAAAAGTAGGAACCCCCGTTTATACCTCAAGATATGGGTTGAATAGTATTATAACTGCTGTTCTTCTCCAACACCACGCCAATAGCATCTTACAATACCACCATGCTTTCTTGGTTTTTCTTCAGATAGTGAGAATACCAAATAAAGATCAGTTTCTTTGTATTAGCAATACGTTTCCCTCAAGAAAGTGATAATTCTATTTTGTAAGATTTACATTTATTTATTAATTAGACATCATTACACTAAACGTCAAAGAGGAGAGAATTGCCGTAAAATTCACACGCGAAATTAGTGTTAATTATCAGATTGGTTCGGTCAATTTAATTTGTTTAATGACAAATAAATATTCGTTGGTTTTTTTTAAATGACAAAACATTCTTGTAAAAGAATGGCTGTGGTATCATTTAACCCATAGCTGTGAAAATAAGAGATCAAATTCCTTTCCAAAGAGTATTGATTCAAAAGTGAACGTTACAGTGAAACTGAAGTTCGAAGTCATATACAAAGATGTCTCACATTGACCCCTACACCACGAGAACCTCTAAAAGATCTGGTTAAAAAGTTATTAAATCTAGGATATTAATTTGAACCATATGAGATGGCAACGTCGTTGGAAAGTCAAGATAACGTTCTGCAAAGTTTAAATTCAAACCACTTATTTTTTAACTTGTAATCCGGAATGATTATAATCAAAAGAACCCTGCGTATTGTGGGGATAACTCCGGATCCGAGATCCCTAAAATCGATATCCAATCTTGGTGTGAAGTTTACACTGCTATCGACACAGACGAATGATTTTATTGAGATGGTTATGCATTGTTTTCTAACTTAGTAATTGTTATGATACACCGCCCCTCCCATCAGAGGTGCGTGTCCTCCATTTATTTGTGATGTGGTTATGATTGCATAGTTTTTCATAGTTGTCACTCGTCTTTCTCACTATCATCTAAATCTTCTCAAAAATGTTTTGTACATGATATATATATATATATATATATATGTGTGTGGATGACTATAGAGATATATACTCCCCTACCCCCGTAGGGTTGAGTTCTCTGGCGAAGAAGTAATCGTGTTGCCATTAGCGTTTATTGCAAGCCTCTTCATTTATGAATTGAGGTCTCGGTAGCCATTGAACGGGTGTATGTAAACAATAGTAATTGTTATTCATAACCGTTTAAAATTTACTTCGCAGCTAATGGCTTCTCGTGGCTGAATGGTTACAAGTTTGGCTTGACGTTTGAGTCACCCGTGTTTCGATCCCAGCTACGGGAAGCTAATGTCTAGCCACACTGATGAGTTATGATAGAACGAAACAGATCTGTCTGTGGATGACGATATATGTATATATATATATTAGTAGATATTATATTAATTATATTACCATGACTAGAAAATTCGGCAAACACCGAGATGCGAAACACTGAACAGCTGTTTCGATCTTATTGGGTCTCATCAGTAGTGCATGCCGTGATCTCCACCACTGCAGATCGAACCAGGCACCACAGAATGCAGAAACTGAAACCCTATCACTGGGCCACCAGTCCATGCCACACATAAGCGATACCAAATCAACCAGTCATGTCGTATGTAGGTGTTTGCTGACTTTTCTAGTTATGGTAATTTAATTAAAATATATATATTAGTCAACAATTTGTGTGTGTTTATTTGTTGTTGTATGTAGGAAGGTTGCGCGCACGCGCTGATAGAAATTAGAATTACAACACTAGATATGTATTTTGAAATATTCTTGATTAATCATACTTGTACAATTGCTCTAAAGAAAGTTATGAATCTAAGTATCAGGACAGTTTATGCACCTTGACTTTGATATGGTAACCAATCTAGGAGAAGGAATACTTTGAATTCAGCTTTAAAATTCGACATTGTGAAGGCGTTGCGTAAATACATGCCGTTGCTCTTGTTAAATTATAGCAAAAAGCCATAAAAACGTAACAATATTTACGCAGGTTCCAAAAAAAACGGATGTATTAATAGAAATCACATCGACGTTCTCTACCCAGACCAGAATTGGAATTGTCTTTCAGGTCGTTGCAATCATATTTAATATTAATATTATATGATATACGCATATGGTTGGTTGGGTGTGTTTTATGGCATATCAACATTTATAGGCTATTTAATGCCTGATCCATTTTTATACAAAAAATCAGTTCTATTTGAAACAATTCAGTTTAGCATGAGTATACAGTTTAATTGTCAAAAACATTTAATTTCAAATTATTCGTGGTCTAATGGTTAAAGCGATGGACTGCGTAATCGTAGTAAGCGAGTTCGAACTCCAGTCGCTCTATTACGTTCACTTTCGGGCAAATACCCTTAGGAAAGCTATGAACCCGCTTATCCTCCCAGCTATGGGTTAAATAGTATCACTACTGTTCTTCTAGGAGAATAGCTTTGGCATTAAATAACCTTCAAAGGTTGATATGCCATTAAACAAAGAAACCGAACTTATTCAGTTTAGACAAAGTTCTAATTCCAACAATTCAGTTCATTATAAGTATAGTTTTTGTCCACAAAGTTAAATATCAAAACAGTTCTATTTTAGGTAATTCAGTTAAGCATAAGTACACAGTTTAGTTCTATTTGACCTATAGATTGGACCCTATCAGAGGTACTCCGTATTCCCCATAGCTCCAGCATTACTGAAACCACACCATCAGATTGTTTAGTGTCATATCCAGAACATTCGTTGGTGGGAGGTCTTACCCCTCTGCAAAGAAGCAGTCGGTGTATTCTACAGCCCCGGCCGACTGGGCAACTGAGTGTGTGTGTGTGTGTGTAAAAAGGGGGAAAGAGAGAAATTGTAAAAGAGACAGGGAGAGAAAGGATTGCAAAGAGAGATAAATTTTTATCTTTAAAGCGGATAATATGCCAAGACACATGTTGGACATCTAATAGTTTATATCAGGATTCCATTTATAATTCTATTGTAGAATTCTACTGAGAATTTTTGCGAGACTTTCAAAGACCAAACAGACTATGAACAAAGCAGTTGCCAATATCCATTTGGAGGAGATATTCATCAAAAGAAAAAAAAACATTATTTCAAATGTAGTACGCAAAAGATATCCACCACTGACGAGCAATTCACTCGCTCCTGTCTCGCTACATGTCTATATTGTTCCTTTGTGATATACTCTACTGTATGACACATATCTAAGTAATTTTAGATAGATAGATAGATAGATAAGAAAGAAAGAAAGAAAGAAAGAAAGAATAGGAATAAATCAAAGAAAGAAAGAAAGAATATAGATAAATCAAAGAAAGAAAGAAAGAAAGAAAGAAAGAAAGAAAGGATATAGATAAATCAAAGAAAGAAAGAAAGAACTAATATAGAAGAAAGAAAGAAAGAAAGAAAGAAAGAAAGAACGAATATAGAAGAAAGAAAGAAAGAATATAGATAAATCAAAGAAAGAAAGAAAGAAAGAACGAATATAGAAGAAAGAAAGAAAGAAAGAAAGAAAGAAAGAATATCGATAAATCAAACAAACAAAGAAACAAAGAAAGAAACAAAGAAAGAAAGCTGAATTAAGTTTTTCTCTACTTAAAAATCGATCATATATTACATTCAACCCATCCTTGAGGCATTGGCTATTGACAAAACTAGATTGTTATCGTTTCATATCGTAGTAACTTTTTTAGTCATCTGAATATCAACATTTTTTAAGAAATTGTATTGTTAGATTTGAAGTTCGTATAATGGACAGCAGAAATTCATAACCGTTAACCTCTCATCGATGTTTATTAATTCTTATATCCTCATAATACCATAGTTTTGTATTACATGCTTAAAATCTGGACAGTAGAGCTGGTGTTCGATTAGTTTTGAAATGCTGGATGTACCTACTAACAGATTGTATAATCGGCCGCTATTAAATTAAATCTAATTTTTGCATGTACTCTCTTAAATAGTCGACACATTCATATAGCTTTTAATTCGAGTAAAAAAACAGACTTGAAATATTACATCTAAAGGAGAATACATTTGCTTTTTGTGTAGGCTACGGACAAAAAATTACGTGAAACATTTGCATAGCAACGAAAATATGAGAGATTTGCTTTCATTGTAAATTGTTATTTGATAACATATGTATATTATTAGGGTTTAAATACCCTATTCGGTGGCAAAAGCTGCTCGGTAGCGCCAGGAGTGGCAGTACCGCCTTGAGCTACCGAAACTGTGTTATCACCCTGGATGGCGGCTGATGAGGCTAGGGTATCGCACGTGCTTTCACACGTTGTATGAGGAAAAAAAAATTAAAAAAAGGTAATTTTCCAATGTGTGGAAGAGAAACGCTCACGCATTCTTTAGTTGTTTTATATGTATCAAATGATAACAGAAAGCCTACGACGAGGGCAATTTTGCTGTAAGGTTCCCCAAAACAGAGCATTAAGCAAATCAGTTTGACATTAAAAATTGTAATTCAAAGAGATCTCATTTTCGTCTTCTCTTGTTTTAGATTTTGCTTACTTTGTTTAATGGTGTATCAACCTTCGTGGGTTATTTAACACCAAAGCTTGCATTTTGCTGGGGGTATAAGGGAGTCATACCTTTCCTAAGGGTATCAATTCTAAAGTGAACGGGGTGTCCCCGTGGTGTAATGCTTAAAGAGCAGGACTGTGGAATGGTAGTAAGCAAGTTCGAATTCCAGTCGAGCTATAACGTTCACTTTCGGACAAATACACTCAAGAAAGGTATAGACGTCCTTATCCTCCCAGCTATGGGTAGATAGTACCGCTCCTGTCCTTCTAAAAGGGAGGATTTGTCATTAGATAATCTAAGAAGGTTGATATGCCATTAAACAACAAACAAACAAAAGTGAACATAATGCCACGACTGAGGGTTGGTTAGTTCGGTGGGTTTTATGGCATATCAACCTTTGTGGGTTATTTAGCACTAAATCCAATTGTATACAAATAGTTATATTTCAAACAATTCAGTTTAGCATGAGTACACACTTTAGTTGTTAAAAACATTTTTATTTCAATCTGTTCAGTTAAGTCGAACAGTTCTAATTCAAACAATTCAGTTTTGTATAATTATAGATTACAGTTTTATTTCAAACAATTCAGTTTAGCATAAGAACAGTTTCAATGTCAAAACAGTTTTATTTCAAACAATTCAGTTCAGCATAAGAACGCAGTTTCGATGTCAAAGCAGTTCTATTTCAAGCATTTCAGTTTAGCTTAAGTACACTGTTTAATTGTCAAAAATAGTTCTATTTCAAGCTATTCAGTTCAGTCAAATAGTTCATTTCAGCATAAGTACGCAGTTTAGATCTATTTGGCCGGTAGATAGGTCCCTGTCAGGTGCTACCACTCCGGGCCAGAGTGGACCTGGAAGTGATAGCAATTAAGGGGTACTCTCTATTCCCCAAAGCTCCGACATCACTGGAACCTCACCATCGGATTGTTTAGTGTTATATATAGAACATTCGTTTGGGTGGGGTCTCTTACCCTTCTGTAGTGAAGTGGTTGGTGTATTCTACAGCCCTAGCCGACTGGACAAGCCGCGAAAGTTAGAACGTGCTTACTGCGAAGTCGCAGTTTAACACGTTAGGTACTCCTCCATGGAAGCCCCCTCCACGGAGGCCCCCTCCACGGAGGCCTCCTTCATATCTTTTCTTAATTAATAACATGTCTGATAAATGAATATGGGAAAAAGAAGTGGTCAGTGAAATTTTGAACTAAAAAACAAACAAGTTAAGATGAAATAGATTTTTCAGGAGAACGTCTCTTCTTTATAATCTTTATTCTTTTACATAAACCAACCCTGTTAGGTGGAGGTGAAGAATACACCGAGTTCATTTCTGCATCTCTGCAGAAGGGCCGAGACCCCCAATCCACTTCCAATGAGTGTCCAGGAAATGATACTAAACAATCAGATGGTGAGACTTCAGTTTGGAGTTTTTGGGGAATGAGGAATATCCTTTCCTTGCCATTATTCCCTGGTCCACTCTGGCCAGGAGTGGCCGTACTTGTTAGGGTTCCCTCTATGGGTTATATAGAACTGTTTTATCTTTTAACTGTGTACAAACAAATCACTGATGCTAAATTGAATTGTCAGTGTTACATGGCAATACTTGGAAACATTGAGTAATGTTGAATAGAATTATTAGTGTAAAATAGAATTATTAGTGTAAAATAGAATTATTACTGTAAAATAGAATCATTAGTGTAAAATAGAATCATTAGTGTAAAATAGAATTATTACTGTAAAATAGAACCATTTGTATAAAATAGAATCATTAGTGTAAAATAGTGAGACTTGAAACCATTTAACTGTGTACAAATAAAACTATTCATACAAGATATCAACACTTGAAATCATTTGTTTGCAAACAAATGATCGATTTTAAAATGAATTGTTAGTGTTATATAGTAATTCTTGAAAACATTTAACTGTGTGAAAAAAGAAACGAGCTATTGCTTGTTTAAAATCTTATTTACAAGTGATTCGTTTACAAATACTATGTATATATATGCGTGTATATGTGTGTGTATGTGTGTGTGTGTGTGTGTGAACAAACTGGATTTCACATCAAATGACCAACCAGGATTGATATGCCATAAAACACAACCAACCAACTTCGAATAAACATGTAAGTTTATTATTTAGTTAGAATACACTCGTCAATAATGACGGTTGAATTTTATATGATCTTAAAAAGTGGTGACTCTCTCACTTTCTCTCTCATTCTCTGTCTTTCTTGTTGTTGTCAATGTAGATTCAAAAGATACATAGCCAAGCAGAGGAACTCAATAACTGAAGAAACTGTTCCGTTGTGACGTTAGCCTGCTTTCCCGCCAACTTGCCTGCTGTCTTTTCCCTTCTCTTTCAATGAGGCAAGCCACAAATCACATGGTTCATTCTTTCTTTTTTATTTTGATATTTTCTTTCTTGAAAGATTACAACGAAAAACGTCAGAGATCTCACTTCCATTCTTCTTTCTTTCTTTCTTTCTTTCTTTCTTTTTAAAGTCAGCCTGCTGTTACGACTGCTGACATAACAGTTTGCCTGCTATCTTTTCTTTTCTCTTTTGATGTGACAAGCTACAAATGACACGATACGACCTTTTTTTCTTTCTTTAAAGATTATAACAAAAATCGTCAGAGATCTCACCTTCCGTTCTTTCTTTCTTTCTTTCTTTCATATTATGTATACTGACACACAGATGTACACACAGGAGGCTCCAATTGTGTTTTATATTATCAGATGATTAATACGTCTCAAGGTTGGGGTCCATATGAATCTTTTGTATCATTTTCTTCATCAGAAATTCAAAATTCGCATGCTCTTTAAAGGTGTGCCGTAAGTGTCGTATTAATTGAACTCTGTGACTCGAATTCAAACCCTGAGCAAGGGTATTTGTATTTTGTGTCGTACTAACACTCTTGTGAATGGTATAAATGCAACTATTCTTGTTCCAGCTTAGGGTAAATAAGGCAGACAGGACAACCAAACCTTGCTGTGGCAACTGATCTAAAAGAGAGAAAACTCCTAAAGAAACACCAGTTGTAGACCTGAAGAGGGATGGGCTCTGTCTGGCTTTTTCTACCCAAGTAGCGTTATTTGTGTTGTGCCCTCTGTGACTAAACCGGAAAACCTGTGAAGATGTACATGATAGCACTAATACCCTGGGAGGTGCCCGTGGTGTAACTTATCGTCGCAGGAATTGGACACGGCGACACGAGTTCAAATCCTGGACTGATTGCATTTCACATAGCACTAATACCCTAGAGAAAGGTATGAATCCAATTATTCTCCCTCCAACTATGGGTAAATAGTAGGGCAGACTAGGTTCTTCAGCCTTGGTGAGGCAACTAGTCTAGGAGAAGGAAAACTCTGAATTCAAACCTGTTAAACTCTGCTTAAAAAATGACCTTGTGTCATATCCTGCCCGAGTGGAGGGGTTGGATAAATATGATAAAGATAAGAATAGCATGACCAAATTTCATCCGATTTTTGTATGAAAATTAAGAAATTATCTTGTATTAATGACACCATTGCCTACTGAGAGCAATTGTATTCTTGTGAAATTACGCAATCCATTCGCCACAGTCAGGAAGTGACACAAAGTCAATAAAGCGGAGTATAGCTGATTTGAACTAATAGTTTTCTTCCTACTAGACAGGTTACCATACCAAGCTGAATAAGACCAGTTGTTCACTCTATTTGCCCATAGTTAAAAGAAGAGATGGTGTTATAAAATAGCCGAGGAATTTCGGTTCATGCCTTTGAGTTTATTTAGGCTGAGAACCTTGGTTGGTTGGGTGTAACATTGAAGCAGGTGTTAACGCGGATGCGCGCGGGCGGATGGAGGTGTCACTCAGATGTCATAATAGTCCGAGACGATACTGGGTGACAGGGTGCGGGTGACGTCACGCACCGGAAGCGCGCAGAGGTTTGTGTGAGAAGTTGAAGAGAGAAAGAGTCGGGTACTAGACGCCAAACGAGAAGGATCGATTTTTTTGGAGCTCGCAGGCGCGAGGCTACCTTCCGCCCTATGGGGGCTGCACGAGATGGGGTCCAAATGAATAAGACAGCATAGAAGATTGTGTCTCTCCTCCTTACGTCGAAACCTTTAACTCAAAGTTAATAAAAAGGTTTCGTACCTGAACAAGAAGTCGTTACGTGTTTTCGAATTCCGAGATTCCTATGTTCTTTATATGTTCTATCGTTATGAACATTATATGTCCATTTCGTTCATCGTATTAATTGTGAATATGGTACAATGGATCTATTCCTTTCACATGCATATTTATAACGGATGCATTAGTACAAGTTAGTTTCTATCTATTCCTTCTCTTTGGGAGGTTACATACTTATCCCAACTTCCCTTTGAATTCTCAAAATAACATGCTTATTCCTTTTTAGAGATCTTCATCAGCAACCTCTGTGCATAATTCTTAGTAACATCTGCCGTCTGAAATCCCTCCCTTTGCGATTTTATATTTGCATTGCTGCGCCTAGCCGAAAGTTGCGGGAGATAAAGAAAAGAAGAAATGATCATGATTAGAAAAACACGTAAAAAGTCAGACACGTGGTCTCCGAAAAAATATACCACTCTTCTTTAATAATGTTTTTCTATCTCCTTCTGAGCCGACCCTAAAAACAAAAAGATGTGATGTGGCATTTTTTTAAATTGATGAAAGAGCGATCCTTTCATTTCATAAATTGTCATCATCATCATCATCATATCGTGCTGGCAGCACGGATATCCCTGACCCTCTCTCGCCACTCCTCCCAATCGTTCATCGCCCTAGGTAGGTCTTCAGGACAACATCCTGTATCCTCACATAACTGCTGAATGTACGTTCGAGCTGGTCGTCCTGCTTTTGCGCGGCCATGTGTGGGGATCCATAAGAGTACATCTCTTATGAGTTCATCTCTGCTTCTCCAGCAGTGTCCTGCATGTCTGGTTCGTCTAACTTGAATAGTTTTCGTGATAGGGGGCAGGTGGCCGTACAGTTGGTGTCTTGTGGGGTGTTGCTGCCATGACTTGTTCAGGATTGCACGCAGCATTCTTGTGTAATTGCCATCTAGTTTCTTCTCCAGCCGTTTTCTCCAGCCGTTTTCTTAGCGTCCATGTAGTGCATCCATATGGCAGTATCGATGTGACCGCCGCCTGGAAGAAACTGCGTTTCATTTTATCGGTTAGGTCTGATTTCCATATAATCGATGGTTTTGCAAGCTCTGAAAGTTATATCATTCCTTGTCCCCTTCTCGTCACGAACCGTTTTTGAAACAATTCCTTAATTTTCTAGTAAACTGTCGCGAGAGGTCTTGTAGATGACTCCTTGTTCTCGGACTGACAAATAGCCACCGGATTCATCTGGGGTGAGATAGTTGTCACAAGTTTTTGATAGACTCAGAAATTGAGGGAAATCAAATTAAGGCGTTAATGTTTGGGATTGGTCGATCTGGTTGATGTATTGCTTTTGGAGAGTAACCTGCTCAAATATTGAAAGGGCAGCCAGGATGCAATACGAACAGATATTTGTTGGCTTTCACATGGACAGAATCGCTCGATATATCCAAACATCGGTACATTTACACACTTTCAACATTTTAGTTGTCTAAATTTCTGAGACGAAGCTTGTTGATTTTTATCATTAAGGTTTTTCGGACTATTGTCTTCATCTTTATTGTTATTTCCACAACGGTTATCATATTTACCCAACCCCCCCTCTCCGGCAGGATATGACACAAGGTCAATTTTTTAAGCGGAGTTTAAAGGGTTTTAATTAAGAGTTTTCTTTCTCGTAGACTAGTTGCCTTACCAAGGCCAAAGAACCTAGTCTGCCCTACTATTTACCCATAGCTGGAGGGAGAATATTTGGATTCATACCTTTCCCAAGGGTATTAGTGCTATGTGAAATGCAATCAGTTTCATCCAGGATTTGAACTCGTGTCACCGTGACCAATTCCTGCGACGATCAACATTACACCACGGGCACCTCCACAACGGTTATAGGCGTTGGTTCCCTGAGCTTCTAAGGAGACAATCATCTGAAGGTTTCAGGTTCAATCCTCACTACAGGCGAGTAACAAAACAGGAATACTTTACACCTGTACCCAGTTATGGCTAACGGAATCAGAACAGGTGACCCACATGGTTTCAATAAAGGACGTAGTTCAAAGTTCCGTGAAGGTTCCCGAGTTCGATAAACACCTGAAGAAGGCCGGAGGACATATCGGTCGAAACGTTGTGTAAATAACAATATAGATGAAGACAATAGTCCGAAAACCCTTAATGATGAAAATCATCAAGCTTCGTCTCAGAAATTTAGACAACAAACAACCTAAGAAGGCCGGAGGACATATCCGCCAAAACGTTGTTTAAATAACAATAGAGATGAAGACAATAGTCCAAAAACCTTAACATCTGTTGTGTTTTCCTTGTAAAAAGAATTCCAGAACATGGATTGCTTTTAGTTGGAAATTTTGAAGCGTTGCCATGGCAGGTTTTGTTCAATATGGGATGCATAATTGCTGTCAACATGACGGCCACACAGTACTAAACTGTATCTCAGTCAAGACTAAGTAAATCGGATGAATATGGTATGTTTATAAATGCGCTGAAAAGTTCCCATTTTTCAGCTGCCGATTTTCTGGATAACTCAGGTTAATCAAGGATGAAATATTGATAGAAGAATGGAGGGACAGGGAAATAGATGTTTCCCAAAACTATTAAGCTGATAATGTTCTGTACAAAGTATTTCTTTTTATAGTATCTCTTACAAAATTAGCACCACATAGACGGATAGATAGATCGTAGAATCCATTTTCAACGTCACCAACTCTTGATACTTTTTTTAAAAGCAACAATTCTTCAAAATTTTTTAAGCGAAAGGCAACATTGTGCAAATGTACCTTTGCGGTAATAAAGGACTTTGTCGATCTCCGTTTAAACTGAGGGGTAATAAGTCGACAAACGCAAAACTCTGTTAAACTACTCAAGTGGTTTATTTACTACTAGATAGCAAGCAGTGGCCGGCAGAAAGGAAGGGCGTTGAGAAGTATGAGACGACCGTCAACTAGGCAACATATCCAAGTGAGAAAAGGATGAGCTGACACAGACCTTGAATTTTTCTCTGTTCTAACATATTGTTCGCTGGGTCGAACGCAGCCTAACCCCCTCTTTGGAATGAACCAAAGATACCCGCCTTTTGTGTGTATGCTCAGACGATTCTTGGACCTCTCGTCTCTGGCCAATCTATTCGGAGACTACTATCTGTTTTATTCATTAATTAATTTATTTATTTTACTATGAGCCGTTCAATTACGTTACACAAGTGCATCGCTTAACATATACACCGGCCTTAATTCTGTAAACTTTCAAACGTAAGGGTTGAGGATGTGGATGCCATTAAAAGAAATAGTACGTTGGAGTTTGACACTATTTTAAAAGAGGAATTTTGAAAACTCGCCGATATATGTTAATGTCAAAGGGGTCATATCGAAGAAAATTAACATTTCATGCATTGTTCATTTGTCTTGGTAAATACAGTTTCAGATTCTCTTAATAAAGCCTAGTTGGTTGGGGCTGTAGAATACGCCGACGGTATCTCTGCAGATGGGCATCCTCCAATAACGATTGCCATGGATTTGGCAATAAACCATCTGATGGTGAGGCAGCAGTTCTAGAGATTTGAGGAGTTAAGAGTATCTCTTTATTGTCATTACTCCCAGGTCTACTCTAACACGGAGTGGTAGTACTTGTTTAGGTCACATGTTTGTGTCATAGAGAAATGATTAATCATTCACTTTACCAGAAACCGTTTATCTTTGGCAAATAGATTTATTAGTGTCTTCATTATTTAAACGGTGGAAGGTGTCCTCGTGGTGTAATGGTTAAAGCGTTGGACTGAGGAGTAGTTGTAAGTGAGTTCGACCACCAGTCGCGCCATTACGTTCATATTTGGATAAATACACTTGGAAAAGGTATGAACCCCTAATCCTCCCTGCTATGGGTAAAATAGTGCCACTACTGTTCTTCTAGAAGGGTGGATTTGGCATGAAATAATCCAAGGAGGTTGATATGTTATTAAAACAAATCCAACAATATTTGAAACTATTCAACTGTGCAGATGATACTTTTAGCGTTAGCAATAGTATCCATTTAACTATGCGCAAACAAATGAACCCTAGCTCATGTAAAAATTGATACCGATTAACTATTTGTTAACAAACCCAGGATTTGATATTGAATGATATACAAAGGCTGAGATGGCATAAAATAAAACCAACCAACAAACCAAGAATCAATACTTACTGAACGCACCTTTTGTAATGCAACTGTCTTGATAAAAGCAATGTTCCTTGGGACTATTAATCCACCAAATCATGGAAAGATGGCTGATGACAAGTTCGTGACGAGAAAGTCAACAGGCTGTTTACTAAAAGGTCGAAAATGGAAGGCTCCGCTCACAATCCCAGCCCTGTCCTCATTTTCACGAGATAAAGTCCGACGCCGGAAGAAAAAGATACCCCAAAACCATTGACGTAATTGTAGCATCGCAATCGAACTTTGGCAACAGACATGTAAGCTGCTGTCGAAAGCATCTGCTAACAAATTGATACAAAGTGGAATCGATTTTAAATTAAATAATGCTGATGTTTTTTTAAGGGATTTAGCCTTCAACCGCTTTCGCTCAATTCGAACGATTTTGAGATGATAAAGTACTACATATAAAAAACAATGCAAGTCAACAAGGGAAGTAAAAAAAGGTTAGATAATCATCATTATCATCATCAAGTCGTGCTGCTTGCCCAAAGTCCCTTCATTCTCTCTCGTCATTCGCCACTTTCGTCTATCACTCCACGCAGGTCCTCTAGACTGCATTCAGTGTCTGATCAGAACTGACAGGTCCTCTAGACTGCATTCAGTGTCTGATCAGAACTGACAGGTCCTCTAGACTGCATTCAGTGTCTGATCAGAACTGATCTATCTACATCTCTGTTGCTTGGCCAACACTGATACGTCCATAAGAGAACATTTCTTATTTTGGTTGTGATATTTCGGGCAGTTGTCCTCATCTTTATTGTGGTAAGTTGCAACATAAAGTTTCCGCCGCTGTCTTCTCCGGCCTTTCAATGATGTCCCTTGTTTATCTGGGTATAGAAATGATTCAACATGGGGAAATCATTTTTAAACTTTTCTGATCAAACAAGGCTTTATTTTCTAACAATTGTATATATATACAACATACATTTTTTGTCAAACAAAACGTTCAAGAACTAAGAAGATGTTATTCAAATAAAGACGTCATTTTCTTTCACGTCAATTAATCTTAGAAGTATCACGAAAAGTTTCATGAGAAGCCTCATGAGATGAATTCGAAACGTAAAATCCAATCGCAACAGTTATTCTTGATATTTTTGAAAAAGTAATTTACTTTAAAAACAATTTAACTTGGTCTTTTCAATTATTGGTTCCCAGATGGTGTTTATTTCTATATTTGGTCTACTCAAGAGGTCAACATAGCGCAACATATGTACTGTTTCTTTTAGACGTCTTCATTTCAAATATTCTTCTCTATTGATTATTCTAACAACAAAAATGTTTCACATCAAGCCTTATCTCAAAAATTCAGAAAGATAAGAGCATTTCTTATAAATCCGTCGTTCTGTAACGTGTTTGGGTGGCTTATGATGAGTCGAAGTAAAAAAAAAAAGAACGGGAGGATAATTTCTCAGGATATATACAGAGAAGAAAAACGAGAAAAAAAAAAACAGACAGAGATTCTACGGAACGACCTGCAGACCTGATTGAGCCATGCCAGAACACTCGTTGTAGGTCAGCCAGTCATGAGTGACTGACTGAGGTAATCAAAAATGACTAGAAAAAAAAACGGGGTCCTTAAATCTTCTGCGCAAGTGTGGAACCACCGGAAACGGATATTTGTCTCCCTCCGACACCTCACGGTAGTACGGGACGACTCCAGTTTGAAAGTTAGTTTACTACGGGATGCGATGCAGTAATGACGATAGCTGGTTAGTTGGCAGTTGAAGACTAGATACGGCAATGTCAGGGCGTCCACAGGTTGCAGTACCCATCACCAGATGCACGGCTGCGGCGACTAAACCAGCGATCAAGTACGGAAGAACTAAAACAGAAACCCAGAAAGATAAATCAGAATCTGTACCTGCTCTCTCTCTCTCTCTCTCTCTCTCTCTCTCTCCTGATGACACGTTGTTTCTCTTTCTTCAGTTGATGCAGGTAACTGAGTTTTCTTACTGTGTTTCTTTCTCCCGTAGACTACTTAAAAAGCGTAGTAGCGAATAATCTTTTGTGTTAGTGAAATGACATAGTTTTGTCCGTTCGTTACTTTTTTCCACTGTGAGGTTACAACAGGATCTGACTAACTCTTAAGTCGTAGTAATACATGCATAAATCTGTTCCCCACGTGGTGGTACATTTACTTCCAACAGCAATCCACAGTATGTCTTGTTTCCTTACTTGAATGGTTTCTTCCAAGCTGTGATTGTGTCAGTACTACTGTATGAGTGTACCTCCAGGACGCTAAAAAACGTATGAAAAAAAGGTAGAGGAGAACTACTCAATAATTCTACGTGCTGTTTTGAACAAATCCTAGAAGCAACACCCCACAAAGCAGCTGTTGTATGGCCACTTACAAACCATTCAAGAGAGGGTACTACAGGATTAATCGTAAATATATCATAAAATCCTAAGATCTCCAAAATAAAAGCCTACAAAAAATGTTAAAATATTGCTCAAAGTTTTAACTTGTTTCATTATATCATAACATTTATCTAACAACATATAAATAAGGCTTTCATTTTCTACGCGTATTTACTCAACTATGGGTTAAATAGTTCCACTTTAGTCCTTTTACAAAGACGGCTTTGGCATTTAATAACCTACCATGGCTGATAAGCCATTAAATATATAAAAGGGTAAGCCATTAAACAAATAAAATGAAATTGAGACTTGTATGTGTGTAAGCGTAACTCAGCTAAAACGGCACATCACAACGGGATCCAACTCGCAACTGAATAATAATTTTGTAGTATTTTCGTTCACAATGAACGCCTTGGTTATTTTCCGAGTTCTCCTCTCACTCTCTCTCTCTCTCTCTCTCTCTCTCTCTCTCTCACTAGATAGATAGATAGAAATAATAGGAAAAAACTTAAAAACCAGTTTATTTCGTTCTTTTATTTCATTTATGAAATCCAACTTTATATTTCTATCATATTGTCAGATTCACCACAATAAATCACTTCAACATCCCCCATGGGGGTTGAGCACTCTGGCGAAGGAATTGTCGGGCGCCGCTAGCATAATGCAAAAGCTATTCGAAAGAATTGAGCACTCTGGTAGCTGATAGGGTATAAAAATGTAAACAAACGGACGCTGCTGCTGTCGCTAAAATAAATACCTTAAAAATTACCTTAACCAACGTGGTCCGCTTGTTGGCCGAGCGGTCTGAGACTTAGTCTAACGTATAGTTGGATGGGTTTCGATCCCGGCTTCGAGCGTCCTGCCTGTGTAGCCACATTGGAGCATTCTGATCGAACGAATCAGTCTGTCTATGGATGACAATATATATATATATATATATATATCCCCTCAATTTAGGAGTCCCTACAGCACGCATTCTTTGATTCTCTTTCAATCCGTCCATATCGGCCACCACTCTGGGTAAATCCTCTGGAAGATACCCAGTGTCCCCACAGAGCTGATGAATATAAAATTTTGCTTGTGAGTCAAGACTGGTGTGTCCATTTGTTGTAGTCCATATGAGAACGTCACATTTGAGCTAGTCTTTACTTTACCAACAGTGCCTCGCATGTCTTTTTTTGTCTTACTTTAAGTGTTTGTAAGCTGAAATGTTAGAGTCAGAACAGCAGCTGTCTTGTGGGCTCATTGTTTCCAGAATTTTTTAGACAGCCTGCAGTATTCTTGTGTCGTTCTTATCTATGGTTTATCCATTAAGTTGTATGGATACAACGACAGCTTGGAATAAATATCGTTTTGTTTTATCGAATAGATCAGATTTCCATATGATCGATAGCTTGTCAACAGTATTCTACGCCTTCGCTAAGCGTATGTTGACATCACTTTCATTAGATGAGATCTTCCTACTGAGGTATGTGAACTGGTCCACTAATTTTCAAAGCTTGCCACTGAGATGGTTGCTTTTTGTTTAAAACACGTGAATTATGTTTTATTTGTATTCACGAATGTCTCCCGCTGTTTGCTCTAGGCTATTTAGGAGGGATTCTGCTTCGGTTGGTGTATGCGAGAAGTTCTGAGTCATCTGCGTCGTCTGCATCTGTCGTAGTTTCTGCGGGATATCTTCTGCTTCTGGCCTTTTTTCAATGTAAAATCATTTTCTTTTCTTACATCTATGAATATTCGAAGTACGTAGTCTAGTTAGCGTATAAAGAAATATGGTGCTAAAGAATCTCCAAAAAGGAATCTAACGACTCAGTCGAAGACGGTTGTGAGAACCAAATGAATTTACGATACGTTTCTTCTTCAAACAAAAAAGAAAATATTGAAACTTATCCAAAGGCAACATTAGCACTGTCAGAGGGGTTTCATGTCGTGCCGCTAGCACGGATATCCCTGACCCTCTCTTGCCACTTCTCCCTATTGTTCATCGCCTCTGGCAGGTCTTCAGGGCTACATCCCGTATCCTCACATAGCTGCTGTATGTATGTTCGAGCTGGTCGTCCTGCTTTTGCTCGGCCATATGTGGGGGTCCATAGGAGTACATCACTTATGAGCTCGTCCTTGTTTCTCCAGCAGTGTCCTGCATGTCTGGTTCGTCTAACTTGGAGAGTTTTCGTGATGGGAGGCACGTGGACATATAGTTGGTGCCTTGTGGGGTGTTGCCGCAAGGACTTATTCAGTATTGCTCGAAGCATTCTTGTGTACTTGCCGTCTAGCTTCTTTTCCAGTCTTTTTTAGCTTACCGTTACTCTGTTCTCTGATAAGGTTATAGGACCTTCTAAAGAAATGAGTTTCTGAGTATGACACTAAACAGAATCTGATGGCGAGACTTTAGATCTGGAGGGAGTATGGGATACGTCTTTATTGACATCAGTCTTAGTTTCACGCTTATCTGGAATGGTAATACCTGTTAATATCTGTGGTTCCTTTTTCTAATCAATTTCTCATAAAGTTTCCATCAGTTACAAGTTTCCTTTGACAAAAACAAATTTCTCTGATTTTCTCGGCTCTCTCTGTCTGTCTGGCTCTCTCTCTCTCTCTCTCTCTCTCTCTCTCTCTTTCTCTCAGTGTGTGTGTGTCCGTTTACTTGATTTTTAGTCTTTTTTTTCTCTTTGAGCTTACTAGTCTAATAAAACATTCTTTGTCTCTTTTTCACCTTTAAATGCAACGGTCTTTTTTGTTTGTTTTCTTTTTTGGGGTTTTTTGTTGTTGTTTTTGTTTTGTTTTATTTTTTATTTTATCTTATTTATTTATTTTTTGCTTGTTTGTTTTTCCACTCATTTTATATACACTATTATTACTTATTTTCCATTTTCTTTCCCACTGTCTCTGTAATTCTTGAAAATATTTTAATTTCCGATCATTTTGTGGACGGGCATGTTCATTTCCATTTCTTTCATATTAACAAAATACCTTTCTCTCTCATATAAACCACTCCACCATGAACGTTGTCCTTTACTCTCTGTTTCTTATTTGTCAGGTCTCTTTGCAGTAATTTATTTACAACGTATAAATACTTGCTTATGTATTTTTTATTCGAAGAAAGAAGAAAGAAGAAAGAAAGAAAGAAAGAAAGAAAGAAAGAAATGAACAGAAATACGTGAACATAGATATATTTAATCCATATATTCATTTGCCACCATGAATGTACAAGCTGTTTCAAAAAAGTGTTGACCTTTCTCTGTCTGGCAAGCATACATCGCGAAATTTATCGGGGTGAGATCATCTGAGTTGCAGGTTTCAATCCCAACAACAGGTAGCAATAACAAAAGATACTGAAGTGATGCACTTCTATGGACCCCTTCACATGGCAGTGCAAAAGCAGGGTGACCAGCTCAAAACTACATACAGTAGCTCTGTGAGGATACGGATGTAGCCCTGAGGACCTGCCGGAAGCGATGAAGCATAGGAGGGGTGGCGAGAGAGGGTCAGGGATATCAGTGCTAGCGGCACAACATGATGTTGATGATGATAAGTGTACGTCTGTATATGTGAAAGCAAGTGAAGAAGTTTAATATATACAAATAATTAAGTTGATCTTAACTGCACACTTTACCAGAACTTTAAGGTCAGTTCAAAGTGTACCAACTAAAACTATTACCGTTGGTATCACCGTCACTTCCATGTTTCACATTGTTTTCAGGTCTTTGAACTAATTTAAGTATTTATCCATCTATAATTGTTTGAGTGTTCGCCTGGAGACCTGGGTTCAATCCCAGATCGAGTCGTACGAAAGTCTCAAAAAATGGTACTTGATGTCTCCTTGCGTAACACAAGATGATGATGATGATGATGCTATAACTAAACACTTGTGCCCGTCATGGTTAACAGAATTGGAACAGTCTATCCCTGTGGTTCCAATAAGGGTTCAGTTCGAGATTCAATGTGGACTCCTGAATTTGATATGAAACGCCTGAAGAAGGCCGAACGGCATTTCGGCCGAAACGTTGTGAATATAACAATAAAAATGAGGTCAGTAGTCGTAATATTCTTAGTAATAACAAATTGTATGGAAGTTGGTTTATTATTCTGATTTCAAAGTCTCCACATGTTCACCATTCCTATCATCCCTATCAACACATTATTGGAATCTTCCCAAAGTGGTGTCTGTAATCTTTTCTGCTTTTTTATTACGATAGAAGTATTCTCATTTTTTAATCACCTTGGAAGAGTCTAAGATTGTAAGGACTGGATGTTAAACATATAAAGAGGTTTGGAATTTAGTGCATAAAGGGGTTCCACAACGGTTTTAACAATCTTTTTAACCATTCTGTATAGACAAGGTGTTTGAAAACGTATCAAGACTGAAGCTGTATTTACCAAGACTGAAATGAACAATGAATGAAACGCTAATTTTCTAGTAAATACAAGGTGTGTTCAAAGGTATCAAGACTGAAGCTGTATTTACCAAGACTGAAATGAACAATGAATGAAGCATTAATTTTCTTGTAATACAATGTGTGTTCAAAAAGTGTCAAGACTGAAGCTGTATTTACCAAGGCTGAAATGAATACCGAATGAAAGATATATGCTGACTGTTTTTTCTTGAGATATTTAAGGCATAATCCAACAGAGCACGAATAATTTTTTAATGATTTTTTGATCCGTAGATGTGGCCCTAACAAGTTCCACAACTATAGATCAAAGTGGACCTTGGAGTATTGCAACGAAGGGAGGTACTCCACAGTTCCCAGATCTCCTGAAGGATTCGGCGTTGCGTCGTAGCTAACAAGTTTGATCGAGACATCGTAATATCGGGTTCAAACTTCAGTTGCGCTATAAAGTTCACTTTTAGATTAATACCCCTGGAAAACGTATAAACCCTTTTATACCCCAGCTATGGATTAGATATTACAACTGTTCTTCTAAAAAAATAGCTTTGGCATTGAATAACCCACGAAGATTGATATACCATTAAACAAAGAAACCAAACCTTTATATATATATATATATATATATATATATATATATATATATTGTCATCCACAGAGAGGCTGTTTCTTTGTATCTCAACGCTTTAGTGAGGCTAGACACACGAGATACTTCAAGCTGGGATCGAAGCCCGGCTGACTTTACGTCAATCAGATATCTTACCCCTGGGCTATCGTTATTCACCGCGTAAGTGGAGGAATTCTTTTAGGTATATATTTAAATATAAGCAGTCGACAACCGGATAGCTCAATTCACGAGAAAAGCTTTGTATTTAGCGTATGTGTCAGCCGGCAATTTCTCACTCGAAAGCTCAACTGACTGAGGAGAGTATATATATATATATATATATATATATTGTCATCCATAGACAGGCTGTTTCGTTATATCGCAACTCTTCAGTGTGGCTAGACACGTAGGACGCTTAAAGCTGGGATCGAAACCCGCCCAACTTTACGTTAGACTTAATATCAGACAACTTGGACAACAAACATACCGCGTCAGCTAGGGAATTATAAGATATTAATTAGCACAGCAGCAGCAGCATTTGTTTATTTACATTTTATACCTTACCGGATACCAGAGTGCTCAATTCGTTCGAAGAGCTTTGCATTATGCGAGCGGCAGCCGTAAATTCCTTCGCCAGAGTGCTCAACGTCCATGGGAGAGCGTATATATTGTCATCCACAGACAGACTGTTTCGTTGTATCTCATCTCTTCAGTGTGGCTATATATATATATAAATATATTGCTTGGAGGCGTGAAACACTAAGTATAAAACTTCCCCATTTGTGTTAAGTCAAATTCGTTCATCGCTTGATAGTGTTAGTTTTGAACAACTGTTGATCAGTTCATCTTGCCTACTTACTTTGTAGACATTATTGTTTGGTTTAATTTATTTGTTTAATGGTATATCATTTCCTTGTGGGTTATTTAATGCTGGAATTCGATATATTTGAAAAGGTTTTGTTTAGTTTATTTGTATATTGGCACATCAACTCACTCTGGGTTATTTGATGCCGAAATTTGATTTCTTTCTAAATGTTTAATTGTAATACGAATATTTTCAATGTTGCATTTTTGGGAGTTTTCTTTTTTTTCAATGAATTGCATTATTTTGTCAATAATCATTCGTCTCTACTTATTTGAATGGTTTAAATATTTCTCCCTAATATCTATAATACACAATTATATGGTTTAATGTAACTACTTCTATCTAATAATATTTATTTCCCCAGTCATGGTTTCAAGTATTCTGATCAAACATCAATAATTTACAAGCAATTATATGATTTCAAGTAAATAATAATGGTCCTAGATCGTTTAAAATACATTTTAACCAATTAAAATCAGAGATAAACCATTAACTTTTTTATATCTAATTTCGATCTTACCTGTATCTTATAAATATGTGATGAAAAAGGTAAATCTTCAGTATATTTATGGATTCATTCTGTATATTTAGTCAGAACACACGTCTTTAATTTTTTTGCGTGCAAATTTAACATTCTGTTCCTTGAAGAATGCATTTCAACACCACTAAATTATTTTAAATTGAACGAAATTATTTTTATTTAATTTCAACATCGCTAAATTATTTGAAATTGAACGAAATTATTTTTATTTAATTTCAACATCACTAAATTATTTTAAATTGAACGAAATCATCCTCCTTTAATTTCAACATCACGTAATTATCTTTAATTAAACGAAATCAATTTTATTTAATCTCATCATCACGAAATTATTTTAAATTTAACGAAATCATTTTCAATTAATTTCAACATCTCTTGATTATTTTGAATTGAACGAAAATAGTTGGTTAGCTTAATTACGTACTGATATTACATATTTTGCTAACAGATTTCTTTGAGCTCGAACCGGTTATTGCCCAGTCGGCTGCTGCAGTAGAATACACCGACTGCACCTCTGCAGAGGGGTGAGACACCTCCAAACGAATGTCCTGGATATGATACTAAACAATCTGATGGTGACGTTCCAGTAATGCTGGAGCTTTGGGGAATGCGGAGTACCCCTTCATTGCCATCGCTACCAAGTTCACTCTAGCCCTGGGTGGTAGCACCTGATAAGGGTCCTATGTATGGGTTAAATAGAACTAAACCGTGCTTCCTTCACACTACTGATTTTTGCATTTAAACTGCGTATTTATGCTTAACTGAAATGTTTAAAATAGAACTGTTTTGACATTTAAACGGCATACTTATGCTAAACTGAATTACTCGAAATAGAACTGTTTTGACGTCTAAACTGTGTACTTATGCTAAACTGAATTATCTGAAATAAGCCTGTTTTGACATTTAACTCTGTGTATTGTCCAATCGGCTGGGCTGGAGAATACACCGACTGCACCTCTGTAGAGGGGTAAGACCCCAAATAGTGTCCTGGATATGACACTAAACAATCTGATGGTTAGGTTCCAAAGGTTAGGGAATGTGGAGCACCCCTTCATTGCCATTGTTCTCAGGTCCACTCTGGTCTGGTGTGGTGGCACCTGAGGGCGCCCTATCTATGGGATAAATAGAACTAACGGCATACTTATGCTGAACTGATTTGTTTGAATCAGAACTATTTGACTAAACTGAATAGCTTGCAATAGAAATGTTTTTGACAATTAAACTGTACTTACATTTAAACAGCGTGCTTATACTAAACTGAATTGTTTGAAATGGAACTGTTTTTGACATTGAAACTGTGCTAACACTAAACAGAATTGTTTAATATAGAACTCTTGTATTTATACTGAACTGAATTAGCTGAAATAGAACTGTTTGAATAATTTGAATAGCTTGAAATTGAAATGTCTTTGACAATTGAACTGTGTACTCATGCTGAACTGAATTGTTTGAAATAGAAATATTTGCATGAAAATAGATTTGGTGTTAAATAACCTAAAAAGGTTGATATGCCATAAAAACCAACCAACCGAACCGGTTACATATTAGTTGATTAATGTACTTTTTCTCCTAAAGAGTGATATACTCACAAAATGATCTTTTGCACTTTCAAACGGGTGACATCTCCACTCTAGACAGAACCCCTCTTAAACTAGTTGACAAATTCACATATCTACGAAGCAGCGTCGAATCAACCGAAAAGGACATCGACACGAGGTTAACGAAAGCATGGACAGCTATCAATCATCATCATATCGTGCTGGCAGCACGGATATCCTGACCCTCTCTCGCCACTCCTCCCTATCGTTCATCGCCCTAGGTAGGTCTTCAGGACAACAACCTGTATCCTCACATAGCTGCTGAATGTACGTTCGTGCTGGTCGTCCTGCTTTTGCGCGGCCGTGTGTGGGCATCCATAAGAGTACATCTCTTATGAGTTCATCTCTGCTTCTCCAGCAATGTCCTGCATGCCTGGTTCGCCTAACTTGAATAGATTTCGTGATAGGGGGCAGGTGGCCGTACAGTTGGTGTCTTGTGGGGTGTTGCTGCCAGGACTTGTTGAGGATTGCACGCAGCATTCTTGTGTAATTGCCATCTAGTTTCTTCTCCAGCCGTTTTGTTAGCGTCCATGTAGTGCATCCATATAGCAGTATCGATGTGACCGCTGCCTGGAAGAAACTGCGTTTCATTTTATCGGTTAGGTCTGATTTCCATATAGTCGATAGCCTATTGATAGCTGTCCATGCTTTCGTTAACCTCGTTTCGATGTCCTTTTCGGTTGATTCGACGCTGCTTCCTAGGTACGTGAATTTGTCTACTAGTTTAGAGGGGTTCCTTCTAGAGTGGAGATGTCCCCTGTTTGGTTATAGCACATATATTCCGTTTTGTGTGCATTAACATGGAGGCCTATGCTTGCTGCTGCTCGTTCCAGGCTATGCAGAAGTGTTTCGGCTTGGTCAGGTGTATTTGCCAGTATCGCTATGTCATCGGCGTAGTCGGCGTCGGTAATTGTTGTTGCGGGATATCTTCTGCTTCTTTTCTTCGTCAGTTCGAAGCCATTCTCTTTGATTTTGTCAATCGATGTTCTAAGTACGTAGTCTAGACAAATGATAAAGAGATACGGAGCCAGCGTGTCCCCTTGTAGTACTCCTGCTACAATGTCGAAGTATTCTGTGTCTCCATCTGGTGATCGTACTTTTACTTTAGTGTTTCTATAGAGAATCGTTATTGCCGCTACGGTTTCTTTAGGTATGCCGTACGCTAGTAGGATTTGTTCCATCTTTCCTCTGTGAATGGAGTCGAAAGCCTTGGTAAAGTCGACAAATATTAATGTCGCTTGTAGGTTCTTTGCCCGTACACCCTCAAGGATTCTGCGGATGGTTAGTATTTGTGAGGTCGTAGATCTATTTCTTCGGAAGCCATTTTGGTTTTTTCTAAGTATGTTGTCGATTTTGGGTTCTATGCGGTTTCGTAGTAGGGCATTGTAGATTTTGGCAGCTATGGATGTTAGTGTTATGCCTCGGTAGTTTTTGGCTAATCCGAGGTCTCCCTTTTTAGGGAAGGGGAGTATGCATCCCTTCGTCCATCTATCTATCGGATTTTGATTGTATACTGCGTTGCAGTGTCGGAGCAGTATGTCGTCGAATTGTCTGGTCTTCCATACTTCCGGAGGAATTTCGTCCAGTCCTGCAGCTTTCCTATTTTTAATTTTTCTGAGAACCGAGTCGAGTTCTCCTTGTGTGAACGGTCCAAGTTTAATGTCTAATTGTTTTGCTAATTATTCTGGTGATTGGTTCATGCGTTATTTTTGGTGGGTTTCCAAGTAAGTTTTCGAAGTGCTGTTTCCACAGTTTTATTCTTTCTTGTTGGTTTGCTGCTTTAAGTTTTGCTTTGGTTGTGTTCTTTCTTCTGCTCACTTCGTTTATTGTTTGCCAGGCAATTCTAGATTGTCTATCTTCTACCGAGTCTCTGATCTTATCTATCTGATTTTGAATGTATTCTGTCTGTTCCTTTATATATATGCCTGCTAATTGATATTGTGCCGTTTTTAGTTTTAAGGCATTTGTGTTTGTTGGGTTTTTTCGATAGTTTTTGGAGGCTGTTTTCACTAGTGCACGTTTTTCTCTCACCGCTAAGGTTTCCCATGGGACTCTATATTTAGTTTTAATTTTTGTTGGAATGTATTTTGCTGCTGCCTCAAGGTGTGCATTGACAAAATTTTCGTATTCGTCGTTCGGTGTACTTTTTTCCGTCTTTTCTTGTAGTGTTTCGAATCTGTTTCTCAATTCTAATACGTATTTATCTCTGACATCTTTGTTGTTTAATAGGGCCCAGTCATAGTGTTTGGTGGTCGCTGTTCGTTTGTCGTTTTTTCGTAGGCTTAACCGTATTTTCGCTGTGACTATTCGGTGATCGGTGGACACACCCTCAAAAGAGGAGTATGCCTCGCAATTCAATGCACTATTCTTCCATTTCTTGTTTATAAGGACGTAGTCTATCTGAGCTTTAGTATTGTTTGCGTACGTGTATGTCCATAGTTTGCCCTCTCTTTTTTGGTAGTTTGTATTGAGGCATGCTAACGCAGTTTCTTCCTGGCAGTGGTCGCACCGATACTGCCTTATGGATGCACTACATGGACTCTAACAAAACGGCTGGAGAAGAAGCTAGACGGCAATTACACAAGAATGCTGCGAGCAATCTTGAACAAGTCCTGCCGGCAACACCCTGCAAGACACCAACTGTACGGCCACCTGCCTCCTATCACGAAAACTACTCAAGTTAGACGAACCAGACATGAAGGACACTGCTGGAGAAGCAGGGACGAACTCATTAGTGATGTACTCTTATGGACCCCCACACATGGCCGCGCAAAAGCAGGACGACCAGCACGAACATACATTCAGCAACTATGCGAGGATACGGGATGTTGTCAAGAAGACCTGCCTGAGGCGATGAACGATAGGGAAAAGTGGCGAGAGAGGGTCAGGGATATCCGTGCTCCCAGCACGACATAATGATGATGATGATGATGATGATGATGATGATGACTTTTCTTAATTGTAATGTAAATACGGCAGAGTATTTAGGCTTTAACTAAAATTGGAGATGTCCCCATGCTGTAATGGTTAGAGCGCTTGATTGCGGAATCGCAGAATGCGATTTTTAACTCCAGTAGTGCGATTACGTTCACTTTCGGGCAAATACCCTTGGGAAATATATGTACCCCCTTAGTACCACTACTGTTCTTGTGAAAAACTAATGGAGTTGGCATTAAATAACCCGATAACTTGATGTGACATTAAAAAACAAACAAACAAACTTAAAATCATCTTTTCTTACGAGAAAAGATTTTTAGCTTCCGTTTTTCGACAAACATTTTACTGTTGATGAAGAAAAAAATTTATTGAATTTGTAGATGGTGATTTATTTAACATTTGTACACTTTATATATATATATATATATATATATATATATATATATATATATATATATATTGGTATTTGTAATATCCAGTCAGTGTCCGAAGATTTTGCTCTTCCATAACCTCAAGTCTAACATGTAAAAAGTCATCTCACGAGACGGAGAGTATAATAATATTCTCCTGCGAAATAAATTTATAATGACGACTTAACCAGGTTTGAGTTTCCTTCTAATTGCACAATATATATATAAACATGCTTGGTTTCTTTTTAAAATCGTCAAGAGAAGACATTCGAGTCTTCTCACTAGTCTTCTTACGCGTATATCTCGGTCAAGTTGACGAAGAAGTACTCTGTATTAGCCCAAGCACTTTCGACCATTTCGCTGGTCATCTTGGAGGGTTGTTTTAGATCGTTCGTTGTTGAGAGTTTTATTTGTATTTATTATGGTACTTTTTTCACCAACTTGACACAGACATAAGGACACTAGTAATAAACTCAAACGTTTTCAGTAGATTTTCAAAAAGAAACAATATGGGGTATTCCACACACACACACATACACACACGCACACACATATATATATATATATATATATATATATATATATATATATATATATATATATATAAAGGAAGCTAATTACAATAGCTTAGCGGTGGCAAGCCGAATGTGTGAGTTGTTGGGAATTTACTTATATTCAAGTATGGAGAAAATAACTTGGTATGGTTTTATGGCATATCAACCATTGTAGCTTGATATGCCAAATCCTATTTATACATATATATAAACATTTATAGCATTTGTAAACATATTTTAGATAACATTCTTGATCGAGCTGGAGCTCTTTTTTGCACGCAGTTAACTAATTTTAAGTACTCCTATAAAACAGTCACAATTTAACATCAGTCATTTGTTTGCACAGATACCTTGTTCTATTTAACCAATAGATAGGACCCTATTAGATGAAAACACTCTGGGTCATAGTGGACCTGGGAGTAATGGCAATTAAGGGGTACTTCACATTCCCCAAATCTCCAAGGCTGGAACCTTGCCATTAGATAATTTACTGTCATATCAAGAACACTCGAAGGGGTGGGAGGGCCTTAACCCTCGGCAGAGATGCATTTGATGTGTTTTACAGCCCCAGCCGGCTAGGCTACAAGGTGATACACAATTTATGCAAGGATATATATAGCTATATAAGAAATACACAAGAATGCTGTGTGCTATTTTTTACTTATCCTGGAAGCAAAACAGTTGCTGTACGACCACATACTTCCTATCTCACAAAACGTCCAAATAAGACCAGCAAGACCGGCTGTTTATTGTATGATATGTAAGGACGAACCGATAAACGGCGTTCTCTAAGGGACTTTTACAGATAGACACATCAGTATTAGCCGACCATCTCTGTACAGTCACTGGGTGCCATCTTGAGGACTTATCCAGAGTGATAGATTATAGGGACAGATGGTGAGAGAGAGAGAGAGAGAGAGAGAGAGAAAGTGAGTTAATGGTATCCGTGTTGTTGGCACATCTTGCGTTGCTTTAGTTCAGTTTCGTTCCTTGTAAAACAACAATAGTGCTACTATTTAACCCATAGCTGAGAGAATAAGTGGATCTTTTTTTCCTAAGTCTTCAAATGAATACAGTAGCACTACTGTAGTTCGAACTGGCTTACGATGATGCCACAGACAAGTACGTTAACCACTATTCCACGAATATCCCCCACCACAATGGCATACTTTGTTGATGAAGATGGTATAAAGAGTAAATTTCGTTGGTTAGTTAAAAATTACTTTCGATCAAGAAAGAAACGACTATTGCAAAGATGATTTCTGTTTATACAGGGATGATTGCCAAATAATATGGAACAATTCTAATACCAGAACGAGATATGTTATTAGGTTTCGGTTCGGTTTCTTTGTTTAATGGTATATCAACCTTTGTAGGTTATTTAATGCCAAACCCATCCTTCCAGAACAGTAGTGGTACTATTTAACCCATTGCTGGGGGGATAAGTGGATCTTTTTTTTTCCTAAGTCTTCAAATGAACACAGTAGCAAGACTGTAGTTCGACCTGGCTTACGATGATGCCACAGACAATTACGTTGACCACAACTCAACGAAGATCCCCCACCACCACAAAGGCATACCTTGTTAATGAAGATGATATAAAAAGTAAATTTCAATGACTTAGTATTACCGAGCCGATTTCGTTAGTTGGTTAAAATTTACTTTCGATCAAGAAAAAAACGACTATTGCAAAGATGATTTCAGCTTATACAGGGATGATTGCTTGATAATATGGAACAATTCTAATACCAGAACGAGAGATGTTTTTAGGTTTCGTTTTGGTTTCATTGTTTAATGGCATATCAACCTTTGTAGGTTATTGTTGTGGCCCTGGAAAGGGTTACTAATGAAAATGCAAACACGGATAATAGATAATAGATTATATTACACAAGAAAGATAGTTACATAGAAAAGGTAAGAAGTCTCATCATCATCATCATCATCTCGTGCTGGTAGCACGGATATCCCTGACCCTCTCTCGCCACTCCTCCCTATCATTCATCGCCCTAGGTAGGTCTTCAGGACAACAGCCTGTATCCTCACATAGCTGCTGAATGTACGTTCGTGCTGGTCGTCCTGCTTTTGCGCGGCCATGTGTGGGGATCCATAAGAGTACATCTCTTATGAGTTCATCTCTGCTTCTCCAGCAGTGTCCTGCATGTCTGGTTCGTCTAACTTGAATAGTTTTCGTGATAGGGGGCAGGTGGTCGTACAGTTGGTGTCTTGTGGGGTGCTGCTTCCAGGACTTGTTCAGGATTGCACGCAGCATTCTTGTGTAATTGCCATCCAGTTTCTTCTCCAGCCGTTTTGTTAGCGTCCATGTAGTGCATCCATATAGCAGTATCGATGTGATCGCTGCCTGGAAGAAGCTGCGTTTCATTTTATCGGTTAGGTCTGATTTCCATATAATCGATAGCCTATTGATAGCTGTCCATGCTTTCGTTAGCCTCGTTTCGATGTCCTTTTCGGTTGATTCGACGCTGCTTCCTAGGTACGTGAATTTGTCTACTAGTTTAAGTGGGGTTCCTTCCAGAGTGGAGATGTCCCCCGTTTGGTTATAGCACATATATTCCGTTTTGTGTGCATTAACATATAGGCCTATGCTTGCTGCTGCTCGTTCCAAACTATGCTGAAGAGTTTCGGCTTGGTCAGGTGTATTTGCCAGTATCGCTATGTCATCGGCGTAGTCGGCGTCGGTAATTGTTGTTGCGGGGGTATCTTCTGCTTCTTTTCTTCGTCAGTTCGAAGCCATTCTCTTTGATTTTGTCAATCGATGTTCTAAGTACGTAGTCTAGACAAATGATAAAGAGGTACGGGGCCAGCGTGTCCCCTTGTAGTACTCCTGCTACAATGTCAAAGTATTCTGTGTCTCCATCCGGTGATCGTACTTTTACTTTAGTGTTTCTATAGAGAATCGTTATTGCCGCTACGGTTTCTTTAGGTATGCCGTACGCTAGTAGGATTTGTTCCATCTTTCCTCTGTGAATGGAGTCGAAAGCCTTGGTAAAGTCGACAAATATTAATGTCGCTTGTAGGTTCTTTGCCCGTACACCTTCAAGGATTCTGCGGATGGTTAATATTTGTGAGGTCGTGGATCTATTTCTTAGGAAGCCATTTTGGTTTTTTCTAAGTATGATGTCGATTTTGGGTTCTATTCGGTTTCGTAGTAGGGCATTGTAGATTTTGGCAGCTATGGATGTAAGTGTTATGCCTCGGTAGTTTTTGGCTAATCCGAGGTCCCCATCTATCTATCGGATTTTGATTGTATACTGCGTTGCAGTGTCGGAGCAGTATGTCGTCGAATTGTCTGGTCTTCCATACTTCCGGTGGAATTTCGTCCAGCCCTGCAGCTTTCCTATTTTTAATTTTTCTGAGAACCGAGTCGAGTTCTTCTTGTGTGAACGGTCCTAGTTTAATGTCTAATTGTTTGCTAATTATTCTGGTGATTGGTTTGCTGCTTTAAGTTTTGCTTTGGCTGTGTTCTTTTTTCTGCTCACTTCGTTTATTGTTTGCCATGATATCCTAGATTGCCTTACTGTTCGTATAACACCGATAGTGATCTGCTCTTCTAGCAGCGAAATTTCTGTACTAATAACGGTGAAAAGAGTCCATTATAGTAAGATGGGTAAGCTTCCCACAACAGTTATTTAATGTCAAACCCATCCTTCGAGAACCGTAGTGGTACTATTTAACCCATAGCTGGTAGGATAAGAGGGTTCATGCATTTCTCAAGGGTAATTGTCTGAAAGTGAACGTAATAGCGCAAGTGGAGGTTGAACTTGCTTACTACGATTCCACCATCCGTCGATTTAACCACTACACCAACAAGAAACCCCCATGTTTTTAGAAAGAAAATTATAAAAATGTTTAAGGACGAATGATTTAAAATTGGCCCCCAAGTTACATCAACTTCTTCGAACCATTTCACTTTTTAGCCGGTGATCAACTAGTGGTTCCGATAGGGGCATTGCACATTTCTTATGGCTATAAGAAATACAATCGAGGGAGTGGGAGAAAAAGAACAAACGAACAAACGAACAATATGCCTAGGGTTAACTCAAAGTGCAAGACAAGGAGTTATGCAACACTCTGCATTTCCTGAGTGCATATGTAGACTAACGCTAGCGTGGATTTCTAGCGAAACTTCTACAAAGCTATTAGGAATGCCAACCTTTCCTGACCGGTCTTCCTCACTGCTCTGTACCCTCTCTCATGCCAACTCGTCTCTCTGCTGTCCGGTGTCGACTGCCCTGTCCGTCGTCCGTCGCCAACTGCCTTCTTCGAGTCCCTTTGTCCAACTCCCTTCTCGTATTCCCTTACCCACTTCCGGTCACCCCGAGATCTCGAGTCCAAAACCCTTTGTCTGGTTTCGCGCCAAAACAGACAAAGGAATCGTCTTCTTGGCGGACCTCCTACATAGTGTTACAGAAGCCATGAAGAGAGTAGATTTTAGGATACAACATTCAACCTTGGAAGTGAAGAATATAAGCCTTAAAAGAAAGCCAAATATTGTCTAAATTTACATCAACCCTTAATTCATTTTCCGAATTTTTAGCTTTGGATTAGTTTCTCCTTTTAATGGCATATAATTTTTTTAGATTATTTGATTCTAAAGTCATCCTCGCACACAATCAGCATTGTTATTATTTCCCCCATAACTGGAGGAATAATGGGCTTCATAATTTCCCCAGTGATTTAAATCTGAAACTGGATATAATAGCGATGTTAATCGTTACGCTAAAACCGCTTAATTGTTATGGATGTAGACAATTATTTATCAGGATCTTAAGATTTTAAGCGATGCCAATTAAAATAAGAATAAGAAGCCACTCTAGATTAATTGTTATATATTGAACCTCGACCGAGCCGTCAAACAAGAGATGCACCTGCGTACATAAGCGGAGGAACAGCGGAAGCAGATGAACGTGAGACAATTATATAACCAGGTACCACAGATGGCTTGGGTCAGTTCCAGTTGGAGTTGGAGTGGGAGTTCGTTGGGAACAAGATGCCAGCGTGAGAATCAGCTTGCAGACTGAGGGCTTGCGGTCCTCAGTGACCCACGGTTGAGCAACCCCAGCCAAGATGAAGAAGAAGTGCTGCTATGGTCAGAAGAATTTTGGGTCAATATATAGCAGTCTGTTCCCGTCTCCAACTCACCTCTCACACACAACCAACATTAACCCTTTCGAGAATAAAATGCGAGAGATATATTTTTATAAAGAAGTGTGTTCGTTCGTTCATTAAAGTTCGTATATTATGTTTGATTATGTTTCTGAATATATTTGTATATGTATATGTATGCAGCTATACAACACAATTTTTTAAAAAACTATCCTTGATGAAACACAGAATTGTGCAAGTGCAACAGCCACCAAACTCACTGAATTTATCTCCTTTCGACCTTTTGTGTTTTTTTTTTTTGTTTTTGTTTTTTTTTTTTGTTTTTGTTTTTTTTTTCGTTTTCAAATCATACAATTAGTCCTGTCTTGATGTATTCAGCTTCAGTATGGATTCTTTTTTAAACCGCTTCGTATTTTGAAGAAAATCAACGTTTCATTCATTGTTCATTTTTGTCTTCGTATGTACTGCTCAAGTCTCGATACTTTCTGAACTTACCTCAAATAAAATTTCCCATACAAACCTTTCTCTAAATAAATAACAAAAAGCTTCAATTTCACTTTTTTCTTTATTTAGAAAATATTTCCCTTGCCTCATATCAAAATTTCTCTTCATATTTTTCTCTTTTTTCGGGGGCCATGCAGAAAACGTGGAATTTGCTTTTGAAGCACGTTTAATTTAATTAAATTTCCTATGCAGTGAAATTGATTAAGATATTGTCACGTGTGCACAAAAGCAAAGATTGAACGATGCCTGTCATATTCACGAAATCTGATTCTTTTTATTGTAATTAATCAAAATCACACGTGACCCATCACATATTACTACTTCTAATGACGCTACACCATTGCATTCACAAACATCCATTCCGAAAATATAATACACATGACAAATCCAGCAGATATATGCACTTTGGTTTTGTTTGGTTTTAAGGCAAATCAACCATTGTAGGTTATTTAATGCCAATCTTGAGAATTCATATATATTAAATATATATGATTTGTAAACATAAGTCAACAATGTTAGATAGTTCCAAGTATTGCAATGTATCAATAACAATGCAATTAAATATTAGTCATTTGTTTACACATAGTTAAATGATCAAACAGTTCTATTGCAAACTATTCAATTTAGCATAAGGCATTCATTTACACTCCGTTGAAATATCAAACAGTTCGAATTGACCCATCGATAGGAACCAATCAAGTGCTACTATTCCGGGTCAGAGTGAGCCTGAGAGTAATGACAATGAAGGAGTACTCCGCATTCCCCAAATCTCTTACATTACCGGAGCCTCACCACCTTATTGTTTAGTTTCATATCCAGAACACCCATTCGAAGAGTTTTACTCTTCTACAAAGCCACTGGTGTATTCTACAGCCTCCAGTTTATTGAGCTTAGATGCATTTAGCTAAAAAAATTAGTAGCAATTTTGACTGTTAGTTAAAGTTTGCAGATTTAAATTTAATGACAGGCAGTCTCTCTAAATTTAACATAACAAATCTTTTGAAAAATCGTTTTTATGTTTTTCTTGGATATAATACGTAACTGTAATGAATGTTGTACATGGACGCTAACTAAACGTATGGAGAAAAAGCTTGACGGTGACTACACAAGAATGCTGTGAGCAATATTGAACAAGCCCAGGAGGCAGTGCCCTATAAAGCAGCTGCTGTACGGCCACTAACCACCCATCACGAAAACTATCCAAGTTAGACGCACCAGACAGGCAGGAAAATTATGGACGAACTCATAAATGACATAATCCTGTGGACCCCTTCACATGGACGATCAAAAGCAGGACGACCAGCTGGAAATTACATGCAGCAGCTCTGTGCAGATAGGAGATGTAGCCCTGAAGGCCTGCCAGAAGCAATGGACGATAGAGAAGGCGGCAAAAAAAAAGGGTCAGGGATATCCGTGCTGATGGCATGACATTGGAAATTCTGGAAATGAATTAATGAAACTAAACTGCATCTGATGGTGAGACTTCAATTCTGAAAATCTGGACTGAAGAGAGCACTCTTTTATTGGCATTACTCACAATTCTCCTTCCACCCAAAGCGGTCAAATAGATCGGTTTAAAAAGTATCCAAATGCTATTGGCCCCTATGCAAAAAACAGAAAAATAATCCGAAACAGGTAGACAAAAAATGAAAATATATACGTACAATGAACGTGATTCATTAACTTCTTGGTATAAAATAACCATTGTTGGGTTGGGATGCCGTAAAAATCAATCAATCAAAGGATGAATATTACTGATTTTGCGAAAAGAACAAAGTCGGCTAATTTTCAAATAAAATGTATGCCAGAGGGTGAAAACTTGACGTGATAGGCAAAAGGGATGGTATTTTTCGAAATCAGGGAATCCAAATGAAGAAAAAAAATTCAAACTAAATCGTGTGATAACTACCTTAATAGAAAATAAAGGGTGTTTCAAAAATGTTAACATTTCTCTAGAAGTTTCTTAATGATATTATAGTTTTTAAAACTTTTCCTGTTTCCCAACCTTGTTAACGCATTATTGGAATCTTCCCCAAGTGGTACGTATAATCTAAATTTTGACTTTTTAATAAAGATACTCGCATAAAAATATTACCATTTTTTAATTACCGGCAAGAGATTCCAAGATTTCGAAGACATAGTTACTGAGCATATAAAAACTGTTTGAAATCAGTTCATCAAGCTACTCCAATAAAACTGTTAAGATTTTTTTTCACCCTGTACATTACTCGTAAAACTCTTGTTTTACAGATTTATATACTATTGTAAAAATTGTTGTAGGCAGCAGTTTGGTGTATATTGACCACAAAGATTTTTTTTTTATTGAAATGTTTTTAAAATGAAGTGAATAGAAGAGAATGCTTTTAATAATCATAACATTAAGGATAGCCAAGATGTTTTTGATAGACAGAAAAAAACGTTTATGTTCTGACCATAAGAAATTTTTTTTTCTGTTTTGCTGTATCATATAATTACATCATCATCACTGAGAATCATTGATGTAAAACTGTAATTTTGTATGGGCAATTTTGAGATTGGTTTGGTATGGAATAGTTTTGTTTATTTTGGTTTGGTTTGGATTAGATTGGTTTGGTTTGGTTTGTTTCGGTTTACATCGGATTGGTTTGGTTTGGGTTGGTTAGATTATATTGTTTCTTTTTGTTTGAAATTGTATTGGATTTGTTTGGTTTTTGATTGCTTGGATGGGATTGGATTGGATCAGCTTCGTTTGGTTTGGCATGGTATTGTTTAGTTTGGTTTGGTTTGGTTAGATTGGTTTTTATTAGTATGGTTTGTTTTTGTTTATATTGGTTTGGTTTGGTTTGCTTGTGTTTCATGGCATTTCACCCTTTCTAGTATATTTAATCCCAAATCTTGTTTATATATATATATATATATATATATATATATATATATATATATATATATATATATATATTTGTGTGTGTGTGTGTGTGATATTTGAAAATGAATAGTTTGGAGGTAATATTTTTAAATGAGTTAGTGCTCCTTTGTTTATACACAGATGGTTTCAAGTGTTGCTATCTAATACTAACTATTGTATTTAAAATTATTCATTTGATTTAAGTACGGTAAATGAATAAATAGTTCTATTTAACCCACAAATGGGACCCTAATAGGTACTACTACTACTCCGGGTCAGAATGGATCAGGAAGTAATGACAATGAGAAGGTTCGCTAATCAACAATCCAATCAGCCAACCAACAAGCCAAAAAAAAAACGACCAACAACCAAACAGCCAATAAACAACCAATCAGCCAATCAACAACCATGCAATAATCAATAAGCCAATAACAACGAACAAAAAACCATGAAACAATCAAACACCAAGAAACAGCCAATCAGCAATTAATCAGCCAATCAACAACTGACCAACACTCAATCAACAAATAACCAATCAGTCAATTAACAACCAATCATCCAATCAACATCCAATCAACAAAACACCATCCAACTAATAAGCAATCACTTAACAGACGAGCCAACTATAAACACACAAGCTAATCAACATCCCGGAAACAACCAATCAACAACCAACAATCAGTCAGAAATACAACAACCAATCAGTCAGCCAATCAACATCCTACCAACAGCCAATCAGCCAAGTACTGATCCGCCACATAACAATTAACCAACAACCAATCAGCCAACTAGTCAGCCAATCAACAACAAACAAGCAGCAAACAAACCAGCTAATCAACAATCAACATCTAATCACTCAACCAGGCAATTGACAACCAGCAATCAATCAGCCAAACAAAACCTAACCAGCCAATCAACATCCCCCAACAACTAATCAGTCAACAAACCAGCCAACCAATAGCACACCAGCCAAGCAACATCCCACCACCAGCCAATCATCCAACCAACCAGTCATCAACACCCAATCAGCCTATCATCAAATAATCATCCCACCAATTAGCCAACCATCCAATCTGTAAACCAACCAATCAGCCAATCCACAACTAACTAACCCACCCATGAATCCTCCAACAACAAATCAATCAATTACACAATCGGTCTCGTGGGACAATTGATTTGTACCCAATTCTCAGCACAGGCCAGAGCAAGCAACAATCTTTTACCAGCTCTTCATGATAATGATTTGATAAAAGAGAGAGGCAAGGGGTTATACCAGTCAACATTAGTCTTCGAAGAAGTTCCCTGAAAGAGATTGAATACAACGTCGAAGAGCCTTTAGTACAGTCGCTCCTTATTTTCTTACCAAACCTTTAGAAGTTACCCCCATACACACATTGGTAGTAGTTCTTCATTCAGTGTTTCTTTTTTTTTTTTCCTCAAGTGATTGCACCTTTCAGTCTAGAGAGGCTACACAACGCTAAATATTGACTTATAACTCCTGGTGAAAGGATAGATTAATGCCCTTTCCAAGGGTGCAAAATAAAACACAAACAGCCAGAGGAAGTCCGCGTGATGAAGAGGTTAATGTGGTCGACTTTCGTATCTTAGTGCGTTTTAAGTCGCGCTCTTGCATTAACTTTCGGACAAATACTATTGGGAAAAGTATGGACTCCTGTATCCCCCAGCTGTGGGTCAAATACTACCACTAATGACCATCAATATTGGGGGATTAAACTATGCGTAGGGGCTAACATGCTGGGCTGCGAAATAGTTCTTCTAAAAGGACTGCTTCAGCATTAAATAAGCCATGAAGGTTGATCCTATTTACGAACCCCTACGCTCGGGCAGGATATGACATAAGGTCAATTTTTTAAGCGGAGTTTAACAGGTTTGAATTCAGAGTTTCCTTCTCCTAAACTAGTTGCCTCACCAAGTCCTACTATTTACCCATAGCTGGAGGGAGAATAATTGGATTCATACCTTTCCCAAGGGTATTAGTGCTATGGGAAATGCAATCAGTCTCGTCCAGTATTTGAACTGATGTCGCCGTGTCCATTTCCTACGACGATAACCATTACACCGCGGGCACCTCCATGAATCCATGAAGGTTTATGTGCAATTGTTGTGTAGCCATATACACGAATATGGCCATGTGCAAAATAGACATGTAATGTTCATAACGATAGAATATACAAAGAACAGGAATCTCAAAAACACGTAACGACTTCTTGTTCAGGTACGAAACCTTTTTATTAACTTTGAGTTAAAGGTTTCGACGTAAGGAGGAGAGACACAATCTTCTATTCTGTCTTATTCATTTGGCCCCCAACTCGAGCGGCCCCCATCGGGCGCACGTTCGCCTCGCGCCTGCAAGCTCCAAAAAATCGATCCTTCTCGTTTGGCGTCTAGTACCCGACTCTTTCTCTCTTCAACTTCTCACACAAACCTCTGCGCGCTTCCGGTGCGTGACATCACCCGCACTTTGTCACCCAGTATCGTCTCGGACTGTTATGACATCTGAGTGACACCTCCATCCGCTCGCGCGCACCCGCGTTAACACCTGCTTCAATCTTACACCCAACCAACTCATGTGCTGAGCCGAAAGGTTCTCAGCCTAACTATACTCAAAGGCATGAAACGAACATAATTAAACCAAACCGAACGAAACCAAACCTTCTATAAAGGTATTAAATTACTCACGAGCAAACAAAGAAACTAAACCCAACCAGTTAGCTAAAGCTTGAGATACGCTCAAAGTTTCTCTACGTAGATGTAATACCCTCTGCTCAACATTTGTCCTGGATATAACACTAAACCAACTGTCAATTGAATTGAATTTTTAGTATTATATAGCAATATTTGCCACCATTTAACTAAATGCAAACAAATAAATAATATTGAATATAATAACTACTGTTAAAAAGCAATACGTAAAATCATTTAACAGTGTAGAAATAAATTTATAAGTGTTCGATTGTAATACTTAAAACACTTTAACTTTATGCAAACGAATTAATGTTCAATTGAATTATTCATGATAAAGAGCATTACTTAAAACCATTTCACTACGCAAACAAATAAGGTCTGAGTCGTTTAAAAGTGTTTCCTACGAACTATTCATTGACAAATCCTATATATATATATATATATATACGTGGTGCATTCAATAAAGATCCAGACTTTTTTTTACAGGCATTTGTCAAAGATTCTTGAAAATTCAGTATGTTAATCTTATACATCTTATGAGATGACAGACAAATTTTTATGATTTCAGGTTCAAATCAACAGCTACAGCAGCAATTGGAATACACCCTACTAAACCCTGATTGTCACAGCTGGTGAATTTCAAAAATGCAATCTGACACTTTATAAGAACGATATGCAATGACATTCTGTTTTAAACTTGGAAAAAAGGCCACAGAAACGTATGGAATGCTTCAGACTGCTTTCGGAACATCTTGCATGAATCGAGCATCAGCTTTTGAGTGGCATAAGAGATTAAGGAAGCCAGGGAGTCTGTGAGGGATGATGAGAGGTGTGGGAGGAGTATGGAAGTCAATACACCAGAGTTGATTGGCCAATGGGTTAGGATTAGGGTTACTATGCTGAGGTTTTAAGAGAGTTCAGGAAGAGATTCCAAGGGAAGAGGCCAGCACTCTTCAAATCGGCTCAGTGGCATTTCCACCAGAACAATGCACCAGTCCACAACTCCATCCTTGTCACAGACTATTTGACCAAGATGGGCATCAAGACAGTTTTCAGCCACCCTATAGTCCAGACCTTGCTCCCTGTGACATTTGCTTATTCCCTAGGCTCAGAGGCTGTCTTTATGAAACAATTGAGGAGATGAAAGAGGCTGTGACGAAGGTCATTGACATGCTCACACAAGAGGACTTCCATGGGGCCTTCTAGATGTTGTTGGAACGGTAGAACAAGTGCATTGCAGCCGGAGAAGATTATTTCGAAGGGGACTAGAGTTTCATGAGTGTATTATCAATAAAAGTGCCCATACGAAAAAAAGTCTGGAAACTTATTTAATGATCCTCGTATATATATATATATATATATATTTGATTAACATCATAGACTTTTTTTGTCTACATATTTTTTGTTAATCCTTTCGAATTACCGTATTGATCTTTTGATATTCGCTGGGAATTGGTTCATAAACCTTCCATAATTAGCTATTTCCCAAGTACTTTCTGCCTAACTTTGAGCCATCATCAAAGGAGGATATATTACGAAAGTGATATAAATTTTGTGTGTATATTAGTACTTTGTTATATTTATGAGCTGCAGGATCATGGAGTTTAAAATATGTATATTTTGGCAGCATTTCTTCATTGACACATATTACATTGAACATAATAGACATTTTTTGTCTACATATTTTTTGTTAATCCTTTCGAATTGCCGTATTGATCTTATGATAATCGGCGTAAATTGGTTGATAAACCTTCCGTAATTAGCTATTTCCCAAGTACTTTATATATATATATATATATATATATATATATATATATATATATATATATATATATATATATATATATATAAACAGGATTTGCTATTCAGTAGCCTCCAAGAGTTGATATGTCATAAACCAACCAACCATCAACCTTGAGCAGGGTTTGAGCCCGGCTCATTGAATTCATTTCCTATGACAATAACGAGCATTTCTACTTATATGAAAGAAAAATAGACAACAACACCAGAAAGCAAAATATGACTTGTGGTCAAGTCTCTGAAAGGGCCAGTTCTCGCTAGATCACCGAAGTTAAGCAGCTATGAACCTGTTCAATATTTAGATGAGTGACAGCAGGTACAACAAAAAGCCTAAGGCCTGAGTGCCATATCTAAGCAAAGCTTAGTAAATAACAATAACGCCAAATATTTGGCATCAACACACACTTACCTCCTCTTAAAGACACATAGGAAATAACAGCCACACATTTCTGCATTGTAACACTTTCTAAAACCTGACAGCCATGTACATACACGCAATGGTTTTACGTGGGAAATCACTTCACCACTGTCCAATTTCTGCAAGACAAAGCCCCGACCAACGCCCTTGCAAAAGCCAATATCCTGACCGCTGCCTAAAGACCTTGCTCATTGGTCAACATCGGACACTCAAGAACAATTTCAATGCAATTTCATTTTGTCAGCCACCATATTGAAATGTCAATTCTGTTCGAGTGGACGTGTGTGGGCGCATGCGTGAACGGACTCATTCACATTGCCCTCTTATTTCAACAAGGTCATCATTGAATGATGTCTCTCTTATTAGTGGCGTTTCTTTTGTTCCCTAGAATGATGGTGACTGGATGACTTTTTTTTTAAACAGGAATTGAAATTTATTGAAGGGGGAAGGCTGTCTTCAACTATCACCATCCATCTTCAGTAGCTAGAATATTAGACTGAAGATACCAGCTGTTAAATCCTATTCCTACAATCGGTTTGGAGAAGATGGCTACATATTTACCAAGATAAAACATTTGATTTTAACCAGGCTGTTAGCGAGGTTTAGAATACGTTGATTTCATCTTCTGGAAAGAGGAAAACCCCAATAAGCGGTGTCCTGTGTATGATACTAAACAGCAACCGGTGGTGAGGTTCAAGTTCTGAACATCTGGGAATTGTGAAGTATCCCTTCATTAGTATTACTCCAAGGTCTACTCTGAACTGGAATTGCAGTATCTTTTGGGTTCCTATCAATGGGTCAAATAGAACTTTTTAAACATTATTCGATTCGTCTGTGTGGAAAAAAAGACCCTAAAAAGAGGTACACAGAAAAGCTAAATATGAACATACAATTCCCTAACCTCTCGGCAAAAATTACCCAAGACGAGATGCCACACCGTTAATATTATTCTCTCATTTCTTTTACATTTCAAACGAGAAGGGGAATATTGGCTTGTATTCAGAACATTTATAAATCCTGAGCATAAAATTTCTGTTTAGTTTTTCAATGACAAATTGAATCTGGAATATTCAATTTTTATTTACGTCATTAAATAAGCTAAATTAAAAGCTGTTATAATCATATAAATGTTATTTTTTTTAATTAAATACGTTTTCTATATTGTTGAAATCTATTTAAAATAGAATGATCACAATGGTCTTCCAGGAAAATACATAGCATTATTGACAGATTAATGACCATATAGAAATAAGTCTTTCAATGAATTCTGTAACCATGTTAGTAATAATGTTGCTTAATTGGTTCTCTGCTTGCTTTCACTTTCCCTCTGTGGTCTGCCGGGACAGCAAAGTCCATTGTACAGCAGGTTCTTTTTTTTAACACTAGATCTGGTCTTCTAGCTGGGATTAGGTGATCTGTCTGGATCTAAAAATTCAAAAAGGTTATTAATCACATTCTTTAGAACAGATTCTAGATTATGTATATGTAACGTAATGGCCGAGGGATTTCGGTTCATGCCTTTGGGTTTAGTTAGGTTGAGAACCTTTCGGCTCAGCACATGGGTTAGTTAGGTGCAAACACTGATGCAGGTGTTAACGCGGGCGCGCGCGGGCGGACGAAGGTGTCACTCAGAGATGTCACAATCGTCCGAGACGAAACGGGTGACGGAGTGCGAGTGACGTCACGCACCGGAATGGCGCAGAGGTTTGTGGAGAATTGGAAGAAAGTTATGGGAGTTGGAAATTAGACGCCGGACGGAGAGGTTCGACTTTTGGGGCTCGCTGAGGCGAGACGAATTTGCACGCCGTGTGTGCCGCACGAGATAGGGGCCAGATGAAGAAGCCAGCATAAAACGATTGTGTCTCTCCTCCTTATGTCGAAACCTTTAACTCAAAGTTAATAAAAAGGTTTCGTACCTGAGCAAGAAGTCGTTACGTGTTAACGAATTTCCAGATTCCTATGTTCTTTATATGTTCTATCGTTATGAACATTATATGTCTATTTCGCACGTGGCGTTAATTGTGGCTGTAATACATATATACCATTTGGAATCACGGTCAAATTTAAACTTCTTGCAACTATCCAGTGAATCACCTTCCCCCACCCATTCGTGTCTAGTCTTGTAGTCTTTTTGCGCTAATTTACTGCATTCGATTATGTAATTAATCGTTTCATCTCTATCGCCACAAAACCTGCATTTCCTTTTCTGTGGCGCCTTATCTATTTTTTGCTTTAACATACGTGGTGCATACAATAAGGTGCCATACTTTTTTGTACAGGTATTTAGAATTATCCCAGACTCTTGAAAATTCAATATGTTATTGATATATATCTTATGAGATGATTGACCAATTTTTTATGATTTTATGATATGCAAGAAAATTCTGTTTTAAACTTGGTAAAAAGGCCACAGAAACGGATGGAATGCTTCAGACTGCTTTTGGAGCATCTTGGATGAATGGAGCATCAGTTTTTGAGTGGCATAAGAGATTCAAGGAAGCCAGGGAGTCTGGGATGGATGATGAGAGGTGTGGGAGGAGTAAGAAAGTCAATACACCAGAGTTGATTGGCCAATGGGTTAGGGTTACTATGTTGAGGTTTTTAGGGAGTTCAGAAAGAGGCTCCTAGGGAAGAGGCCAGTACTCTTCAAATCGGCTCAGTGACATTTCCAGCAGGACAATGCACCAGTTAACAACTCCATCCTTGTCAGAGACGATTCGAACAAGATTTGAATCAAGACAGTTCCTCGCCCTCCCTATAGTCGAAACCTTGCTCCCTGTGACTTTTGGTGATTCCATAAGCTTACAGGCTGTCGTTATGAGACAATTGAAGAGTAGAAAGAGGCTCTGACGAAGGTCATTGACACGCTCACACAAGAGGACTTCCATGGGGACTTTCAGAAGTTGTTGGAACGGCACAAGTGCATTGCAGCCGGAGGAGATTACTTCGATGGGAACTAGAGTTTTATGTGTGCACTATCAATAAAAGTGGCCATACAAAAAAAGTCTGGATCCTCGTAATTGATCCTCATGGCATTTGTCTTGTGTTGCTATTAAAAGAGATTCAGTTTCTCTCTCAAGGTTTCCATTTCTTAGCCATGTCCAAGTCTTCTCGCGTGAGATTTCGCTTGTTTGTCGCTTGAAATATCCGTACAGTTATTTCTTTCCATTTCTGTTTCATAATTATTGTTATTCTGCTCATCTGTAATTCTTTGCTCTTTTTTATGTAATCTTTGTATCCTTGTATTGATGCATCCACCATATCTTCAATGCTTCCTCCTTCTTTTCTTGACAAATATAGGCTGTCTATATCAACTCTCAGATGAAAGGCCTTATCCATCATTATCATCTTTCTTCTTTTCTGGCTCACTTGTTAAATTTCTTCCCTCGTCCATTTTAAGAATGGTCCCGAGCATCTTACAAGGAGGATCGCCCAGATGTTTATCCCTTTGGTGAAATTTTTTTCTGCAGAAATTGGTTTTGAAAAGGTTTTTCGTTCGTCTGGGATATTCTTTTGATATCTGTTCTTTCATCTCCGCTTGTTTGATGGTGTCCGCTTCTAATATTCCAAAGTACTTGTAGGTTTTCTTTCCATCGCGCTTTCTGATTCTTTTTTGATTTGGTAGTTCTATCCCTTCTATTGTTTGTCTTCTTCCACTCCTCGTTATTACCATGGCACATTTTTCTATGCCAAATTCCATTTCTATATCCTAACTGTATATTCTCTTTGTTAGTTTTAACTTCTTTAATTCTTTTTTATTTTTATATTTTGCAAACTGCTTGATATCGTCTATGTACATAAGGGGATTATTCTTTTCTCGCGATTTTAAAGATTTTTTGCACCATGTGTATTTCTAAGTATTTGATTTTGTGGAATCATTGTTATTATAAATATTACTGGTGAGAGTGCACCTCCCTGAAAGATGATTCTCTGGACAAATGTTTTTCCTCCTGCTGTCAATTACATTTTCCAGTTTTTCATGACTTCCGAGATGAAATTTATGACTTTGTCGGATATCTAGAACATTTTTTGTGGAACTATATCAAAGGCCTTTTTGTAGTTGGTTGGTTGGTTGGTCGGGTCTCATTGGATATCAACCATTATAGGTTTTTTAATACCAAATTCAGTTTTTGCATAAATTGAACCTAATATTTCTAAACGAATAATTTAGAAATAGCATTTTAAACAGGCACTCTGTTTGACCCATAGATAAGACCCTGTCAGGTGCTTCCACTCAGAGCCAGAGTGGACCTGGGAGCGATGGCATTGAAGGGGTACTCCGCATTTCCCAGAGCTCTACTATTACTGGAGCCCAACCATCAGATTGTTTAGTGTCATATCTGGAGCACTCGTTGGGGAAGTCTTACGTCTCTACAGAGACGTAGTCGTTGTATTGTGCAGCCCCAGCCGACTGAAGTCATTCATAACTATTATTATTGAGGGTTGCTCAATAAGACATGATTTTATTCTATACGTATTTTAGAATGTTTCCTATGGCACAGTGGCTAATGCACTTCTCTGCAACATCTTAGGAAGTGAGATCTAACTCTAGTCACTCCATTATGATTTCCTTCGGACTAATTTCCTTGGTAAGGACACGAGGTCTCACTCTCCCTGCTATATGTTAAATAGTATTACAACTGTTCTTCTACAAATTTGGGCAATGAATAACCCACAAAGGTCGGTATGCCATTAAACAAAGTAATGCAGGTCTACCTCAATAAGGACCATGATAAAAATTTCAAAAAGATTGCTATATCTTTAAAACTACCAGATTAACAACACCTAGATCTATTGGATTATTTAATTGCAAATATTAACCTTGCATCAAGTTGTTATCACGGGAGGAAAAAGAGGGCATCACCGCTGACAGGAGCTTTTGGGCAACAGGCGGCTTTAATCTTAACTTACGAACAATAATGATACATTCTAATCTTTTACCGTCCCTTACTTTGGGTATGAAAATGCTGATAGGGAAATATGCGAAATTCATTAGCCCAACGCAGATCATCCGGCATAACACTATTGCTCTTAGGGTACGTGGTACATTCAATAAGATTCCATACTTTTTTTGTACAGGCATTTAGAATGATCACAGAATCTTGAAAATTCAATATGTTATTGCTATACATCTTATGAGATGACTGGCCAATTTTTATGATTTTAGGTTCAAATCAACAGCTACAGCAGCAATTGGAATACACCCTACTAAAGCCTGATTGTCACAGTTGGTGAATTTCAAAAATGCAATCTGGACGTGAGGACACTTTAGAAGAACGATACGCAATAAAAGTCTGTTTTAAACTTGGAAAAAGTGCCACAGAAAGTGCCCATTCAAAAAATAGTCTGGAGACTTATTTAATGATCCTCGCATAATATACTGAAGTTCTCGTTTAGTTCGAATTATTTTAAATAATTAGATTAGTAATAATTTCGGACATAGTATGCTCGCCTCCAGTCAGTGATGATTGATTGATTTATGAATTGATATTAACGGTTTTTCAACCCGTCTAGGGTTATTTTATGACTAGAATGTAAATATAAATGTAGAATGTACAGTTGACTAACTTCTAGGTATAAGATAAAGCCAGACAGCCCGTTCAGCTCAATCACTTAATCAATCAATCAAATCTTTTTCTTGAGATAAATTTTCGTCCAGGCATCTCGACAGCAGCCAAGACGTCTAGACACCATAACTCCATTATATAACAGGAACTCCCCGTTGCGAAGTTGTTAACGTTCTGGCCTGCGAATTCTTAGGAAGCAAGTTCGAACTTCAGTCGTGCTGTGATGTTTTACTTTCAGGTAAATTACCTTGGGGAAAGATATGAACCCCCTTATTCATCCAGCTATGATCTAAATAGTACCACTAATGTTCTACTTGGATGACTTTGGCAATAAATAACCCACGAAGGTTGATATGCCATCAAGAAAGAAATCAAACCGCACTAAACCCAGTTAATTAGACATATTATTTTTAAAAAATAACTCAAGAAAATTTCCCAAATAGTCTATTCTCTTGTTGGCTGGGCCGAGATCTTTTCAGTTTACACTCATATGTACAACTTTAGTTGTAATTTATTGTGTAGTGATCAACTGTGGTATTGATCTATACTAGTTAGATTGTTAAAACGATATCAGATGATATTAATAATCATTACCGGTTCATTGGCCAAGTGGTTAGAGTTTTCGCTAATGACTCGGGAGACCAGGGTTAAATCCCAGGTCAAGTCATACCAAAGATTTTAAAAAAATGGTACTTGTTGCCTCCTGGCTTAAAATTTAGCAATATAAAGTATGGATCAAGGGTGAAGTGGAGCAATCCAGGAAAAGTAGTAGCGTCCTTCCCGTCACCTCTGTTTAGTAGCTATTGAAAAGAGGGCCTTCAGGTGACACTCGACTACGGTCGCCAACTTTACTTTACTTCAGACGGGTATTTCATGATGGTATTAATTATATTTGACCTATGACTGAGATAGAATTCATTCCTCAACACTTCTACAATAAAAACACGTTTCTGTATCAACGCATCCATTTTTTAAATTCTATGAAATGCTCAAAGAAAGCAGTGGAATTAGTATTTTTAGATAGACTTTTTTATATCAAAGAAATGTATTAAATTTTTATTTTTTTTTTTTAGAGCAACGTTGTAAAAAAAAATCCTCTTTGCATGATCACAACAGCTTTCACTTCACAAAGATAAGCTGGTATCTGCATTGTTGAACTTACAGCTAGGAAGTTAGTTTCATGAGAATATCTATGATAAAGCTTGTCTTTATTAACGCAACGTGACACCAATATTGGCAACGAACTGTTTTATTATCTTTAGCTCTTGAAACGGGGTAACATATATCATGACTTACATTTAGTTTTCAATTCTTTATTATCTATTCGCATTCACGCTCCTATTTTATCAATTTGGGAGCCTGAATTGTTGCCTGTAAACCGATACACAAATTGACTTTTAAAAGGATAAAGCTCCGACACAAGCATATATATATATATAGTCATCCAGAGACAGATCTGTTTCGTTCTATCAGAATTCATCAGTGTGGCTAGACATTAGCTTCCCGTTAGCTGGGATCGAAACGCGGTTGACTCAAACGCCAATCTAAGCGTCTAACCCTTCAGCCACGAGGAGCTAGTAGCATCGAAGTATATTTTAAACGGTTATGAATCACAATTACTATTGTTTACATATTTCCGTTTAACGGCTATCGAGACCTCAATTCATATATGAAGAGGCTTGCAATAAACGCTAATGGCAACTGATTACTTTATTCGCCGGAGAACCCAACCCTACGGGGGTAGGGGAGCATATATCTCTAAAAAAAAGGACAAAACTCCAACATAAGCATATATATGTATATATATATATAGGAGTGCTTGTGTTGGAGTTTTGTCCTTTTTTTCAAAAAAAAAATTACTCTAATTCTAACCGAGAATAAAATAACAAAACGGAGGTGGGCTAAATGAGGAGATAACTCTTCACTCCTCTTCTATCCCCTCCCACCTCTGTCCTGTGTCTGTTCTGATTTATTTTATCCATAAGATCTGGAGAAGTCCGGTTAATTAATTTGTTCGTGTTTTTTGATTTTTCAAAAACGCATAACAGGATGGAAATACATTTATAATCCTAATGTGACCGGTTTGTTGTTTTTTCTTAATGAATATATATATATATATACTATTTACCCAACCCCTCCGCTCAGGCAGGATATGACACAAGGTCAATTTTTTTTAAGCGGAGTTTAAGAGGTTTGAATTCAGAGTTTTCCTTCTCCTAGACTAGTTGCCTAACCAAGGCTGAAGAACCTATATATATATATAATCAAGTTTTTGGTAAAGCAGAAATTATATAAACAAACAAATATTGGAATCATATGTGTATGGGAAAACAAATTTTTTAAAAAAACAAAAGGATGTTAGGGCCCTTTCGTCCGGTACTCTTCAAACGAGCACATCGGAGAAACGATTAAAAATGGGTAGTTTGAATTGGGAAAAGATGTGACAAATAGGATGTGACAAAAAAATGGAGAACTTTATGTCACGCCAATATTTAAAATGTCTCCCAAAATATGTAAATTACGACTGGATCTCACACTTCATAGAGTGGGGTAATCTAAAAGAATGTAGATCGCGTCTAAGATGTTAAGATGGATTTTACTAGTAAAATCCATCTTAACATCTTAGAGGTGATTCCGATATCAGTTTGTTTATATATATATATATATATATATATGTGTGTGTGTGTGTGTGTGTGTGTGTGTGTGAACTGAGACCAAAATTCACGATGACTTTTGAAATGATCAAAATACCAATCTGATTTTGAACATAATTTTATCAAAATGAATTCTTGGGGTGTAATGGTTACCGTCTTAAGAAATAGACACAGCAGGTGGCAAAGGCCTCTCTGTCAACGCAGACAAGACCGAATACATGTAATTTAAACAAAGAGGCGACATCTCCACACTAAATAGTAGCTCTCTTAGACTGGTGGACAAGTTCACTTACCTAGGAAGCAGCGTCTCATCAACCGAGAACGACATCAACATGCATCAACTAACACAGGCATGGTCAGCTACCGATTTGCGATCGGTCATATGAAAGTCAGACCTGACCGATAGAATAAAACTCAGTATTTTCCATGCAGCGGTCGTGTCAACACTGCTAAATAGATGCACCACATGGATGTTAACTAAACGTATGAAGAAAAAGCTTGAAGGGAAATTAACAAGAATGCGGTGAGCTATACTAAACAAGTCCCGGAGGCAACACTCCACAAAACTGCAGCTGTACGGTCACCTACTACCCATCACGAAAAGTTAGACGAGCCAGACATGCAGGACACTGCTGGAGAAGAAAAAATGAACTCATAAGTGATATACTCCTGAGGACCCCTTCATATGGACGAGCAAATGCAGGACAACCAGCTAGAAGCTATATAAAACAGCTCTCTGCTGATACAGGAAATAGCCTGGAAGACCTCAGGGGAGCGATGGACGATAGAGACAGGTTTCGAGATAGGGTCAGAGAGATCCATGCTAGTAGTGCGTTATCATGATGATAATGATTTGTGTAACAGTAATATGTTCAACATATTTATAGAAATTGTCGCTTTATTATCCAGATATGCTGTTCAATGTTCAGACTTCATACAGCAGCACGAGAGAGAGAGAGAGAGAGAGAGAGAGAGAGAGAGAGAGAGAGAGAGAGTCTGTAAGGGCCTATGAACAGGGACACAAAGAAACACCCGGCCGATCCGAATTGACTCCAACTGCTTCCAAATGAACTCTCCGAACGCCAACTTCTGACTTCTTCAAAATTCGCTCGTTTTTATAGATCTAAATTCAGTGTGATATCATCTCATTAAGTTATTGCATCACCTCCCACGTGTCCCCAAATTCTTACTATTACTCAATCAAACAAGAAATGAATCTATTTTGTTTACCTTTGGTCTTCCTGTGTAGAAATGAAAGGTCCTATATCCTGGTTGTTGGCGCACTCGCTTGGACTTTCCAATTTCACTGACATTTCCACACAAAGATTTAGCTAACAAAACTGCTAACTGAAAAACTCGCTGCTTGACCATATTAGATAAGAAGTTAATTAATATAATCAATCATCACAATAATAAGTTAATTGTTAAATTCAACCTAAAAATGGATCTTGTGTTGCATCCTGTACATGTAGAAAGGTCAGATAAATATTTGTACGAGTATGAATGCAAAAAGAAAAAGACATCGACACACAGCTAACGAAAGCATGGACGGCTATCCATATTTACCCAACCCATCCGCTCGGGCAGGATATGACACAAGGTTAATTTTTTAAACGAAGTTTCACAGGTTTGACTTCAGAGTTTTCCTTCTCCTAGACTAGTTGCCTCACCAAGGCTGAAGAAACTAGTCCGCCCTACTATTTTACCCATAGGTAGAGGGAGAATAACTGGATTCATACCTTTCCCAAGGGTATTAGTGCTATGGGAAATGCAATCAGTCTCGTCCAGGATTTGAACTAGTGTCGCCGTGTCCATTTCCTACGACGATGACCTTTACACCACGGGCATAGACGGCTATCGATAAGCTACCCATCATATGGAAATCAGAGCTGACCGATAAAATGAAACGCAGTTTCTTCCAGGCAGCGGTCGTGTCGATACTGCTGTATGGATGCACCACTTGGACGCAAACAAAACGACTGGAGAAGAAGATAGACAGCAATTACACAAGAATGTTGAGAGCAATATTGAATAAGTCCTGGCGGCAACACCCAACAAAGCACCAACTATACGTCCACCTGGCTCCAATCACGAAAACAATCCAAATTAGACGAACCAGACACGCAGGACACTGCTGGAGAAGCAGGGACGAACTCATAAGTGATGTACTCCTATGGACCCCCACATATGGCCGAGCAAAACCAGCACGACCAGCTCGAACATACATACAGCAGCTATGTTAGGATACGGGATGTAGCCCTGAAGACCTGCCTGAGGCGATGAACGATAGGGAAAAGTGGCGAGAGAGGGTCAGGGATATCAGTGCTAGCGGCACGACATGATGATGATAATGATGATGATGATGAGTGTACGTCTGTATATATATATACAAATAATTAAGTTGATCTAAACTGTACACTTTACCAGGACTTTAAGGTCAGTGTACCAACTAAAACTATTACCGTTGGTATCACCGTCACTTCCATGTTTCACATTGTTTTCAGGTCTTTGAACTAATTTAAGTATTTATCCATCTATAATGGTTAGAGTGTTCGCCAATGGCCTGGGAGACCTGGGTTCAATCCCAGATCGAGTCCGACCAAAGTCTCAAAAAATGTCTCCTTGCTTAACACTAAGCAATATAAAATAAGGATTACGGGTAGTGGAGCAATCTAGGGAAAGGAGTAGCGTCCTCCTCTACACCTTGGTGTAGTGGCTATCGAAAAGGAAGCCCTCGGGTCACCCTCGACTAAGGTCACCGATTTTATTTACTACGTACTTAGGATATCGATCGATAAAATCAAAGAAAACGGTTTCGGGCTGACAAAAAGAAGCAAAAGGTACCCCGCAAAAACAATTACCGATGCCGACTACGCCGATGGCATAGCGATTCTGGCAAATGCACCCACCCAAGCAGAAACACTACTGCATTGTCTGGAACGAGCCGCCGCAGGCATTGGCCTCCATGTCAATGCACACAAAACGGAATATATATGCTTTAATCAAACAGGCGACATTTCCACACTAAATGGTAGCTCTCTGAAAAGATAATAGTAGACAAGTTCACCTACCTAGGAAGCAGTGTTTCATCGACCGAGACAGACATCGACTTAACAAAGGCATAGACAGCTACTGATAGGCTATCGGTCATATGAAAGTCAGACCTGATCGATAAAATGAAACGCAGTTTCTTCCAAGCAGCGATTGTGTCGATACTGCTATATGGATGCACTACATAGACGCTAACTAAAAGGCTGGAGAAAAGACTTGACGGCAACTGCACAAGATTGCTGCGAGTAATATTGAACAGGTCCTGGAAGCAGCACCTCACAAAGCAGCATCTGTACGGCCACCTACCTCCCATCACGAAAACTATCCAAATTAGACAAACCAGACATGCAGGACACTGAGGGAAAAGTAGGGACGAGCTAATAAGTGAGGTACTCCTATGGACCCCTACACATGGCCGAGCAAAAGCAGGGTGACCAGCTTGAACCTACTTACAGCAGCTCTGTGAGGATACAGGGTGTAGCCCTGAGGACCTGCCAAAAGCGATGAATGATAGGGAGGGGTGGTGAGAGAGGGTCAGGGATATCCGTGCTGATGGAATGACAAGAAGATGATGATATTTGTTGTCCGCTGGAATAGCAAAGTACACGAAATAACGTGTTCTTTCCTTCATTCGGTTTCTTTGTTTAATGGCATATCAACCTTTGTAGGTTATTTAATGCCAAAGCTATTCACCCAGAAGAACAGTAATGGTACTATTTAACCCATAGCTGGGAGGATAAGGGAGTTCATACCTTTCCCAAGGGCATTTGCCCGAAAGTGAACGTAATAGCGCGACTGGAGTACGAACTCGCAATTCAGCAGTCCATCGCTTTAGCCATTACACCACGAGGACACCCCCCTCTTTCCTTCATGTTAATTGATATTAGGTCTGGTCTCTCTGGGGTGGGGTTGGCCGATCTGTTTGTATCTTGAAATTCCAAAGAATTTTCTTGTAGAGATTCTGGTTTGAGAATATACCATTTTCAGTATGATGCAATTGTATTCCCTTGCATTCCCAAACATGAATCCTTTTTCCTCACTCCCAGACATAGCCACCTTTGAGTAGAAGGAAAATGTCCAAATATGTCTTGTTGTTTTCTATGTCGATGGGGAAATATCCCTTAAGCTCTTAATAAAGGGCCGATTCTTAGCAGCCCAGGTACGAATGGTTCCATTTCAAATTTTCGCAAGTATCTCTCAATGCACGCTAGCCCTAAACGAGAGTTCACACGATTAACATTTCAACCCCTTCCTGTTAGCCACGTTCACAATAACCAGGCGCTGAGGTCATCCGTGGAAGAATTAACTATTTCAAGAAGTTGTGAGTGATGAATCTGTCCTGTCAGCATGGTATTGTACAAGCTGGTAGCGACTTTGTAATGGTTTATGATGTTTTATATTGGTGTTTACTCGAATCACTATTGTAACGGGTCACTTGACAAATGTGATATAGTCAGATCTTCTAGCTGACTATTTGATGGACTTTATATTCGCCATGATTAAGAGAAGTCGTTCGTGCAAGATAACACAAGATAATGCACAGATGACGTGAAATTGCTTTCAAGAACATTTGCATTATCCCCAGATTTTCTACTGATCAGACCTAACCGATAAAATGAAACGCAGTTTCTTCCAGGCAGCAGACACATCGATACTGCTATATGGATGCACTACATGGACGCTAACAAAACGGCTGGAGAAGAAGCTAGATGGCAATTACACAAGAATGCTGCATGCAATCCTGAACAAGTCCTGGCAGCAACACCCCACAAGACACCAACTGTACGGACACCTGCCCCCTATCACGAAAACTATTCAAGTTAGACGAACCAGACATGCAGGACATTGCTGGAGAAGCAGGGACGAACTCATAAGAGATGTACTCTTATGGATCCCCACACATGGCCGCGCAAAAGCAGGACGACCAGCACGAACATACATTCAGCAGCTATGTGAGGATACAGGATGTTGTCCTGAAGACCTACCTAAGGCGATGAACGATAGGGAGGAGTGGCGAGAGAGGGTCAGGGATATCCGTGCTACCAGCGAGATATGATGATGATGATGACCTATATCTTCCATATTTAGATCTGATGAAACAGAATCATTATTATTTTACTTTTTGCAAGTTAATTATGCCAGCGTTATCCGATTATCTTTCACTTGAGTCTCAGCAATAGTAAGTAACGTCAAGTCTCCAGGTCTCTTCTCATTATTCTTATTGTATACTCACAACCCTAACGATATCAATAACAGTACATATACATATGCAAAAACACAGGCGGACTCTGTTGTTTAGGTGGGAACGGTTTATAAACTTCTGACTTCGGTTCTTCCGCACGAGAAGAGAGACACAATTCTTAAAAGTCTTTCGTAATCATACTAAGCTAAACCCATACTATCTGACCCCAACGTTCGGCACAACTAATGTTGTTTAAGATCGCTGTCGGTATAGATCCGAAAAAAGACGACCACATCTTCAACGGACCAATCTCAACTTCAACTCAATAAAAGAGAACTCAATTGTCTGCCTGCATAGTCCATTGTCAACCTTCAACTCCCTTTTTTCAAAAACCTCAAATTCTCAGGACGATCTCTTCCAGGCATGACGTCATCCACACACCATCTACATTTCCTCTCTGGAGTTTATTATGACAATGGTGATTGTCATAAGCTTGGCGCGCGAACGTAAAACTGCACCCAATGTCTATGCACCTGGACTCTTAACCCGAATAGTTCAAAGCCCAACCAAACTGAATGAATTATTCAATTTTCAAGACATCCTTTTAGAAGAACAGCAGGGATATTATTTAGTGAAATTTACCACGGGGTAAAAGTAAAAGAATGCAAAAAGAGAGATAAGTACCTAGACCTTGCTAGATAACTGAAAAACTAAGGAAAATTCAGGGTGGAACGATAAAATTGTCACCCTAGAAAAGACGACATGATTCCAGTTCCGTTTTATGAAAACCGGTTTTCTTTTTTTGTTGCAAACCATCTACTAGTTGTCCAGTTGTGTACAAATCCTAAGAGCGATAGGAGCCTTCTATCATGTGTGAAAGTGACACAATGTTCAACGAGCAAGACTGGAGATTCGCCGCTGTATAACTCATGATCTCTACCGATCCATGTTACGACAACAGGACCATTGCCAGCACCCTCAAAATGCAAATCCGGACGGTTCAACGCTTGAGGGCATAGCTCAACGCATCGGACGACCCTTGGTGGTGGAGCGAAAGGTCACCGCCAGGAAGACCCAGACCAAGGAGTACATCGAAAAGGTCCAGGGAATCATGGATGAAACTCCCCAGCGGCCTATTCGGTAGAGTGCCAGAAATTTAGGCGTCTCACACACAACTGTGAATGAATGTGTGAAGGAGGACTTGAAGTGTAGGTCCTACAGGCGCCAGACAAGCCAGATCTTGACTGAGAAGACAAAGAACCTCAGACTAATCAAGTCTGTCAGGCCCCCTCCTCACCCGACCTGAACCTGCTGGACTACTTCGTTTAATCATACGTGGAGAACATCACCAACATGACCTCCCTCAACACCAAAGCCAGACTGATCGCCGCCACCCGCCGAGTATTCGCCGAGCTCCAACCGGCGCTTGTGGAAAAGGCATGCTCCCAGTCCCGGATCCTTATCGAGGCGGTGATTGAGGCTGAAGCTGGTTACATTGAATAGATGTCAGCTCTACTACATAATCAAGTTAGCTGAATTGATTTTTTCAATAAAAGTTTTAAAATAAAGCTGTAGTATTGTTTTCTTTCGGACGACAATTTTATCGTTTCACCCAGTATTAATGACGGTGATACGATCTGTTACTGGTGAGCTAAGTATAGTCACCAAAGGTTTGGTACAAGGAGTAAAAGACTTGGAAAAAGAAGGACGAGTGGAAAACATCGAAACTCCAACATTATTGAGATCGGCCAGAATACTGAGAAAAGTCCTCGAAATTTGTGGAAAAAATCATCAGCTAACGTTGATGTGAAAGACTCTAAAAAGAAAAATCATAATAGCAAAGGCAGCGTAAGAACAAACAGAAAATAACAAAAAGTACAAACCAAACAAAGGGAAGAAAAATAACTGCATGGATACTTCAAGCGACAAATCGGCGAGATTGCACCTGAGAAGACGTGGCCATAACTAAGAATGGAAAGCTTCACGAGAGATCGTAAAACTCTGTTAATAACAGCACTAAAATACCATTAAGAACAATTATTTTAAAACAAAAAATTTAAATACGCAAATGTTTGTTATGTGTAGACAGAGTTCGTTATATAATAAGAGAATGCAGCACTCTATCACAATATACAATATAGAACAATTCGAGTCATTGCTGAGTGAGAAAGTGATTCTCAAGAAACAGCGGAAGATATTAAGATTCGGTCATACTTACAAATGGTATTTGCACACACCAGAATCCATCCAAGAAAAAAAAGACGCATTCTATTAAAGGATAATAACCAACCACCTTGGCCACTTGGTCGTTCTAGTGGATCAGAGACAAAGAAAATGAAAACATAGACAAATACTTGGACCTTGTCAGAGAACTCCAACCTATTGAACATGAACGTGACAGTGATACCGATTGTAATTGGTGCACTTGGAACAAAACCCGAAGCTTGGTAAAAAGGCTGGTGGAATTAGAAATCAGTGAATGAATAGAAACCAGAGAGACTACAGCATTGTTAGGATCTGCTAGAATACTGTGAAGAGTCCTGGGGACCTGAGATAACATGTTGTTACTCAAATTTCAGCAAACACTGACGTGAAAAACTCGTTAGAAGAGAAATAATAATAATAGTTTACGCTTTTTTTTTGTTTAATGGCATATCAAACTTCATGGACTATTAAATGTCAAAGACATCCTTGGAGAAGAAAAATTATATATATTGACCCATAGCTGGGTGGATAAGATGGTTCGTATTTTTTGCCAGGGAATAAGCTCGAAAGTAAATTTTATAGTGCTAATGGAGTTTGAACACGCTTACTTCGAGGTAGTAGTTTTGCACAGTTGTTTTTACGCCACGGCTATTCCCCAAGAAATGTTTAATATTGTTGCATAATTAGATGAATGATGAATAAGAATGCCACAAAAAGACAGCATTCCACTGATGAATACAAATATATGTTTAACTGTTTTACATTTTCACGAAAAATGAGATGTGTTTCTTTTTGTTTAGCGTTGCGTATTTCTTTTTTTTTTTTTCTTTTAAAATAAATTCAGAATTACTGAAAATTGAATAAAAATCAATATGGAAAACAAACAAAAAAAATAACAAAAAAAAATCATCTACATCTGCTGCCACTTTCTCTTCGCACACCGGCCCCAAAAAGACAAAATGGCCGAACTGTAGAAAGTTAAGTGAACTTAATACAGCATAATAATTTGTTGTAATGTTCATCTCATCCCAGCTTAAGTAATATTGAAAACAAATAAAGAAAACAATTCTTAAAAGAGTTTACGTCAAGATTACCTTCAGAAAATTAATTTTCGTTGAAATCTTCCCTGTGGTTGTTACTCAAATATTATTATTATTATTATTATTATTATTATTATTATTATTATTATTATTATTATTACTTAAATTTCAATGTATTTTTAACGATGTCACATTAATACTAACTTAAATATCAACTTAATCATTATTTTTGTATATATGAATTTTTAATTATCCTTTTCCTTACAAATATTCTCAATATTACATCTTTTTTATTTGAGTGATATTGGGCTTTTTGTCGTTATTTCTATATCTGTCTTGAACGTCTTAAGCCTTCCACCCACTTTCTTTTTTAACTCTTTATTGTTGCTAATGTTGAAGTTATCCTCATTCCTTTCATTTCTTTCTTCTTCTCTTTTTAATGTTTTTATTTATTCTCCTGTTGTCATTAATTATTAAAGTTGATGCCAACAAATCACCCAGCATCATCATTCCATAGCTCTTCCCTCCTAAGCATCTGCTCCTTCCTTTTCATTCGCTGTCTTTCATTTGCGTATCTCTTACGTCATCACCTCCTCCCGCTCTCTTCTTCTTCTTCTTCTTCTTACTTTCATTTCAACATTTTTCCATGCTAATTTTCTTCTTCTTCTTCTTCTTCTTCTTCTTCTTCTTCTTCTTTGCTTTTTCCTTTTATCTTTATTTTCAACATTTTCCATGCATATATTCTTCTTCTTTCTTCTTCTTCTTCTTCTTCTTCTTCTTTGCTTTTTTCCTTTTCTTTTCATTTTCAACATTTTTCCATGCATACATTCTTCTTCTTCTTCTTCTTTGCTTTTGCTTTTCTTTTTATTTTCAACATTTTTCCAAGTTTATATTCTTCTTCTTCTTCTTCTTCTTCTTCTTCTTCTTCTTCTTCTTCTTCTTCTTCTTCTTCTTCTTCTTCTTCTCAATCCGGCTCTTCTTCTTCTTCTTCTTCTTCTTCTTCTTCTTCTTCTTCTTCTTCTTCTTAATCCTGCTCTTCTTCTTCTTCTTCTTCTTTTTCTACTTCTTCTTCTTCTTCTTCTTCTTCTTCTTCTTCTTCTTCTTCACTCATACTTTTGGGGTTTTTTTTAAATCATTTTATCCTCACCAACACAAGAAACTCAATTTTTCAAATAACATTTTCATCTATTTTGAGTTAACTCTATCAATGCCTTTGTTTTTTCTTATCAAATTCACAAACTATTATTTCCCATTGTCATTGTAGTTTAAGTAAGAGGCAAAAAATTAAAGATTATTCAAAAGTAGGATAAGTAGCACTACTGACAGTGTCAAACTTTTCAATTTTATTTCTTGCATCGTGCCCGTCATAAATGAAGTAGTTATTTACATACAAAGTGGAACTTAATTAATACCTCTCTCTCTCTCTCTCTCTCTCTCTCTCTCTCTCTTTCTCTCTCTCAGACACACACAAACATACACACACACACACTCACATCTTTCATTATCTTTTTCTTACTCCTCTGATTCATATTACTTTTCTCTTTTATAGTTTTCTCTTTGCTTTCTTCTGCCTTCGTCTCTTTCTTCTCACACTTTCCTTTTTTCAAGCTTGTTTCTGTCTTTCTTTCTTTCTTTCTTTCTTTCTTTCTTTCTTTCTTTCTTTATTCATTTCTTTATGTACATTGGACAAGGTGTAAAATACTCCGACTGCATTCTCCGTAGAGGGGTTAAGACTTCCACCACCACCGACAAAAAAAGGTGTCCTGGTTACGAGTGTGGAGTACCCATTTATCGCTACAGTCAGGTTCACTTTGACCCGGAATGGTATCTATAGGAAATGATGCAATTTCGTTGTCAAAAGAATTTTCCGGAAAAAACGGATCAAAATTAGCACAAAGATATCCAACTAACGCCCACACAGATGTTTAAAAAATAAACAAGTAAAAATGTTTTTTAGGACCAATAGGAGGTCTCTAAAATACGCGTCCAAAGAATCTTCGAAAGTCAACGCGTACGCGCGGGATCCACCTTAATGTTATAAAAACACACAATATTCCAGACAATTTAGATCAATTACTCACGCCAACCCGGATAGATACGTACTAACTGTTTCTCAACGGCACCTTGTTCGTTGGATCTTCAAACAACGGTGTCACGTTACAACTTCAAGTTGGATAAAGATCCATCCACGCTGGACTCAGAACAGGTCTCTGTGGTCGTGACCTGATACACGAATCGCTGTATATCCAACTACATTTTAGCTCCCAACAAAGAAATAAATTTCTTTATTTTTGTAGCACTATTTTTAATATTGTCTTTTTATTCATCAGCATTAGTACCCAACAGTATCTCTTGGTCAAATAGATTTATTCTAAAAAGTCATTTTTAAATAAGAAGACGTAAAACCAAATGAAAGATTTCAAAAATTATAATTGAAAAAAAAAATGAATGATTACTTGAAGCCATATGTAGCAGAAGGAATTACGTATTTTAGTTTGGCGCGTAATTTAATGCGACCGTTAAGGTCGACGCATAATTTCACCCAATCAGGATGACTTATCCTATTATACCCGCCACCTTTCTGGGCAGCATAAATTGGGGAAACCGTCAAACACTCCTTTTGGCTGAACAACTTCGTTCAGTGCAGACGTCTTACTGACTGCTCTTCAATAGCAGCAGCAGCTGCATCGACACAATAAAGGAAACCGTCTGATTTATGGACCCGTTTCGTCTATTCTCTTCGACCAAGGGATCCCAGTTGAATATGAATTAGATAAATTCAATACGCCACATACAGAAACAACTTTACGTCACCCCCAAAATTGGCTATGTCGACTGCGATGCAGAATTTCGCCCAGACACCTAGCGACTTCACCTCAGGACAACATTTTCTGGAGACATTCACGCTTCTCCCCGAAACAACCAGAACCACAAACTCACGGTAACTTCAACGTTTCTCTCCTCAAACAGCAAACACGACTTTTGCAACACTATGGCGAACATATCTCCCTCGCACGTCCAACGACACGCGCTGCTTTCTCCACTCCATAACGACTTCATTTCGTTTCCTTACTCCTTTCCTTCCTACGAGACTTGCAGCATAAATGTAAACTCTTTATTCCATGCTGCCTTTAAAAACCATCATAGAAAACCTAACGGCTTCGTCTGCTTGCTTCTTCTTCGTTATTCTCCTTTATTTTACAACACTTAGCAAGGGAATAACACAAACGCACGTAATAACATTACCTTCGCCAAAAGTAATAACAACAATTTCACTCTCGTTAAACATATATTTGTTTTGTGTTCTTTATTTTAAGGCGTATAAATCGTGGTGGGTAATTTAAAGCCAAACTCATTCATATAGATAAACACGTGTGAGACTATTTAGCTCATATCAAGGGGATTTTGGGTTCATTCCTTTCTCCAAAAGCAAAGGTAATAATGCTATTGGAGTTCGAACTCGCTTAATAGAATTTTGTAATCCAGCACGTTAGCCACTACACCACAGGGACTCTCACCTCATTTAATTACTTAGAAATTATTACGATTAAATAAGAATACTTGATACCATATTTCTATCACACACACACACACACACAGATTTACATACAGTAAATTTAAGCTCAAATCTTTCTCGAAAAAATGAGTACAGACAAGATGTTATTTTTTATACACATTTCTTTTTTCGATATCTAAGATGTTTTCTGTCCAGAATATATTGTAATGTTAATTGATAGATTGATTGGTTGATTTTAATGGCATGTCAAACTGTCAGGGAGTACTTTATGCCTACTGGTCAGGGAATCATACTTTCATATTTACATGTTATGTGTATTTATTTATTTAGATTTTTTTAGCTTTTAGTTAGGTTGTTTTTAGTTTTGTTCTATTGATGTTTTTTTTTGTTGTTTTTTTGGGAGGGTTCGTATTCGACCATATCAAATACGAATTATTTTTAAACAGATTTATTTGTTCCATCGATAGAACTATAACAGATACTACCACTAGACCGAGAAGTAATGCCAATAAGATTTCAGAACAGCAGCCTCACCTTCAGATGCAATTTTGTGACATATTTAGAACACCCAATTTCGGGGATATCTTAACCCTCTGCAGAGGATACAGCCAGTGTATCCAGTGCCCCACCGACAGTGTCATAGACATATTGAACATTTTGCCGTTTTTCTGAATTATTGGATTGAAAGTTGCCCATCAAAATTGCCATTGATGGTGGAAAAAATCGAGCAAAATATTTTACAAAATTAATGCAAGTTTTTAAAAAATCTTGTACGAAATAAAGAAATAATTAAAACAAAAAAAGAATTTACAACAGGAGAAAATGAAGTTTTAAAAAATAAGGCCCTCTTTGTCTTTGTTTATAGCAATAATAAATAATGGCATTGTGTTATATATATATATATATATATATATATATAAGGAATAATATACTAAGGTTAGCTTTAGCCAAAGCCAGAAGCAGGGAGCATCCTTATGATATTCGAACTCCCAAACGAGGGCTTACTAACCTAGATCGCAAACAACTATACCACTTGACATGCCTTGTTCTAAATGTTAATAGATAATTAATTGTAGTTATTGTAATTATGCTTGTCATTTGCAAAGCTTAGCTTAGCTTGGCACAACAACATAAATATGGTACACACAGTGAGAAGCAGAGTTGTGGGGATAAGGTGGTTGAATTCCCTTCCCAAGGGGCATTATTCCGAAAGTAAACGTAATAGCGCAGCTGGAGTTCGAACTCGTTTACTTCGTATCCGCAGTCCAACACTTTAGCCACTTTGCCATTAAGCCAAACCTAGAAAGATAGCACATGTAGGTCAATTGTGGACAAAGATTAAATGGTTAATGATATCATTAACGAAATCAGCATATTTACACAAAAACAATGGCAATTCAGGGCGAGTTTAAAAGATGATCCACTGGGAATTGTGCAAGAAATTAAAATTTGACCATGTAACCAAATGGTATAAGCAGAAAACAGAATCTGCCCCAGAAAATGAGATCAATACAATTCTAAGATATTGAATTACAAACGGATCACTCAGTCCGATCATCTGTTATGACCGAATAGATTTTGCCGTTTCAGTGTGTCATAGTGATTTTTTTCGTTAAAGATGGACAAGTACTAGGATCTTCCTAAATAGTTAAAAACTTTTGGAATATAGAAGTAACAGAATTGTCGTTGGTGGCGCTGAAACGGTCTCCAAACGTCTGGAAAAGAGAAGAGGGTAAATTGAGATCCCTCTAAAAATTGAAACCCGACATTGGCATTGAATAACCTATAATGGTTGATATGCCATAAAACACAAACCAAACCAAATCATATATATTTAATACATATGTATAAAAAGGATTTGGCATTATATAACCTGTAATAGTTGATATGCCATAAAACCAAACCAGACCTAACTAACCTACAGACCACAGCACCTTTAAAATCAGCTTGACTACTTAGAAGCAGTCCTAGAAATTTGAGAACTACGGTCACTCAGACTCCAGTGAAAAGCCATGAGTTAGAGGAGGTGTGAAAATCTCACAAGAAGAAGAAGAAGAAGAAGAAGAAGAAGAAGAAGAAGAGAAATTTATTCATATCAATATTAATTTATTATTTGCATTTTAGAGCTGTTTTTTTTTTCTTTTCTTTTTCTTTTTTTGTTTTCTTCCTCTTATAGTTCTTTGTCGTCATCATCTCACACGGCACCATCTCCATTATCGTCATTTGGCAGACGAAAAAATCAAAATAAAATAACGAATGTAAAGAAAACTGAACTGAGGCTGCTGTTGCCACTGACAACCAACCAGCGTCAGCGGAGAAAGAACATAAGCTGCTTTTTGAGTGTTGTCCGGCAAAAACACTCAGGGATTAAATCCCCGAGTGTTTCATTTATGAGTTCAATATTATCCGCATCTCCTCTGCCTCCGACAACGCCACCACACATGCAGATGCACGCATACAATAGCAGGAAATACATTACCACTAATACGTCATCAACACAACTGTTATATTACACACGTGTATACACCAATGTACACTAATGTACACTTTCCACGATCATTTTGAAACAAAACCTCAGCTGACAGGAAAGGACACGTGCTTCAAATCACCCTTAGAGTCGACAACTACAGTTAGAACGACGTGCGTTTATCGAAAAGTTTGTTCAGCGAATAATCACGATAGTTTCATTTATAAAAGTCGCATACATTAAATTTAGCTGGTGACACGAAACTTTTTTTTTTAAACCAGTATACGTCGTGTTTCCAAAAGAATGAAAACAGGGCCAGACGTTCATCTTAGCTATATTAAATCAGATGCCCTTCTCTAAATTATCATATTAATGTTAATGATAAAGAAAAAATAATATATGTATTCAGATACCTCTAAGCACGAGCAAGATGTGTAATTTTTTTAAACAAAGTTGAAATTTAAAATTTTCCTTCTCGTCGATCGGTTGCCATACCAAAGTTAAAGAGCTGAGTGTGCTCAAGTTTTTAACCATATCTGATGAGAGAATATTTTTCCCAAAGGTATAAGCGTTATGTGAAATGCAAACCGCCTTGTTCAGGGTTTGAACTCTGGTCAGCACTTCCATTTCCACTATTACTATGAAAACATTATATATATATATATATATATATATACTTGGTTTACTTAAAAGTCTTTGCAATATTTTACGCTACCAGGTTACGTCAGAAGACGTGTGTCTTCATTCATTTAATGTAAAATGAGAGGGCACCAAACATGTATTCACATGTGGAGTCTCTTGGTGCACGAATTTAGCTCCCATGCCAAACTTGCCTTTGAATTCAGAGTTTTCCTTCACCTAGAACGATTGTCATTCCAATATTAAAGATTTGGTCTGTAATACTATTCATCCATAACCGGAGGTAGGTGATGGGTGCCATTCCCATGATTTAAACGTGCATCGCCGAATCCATTCCTTACGGCGATAACCGTTACATCATAAACCTCCATCTAAAGAGTTTTCGAATTTTCACGAACTTTTCCAACTTGTAGCTCTATGTATCCTTAGTAGTCAACCATAGTCGAGGGTGACCCGAAGGCTCCCTTTTCGATAGCTACTACACCAAGGTGTAGGGGAGGGCGCTAATCCTTTCCCTGGATTGCTCCACTTTACCCTTGAACCGTACCTTATAATGCTGAGTGTTAAGCAAGGTGCTATCAAGTTCCATTTTTAAAGTCTTTGGTATGACTCGACCTGGGATTGAACCCAGGTCTCCCGGGCCATTGGCGAACACTCTAACCGCTGGGCCAATGTATCTACTCCAATCGCTACATTTATTCTTTATTCTTTAATCTTACACCTTTGATAAGGAGTGGTGAAAAAATTGCAATGAGAGATATTTTCTGCTACCTGTGGGGAAAAAAGGCTAAGTGCAAGGACAGCGATTAAAAAAAAAAAATTAATGATGTGGAGGGCCCAGAAACTGTCAACGAACGTGTGTTGCATATTGACCCCGGCTGAGCTGTCAAAATAGGAAATGCACCTGTGTAAATAACAAGGGCATCCGGTCGAAGGCATCACGGGAATAACCTTGACTGTCGACAGGTTGAATTGAGTGGGCGTAAAACAATAATATAACTCGGTGCACAGGAAGTTCGAGTTGGAGATAAGATGCTGTAGAGAGACCCAGCACCCAGCAGAGGGGGCCATCAGGACCCCCGATTGAGCAGTTGGAGTTCAGATCAGTTGGAAAGAAGATGCTGGAATAAGGACCATGTCCCAGAGAAGCTGGGCCCCCAAGCCCCCGGTTGAGCAACCCAGGAGAACGGGAAAGAAACGCTGTGATGGCTATAAGAGTGGGGGTCAATATGTTGCAGTTCTGTTCAGTCTCCAACTCACCTCTCACACAGTAAAAACTTTAGTAACCCTTTCGAACCCTTTCAAATAAAGTGAGAGGTATATTTTTCTAAAGAACTGTGTCCGCTCGTCTTTATTGTGTCGTTATGTTTCTGCATGCATCTGCATATGTGTATGGAACACGAGTAGCACAAAGCTGTATCGAAAATTACATCAGATTCAAAGACAAACCAAGGTCACGGAGACCTTTTACTGTGGAAGATGAGGCTTTGCTTGAAATGGTCGAACAACAGCCAAGTACGGGCACTTGTACAGAGTCAGGAGAACATGGTCCTTCAGAAAGCCCTATCAATCGACTCCCCAGTAAACTAAGTCTTGAAAAACAAAAGATGAAATTACTTGAAATATTTAAAAAAAAAACACTCGTTTTGGTTTAAGGGCGTAACAACCTTCGTGGGTTACTTAATGTGAAAACTTTATAGTATTTAACCTATTACTGAGGAGATGAGAGTATGCATACCTTTCACGAGAAGATGTGTCCGAAAATGAACGTGATAGCGTTACTGGAGTTAAAACTCGCTTACCTTGAGGTCGCAGTCTACCACGTTGAGCATTATGTCATCGCAATAAAAGGATTTCCTGTGCTTCCCAGAGCTTCGGAACTGGAGCCTCACCATCAGATGTAGTTAGTCTTTTTTTATACTTCGAGATTAGAGATTTGCGTTTATTGTACTTTCATATTTATATTTCTTTGCGTAGTTACTTTTTAAGATAATTTTTTAACAGATCTATTGGATACTAAATTAACAGGTACAACCACTCCATACCAGAGTGGACCTGGGAGGAATGCCGATGAAGAGGACTCCACATTTTGCACGTCAGCAGAGCTAGAGCCTCAATATCAAATGCAGTTTAGTGGCCAATATAGAACATCCCTTTTAAATATTTTCTGGTGATTATGTTAATTTGTCTGATATATTCAGAACATTGGCTTTTAATAAACATGGTTGTTTTTACCTCTTTCACTGTAAATTACAGGTCCCATGAAATTCATCGGCCAAGTGCTCTTTTGTTTTTTGGCCGGAAAATATATATGTTTATATATATGTTTACCGATCCTCACTTCTATCATCATGATTCGGAATTAAGCGAGGATTTCATTAGTGTGATTTTATTTTTAATTCAGTTTTTGTTCTCATAAACTGGACTGCTGTTTTACAAAGATTGTAAAACAGCCTACAAAGGTTTATAGATCATTAAACAAAGAAACCAAACCAATCAGTGACTGGTTGCAGAACCATGGCTAAAGTACCCAATCTGTTTCCCTGGAGGTGAATATATGGATTCATGGTTTTCCTAGGAATATGAGAACAAAGTGAAATGCTTACAGCCTTGTCCAGGATTCGAACTCGGTTTATATTTCCATCTTCTAAGAGGATTAACGTTGCACCGTTTGCTTCTGTAGTTACGAGGGGCATACGATAATTTTCCGGACTTTTTTGTACAGGCATTTAAAATTGTCGTATACTCTTAAAAATTCACAATGTTATTGCTATACATCTTAAGATGACTGATAAATTTTGATTATTTCAGGTTCAAATCAACAGCTACAGCAGCAATTGAAATATACCCAACTAAAACCTGATTGTCACAGCTGGTAAATTTAAAAAATGCAATCTGACACTTTAGAAGAATGATATGCAATAAAATCCTGTTTTAAACTTGGAAAAAAGGTCACAGAAACGTATGGAATGCTTCAGAATGCTTTTCGATGATCTTGCATGAATCGAGCATCAGTTTTTGAGTTGCATAAGAGATTCAAGGAAGGCAGGGAGTCTGTAAGGGATGATGAGAGGTGTGGGAGGAGTAAGGGAGTCAATACCCCAGAGTTGAATGGCCCAAGGGTTAGGGTTAGGGTTACTGTATTGAGGTTTTAAGGGAGTTCAGGAAGAGATTCCTAGGGAAGAGGTCAAAACTCTTCAAATCGGGTCTGTGGCATTTCCAGCAGGACAATGCACCAGTCCACTACTCCATCCTTGTCACAGACTATTTGACCAAGATGGGCATCAAGACAGTTCTCCACCCTCTCTATAGCCTAGACCTTGTTCCTTGTGACTTTTGATTGTTCCCTAAGCTCAGAGGTTGTCGTTATGAGACAATTGAGGAGATGAAAGAGGCTGTGACGAAGGTCATTGACACTCTCACACAAGAATTTGTTGGAACGGTATAACAAGTGCATTGCAGCTGGAGGAGATTACTTCGAAGGGGACTAGAGTTTCATGTGTGTATTATCAATAAAAGTACCCATACGAAAAATGTCGGGAAACTTATTTAATGATCCTCGTAGGTGCATCTTTAAATGATTTCTTATCAAATGTTTTTGTACTTTACCTCTCTCTTTACTTCTCGTCTATGGAGATATTTTTGGATTTTGGGAGAAGGACTTTTGGGTATACGTACTCTTGGCGTGTAAGTGCATTTAGGTATATATGTATTGTGTGTGTATGGGTTATGTGTGCCTTCGCTTACATGTCTGTCCTCTTCCGCTCAAATAAACGCCTATATTTTCAAAAGCATTGGATGGATTTAATGTATGTGTGAATGCATTTGAGCCCCTACAAAGATGTGTTTTAAGCTAGTTGGTACTATTTACCAACCCCTCCGCTCGGGCAGGATATGACACAAGGTCAATTTTTGAGTGGAGTTTAACAGGTTTGAATTAAGAGTTTTCCTTCTCCTAGACTAGTTGCCTAACCAAGGCTGAAGAAACTAGTCTGTCCTACTATTTACCCATAGCTGGAGGGAGAATAATTGGATTCATACCTTTCCCAAGGGTATTAGTGCTATGTGAAATGCAATCAGTCTCGTCCAGGATTTGAACTCGTGTCGCCGAGTCCATTTCCTACGACGATAACGACTACACCAAGGGCACCCCCTATAAGCTAGTTTTAAGCTAGTCGGTGTGTGTATATGTTTGGGTATGCGCGCACGCGCGTTTGTGTGTGTATGTGTGTGTTTGCACGCAGGTGAGCGTATATACAAACGTGCGTAATGTTTGGCTCTGCTTAATGCTGTTTTAAATCTTGCTATCAATTTTTTTTGCTTTCATTTAGAATAATGAGTAAACATCGTTCTTGTATATTGGCATTTTCTAAAGTTCCCTTTGCTGCATTCATAAAAGTGTTTAAAAACACAACGTTTTCTTTTTTCTAGTACTTTACAGTTGCTTTTATGTAAAGTTACTCTATTGTTCAATGTTTGAGTTCAACCTGTGTATATATCGTTGCAGTTTCAGCATTTCATTTTGCAGACATCAGTTTTCTAATTACATGTTAACTTTCAATTGATTATGAATGTTGTTTTCGGGTTTTAGTCGGTATAATCTTTTCCTTATATGATTATTACATGCCCCAGAACGTTTGTTTATGCATTTTGAGATCCTAAGTGTTGTTTGTTGATCAAATTTAAATAAAGTCATTATGCGTTTTAAGTTTTTTGCTTGTCGTTTCTTTTAAATGATTTTTTTGTGTCGTATATGTTCTTAATTTTATGATTGTTTTGAAATTGATCAAATTTCTTTGATATTTTTATGAATAGCTCTGGGTTATTTTTGTTATATGCCGAATCAGGTTAAGGGTTGTTCGTACAATGTTTTTGTGAACCCATAGTTCTTAATTTATGAATCTATTTAATATATATATATATATATGTGTGTGTGTGTGTGCGTGTGTGTGTGTGTGTGAGTGAAAATGTGCAACTACGAAAAAACATAAGTTCTTAAGAGGATGGTTTTATTCATAGTTTAAATTATTTGCCGACGTTAATGTTTTGTTTTTTTAAACATTTTTCAAACATTAAACTTTCAATAGAGCTTTTGAATATGTGATGCTGTATCTTCTGAAATTTATTTGAATTAAATTTTATATTTGTAAAATGAAACGAAAAAATGAGAATGTTTTAAACAGTCTATTTCCGTGAGTGTCGTCGTTCTCTGTGTATATATATATATATATATATATGAAACATACATTCTCTGCTCTTAACAGTCATTCTTCCTTTCCTTTTCTGTTCTTTTCTTTCATTTTTCTTTTCGTCCATTTCTCACCCGTTCTCCGATCCCCGCAAATTGTCGAATGACATCTTCTCCCAAACGCCGGAATCATTAACTATTAAGCAACATTGCTTCGGAGTCTTGATAGATTTGTTTAAGCCGACCATTAAGTTAATCGGCTGAAAAATGCGCGGATTAAGCCGAGGCTGGCTGGAGATAATGAGTTTGTAATGAATGGGAATATTCCCGAGGAATAATTTTATATCCTCAAAAATGAAATAATGCATTCAAGTCGACTTATCAATAATGGCCGTCTTTTTTTTTTTCCTTTCCAACAGCATGTGTGTTAGCTTTCTATTTGTATTTTTTTTTTCTTTTTGTATTGTTCGTAGACTTTGTTTATAGCCTCACTCAATGTTAGCATACACCTTTGACTATATTTAGAGATACGTCGGCTTGAGTTAATGGATGTGCATAACGATACATTTGTGGTCTTGGCGAAAGTATTAACAACATAATCGTGGTCGTCATCATTATCATCAACGTCGTTTCAGAAAAATAAAAAAGAGAAAGAAATATACGACTGTCGTAGTTTTAATATTGCTGTGAAAACCAGTTACTGGGAATGGAGTAGCGCCCTCCCCTACACCTTGGTGTAGTAGCTATCGAAAAGGGAGCCTTCGGGTCACCCTCGACTATGGTCGCTAACTTTACTTTTTTACTTACTTTAAAGTAGCTGTCTCGTGAAATAGTTGGTTTCACATTTCAATAACTTTCCATAATTATACTGATACTTCTATCCCCGTGATATAAAGGGTTAATATAGTTTGTTTTTTTTTAAATCACTTTCAGCACCAGTGCTGATTTCTCAAAAATCCATTGCAATTATTTTTGAAAGTTTCCGTATAAAACTCCCCTTAAGATGGTGCTCTATCAACGGAAATTAGAAATGTCATCTAATTTCCTTGCAGGAGGGTAAAACTCCCCCTTAAAAAGATGATCTTGAGTATGACTATAAACTTTATTAGATTGAGAGTTCTCTGTTCTGGAAATTCGGGGATTGTGGAGTATCCCTGTCATTACGTTCATGTTCACTCTGACCCAGAATTAGAGCACCTGCAAAGGTCATGTCTGTGGGTAAAAAAAGACCTGTTTAAGAATTATTCTCGTCCGATAAAAATAGCTGAAACCCTATAATTGTGAGTAAATTGTTTGCTTTCAAAATAGTTACTTTAAGCTATAATTGTTTATAACGGATAAACGAGTCACTTGAAGCCATATACGCGGTGCTTTCAATAAGTTTCCAGACTTTTTTGTACAGGCATTTAAAATTGTCGTAGAATCTTGAAAATTCACTATGTTATTGTTATACATCGTATGAGATGACTGACCAATTTTTTTATGATTTCACATTCAAACAAACAGCTACAGCAGCAATTGGAATACTCCCTACTAAAGCCTGATTGTCACAGCTGGTGAATTTCAAAAATACAATATGGACATAAGAAGAACGATATGCAATAAAATTGTGTTTTAAACTTAGAAAAAATGCCATGCGATGAAAGCTAGATCTATTGCTATGACCCAGAGACCAAGAGACAGAGTTCCCAGTGGAAGCATGCTGGCTCTTCCAGACCCAAGAACACCAGATAGAAGAAATCCACCCACAAATATTTGATGATCCCTTTTTTGACTGCACCGGTATGATGTACATGCACTGGGTTCCCAGTCGGAAGAGGCCAACACTCTTCAAATCGGATCAGTGGCATTTCCACCAGGACAATGCACCAGTCCACAACTCCATCCTTGCCACAGACTATTTGACTAACATGGGCATCAAGACTGTTCGTCACCCTCCTTATAGTCCAGACCTTGCTCCCTGTAACTTTGGTTATTCCCTAAGCTCAGAGGCTGTCGTTATGAGACAATTGAGGATATGAAAGAAGCTGTGACGAAGGTCATTGACACGCTCACACAAGAGGACTTCCATGGGTCCTTTCAGAAGTTGTTGAAACGGTACAAGTACATTGCAGCCGGAGGAGATTACTTCGAAAGGGATTAGAGTTTCATGTGTGTACTATCAATAAAAGTGCCCATACGAAAAAGTCTAGAAACTTATTTAATGATCCTCGTAACTGAGGGTAGATTATTTCCTTAAAGAATAGTTATTTTAAGCTATGGATTTATTTATGTATTATCATTAGTTACTTAACAACTTAGAAGTGTGTGCTGATTATTTGCTTTAAGAAAAGTTAATCTATACTATAATTGTTTACTATGGATTATAATATGTTACCTGAAACCATATCACCGTATGAAAAATATTTCTATTTGGTAGAAGTATGTTAAATATAATATATGTATAAATATTAGTTACTTTAATCTATTTTGTTTACTAATGATTATTACCTTAAGCACATAACTGCTTGAAAACAAATGAATATTTATAGATAGAAAGTAAATTTTATTAAACCAAATATTTATTAGGATTGGATAGGAATACTTGAAACTAATTAACTAAGCTAAAATTGCTTGTATTTAATAAGAATACTTTATATCATATAACTAGAAACAAAAAAACTCTCCCGAAACAACAACAAAATTGATTTAGTTGGGTTCTTTGATCAATGGCATATCAAATTTCGTGGATTAATTCATGCCAAAACCAGCTTTTTCGAAGAACAGTAGCGGTACTTTTTAACACTTAGTTTGGATGGGTCGGAGTGTCTTTAACTTTCTTGGGTGTAGTTGTTTGAAAGTGAACGTCCTAGTGGATACAGAACCTGCTTACTACGATGTCACAATCCAGCAATGGAGACCCCCCCCTACTAGAAATGCAAATAAAATGTTCATTGAATGCAATTCCCTAACCTGAAGGTATATAATACCCCCAGACGTCTTGACATGCCCTTAAAATGAATAAATCAATCATCTTTTGATATCAAGTAAAACATTCACCTTTCAATTACCACTTGTTTCTCAGTTCATATTGGATGAATTTTTAATTCAGGAAAAAAGAAAAGTTCCAACAATTCTCTATTTCACCAAATACGATTCGTTCAAAAAGTATCGAGACTAGTTTTACAGATAACACTCAAGACGTCTAGATATATCATCATCTTATCATATAAGTTACTAGACTTATATGTTAGAAATTTCAAAATAATTAATGAAGATTTTAAATATGGAAGGCATTTTTTAATATATCTCCCCGAACTGGAAATTGTCCTGTCGGCTGCGACTGTAGATTACACTGACTGCACATCTGCAGAGGGGTAAGACCCCCCACCCAATGAGTGTCCTGTATATGACACTAAACAATCAGATGGTGAGGTACCACTGATGCTTGGGCTTTGGGGGAATGCAGAGCACCCTTTCATTGCCATTGCTCCCAGGCCCACTCTGGCCCAGCGTGGTAGCACCTCATTGGATCCTATCTATGGGTTAAATTGAACTAACGGCATACTTATGCTAAAATGAATTGTTTGTCTAAACTGAGTAGATTGAAATAGAAATATTTTTCACAATTAAACCGTACTTACATTTAAACTGCGTACTTATCCTAAACTGAATTGTTTGAAATAGAACTATTTTCATAAAAATGGATTTGGCATTAAATAACCTACAACAATTGATATGCCATGAAACCCAAACAATCAAACAACCATCGAACTGGAAATTTATTGTCAAGACAGATTTCACAAACTAAGTCAACTAATCAGTTAGATATTTTTTTACTAATAGAGTTATATATTTTCGGAATAAACTGCCAATCAGATCAAAAAAGCAAAAATAGTTTAAACAGTTTTTAGATAAAAATTGGATGCTTTTAGAAGTAATGGTAAAAAGAAGTTAAAAAGGTATTTTGGGGAACCATCAGATGAATTACTTAAACATTGATCTGTATATAGATTGCTTATCAATAGGGTATACATCCAGTGGAACAAAAATTTAAGGCATGTGGAAGATAGTAAAAAACTAATTTGAGTGCGTTGGGACGGGTTTTATGGCATAACAATTACTGTAGGTTATTTAATGCCAAATTTTGTTTATACGAGGTGCATACGATAAGTTTCCAGACTTTTTTCGTATGGGAACATTTATTGATAGTACACACATGAAGATCTTGTCCCCTTTGAAGTAATCTCGTCCGGCTGCAATGCACTTGCTGTACCGTTCTAACAACTTCTGGAAGGCCCCATTGAAGTCCTCTTGTGTGAGCGTGTCAATAACCTTCGTCACGGCTTCTTTCATATCCTAAATTGTCTCATAACGACAGCCTCTGAGTTTTATAGAATAATCAAAAGTCACAGGGAGCAAGGTCTGGACTATAGGGAGGACAAGAAACTGTCTGGATGCCCAAGTTGGTCAAATAGTCTGTGACAAGGATGGAGTTATGGACTGGTGTATTGACCTGTTGGAAATACCACTGATCCGATTTGAAGAGTGCTGGCCTTTTCCGACGGAATCTCTTGCTGAACTCCCTTAAAACCTCAACTTAGTAACCCTAACCCTAACCCTTTGGCCATTCAACTCTGGGGTATTGATTTTCTTATTCCTCCCACACCTCTCATCATCCCTCACAGACTCCCTGCCTTCCTTGAATCTCTTATGCTACTCAAAAACTGATGCACTATTCATGCAAGATAGCCCAAAAGCAGTCTGAAGCATTCCATACGTTTATGTGGCCCTTTTTCCAAGTTTAAAACAGAATTTTATTTCATATCGTTCTTCTAAAGTGTCATATTGAATTTTTAAAATTCACCAGCTGTGACAATCAGGTTCTAGTAGGGTGTATTCCAATTTCTGCTGTAGCTGTTGATTTGAACCTTAAATAATAAAAGTTGGTCAGTCATCTCATAAGATGTATAGCAATAACATAGTCAATTTTCAAGAGTCTGCGCCAATTTTGAATGTCCGAACGAAAAAGTCTGGAAACTTATTGTATGCACCTCGTACATATATATCAATCATGTATGACTTGTAAACACATTTTGTTGATAACATTTTTAAACAATTCTGAGCTCTTTTTTGTCTAGTTAAATTCTCCGAAGTATTTTTATCAAATACTTATAATACTATTGAGTATTTATCATTTGTTTGCACACAGTAACACAGTTCATGTATTGCCATGTACAAGTAACAATTTAACATGAGTCATTTGTTCACACATATTCAGATAGATGTACTTTAATGAATTTAAGTGAATAGTTTGTAGGTAATTTCATTTTTAAATGGGTAGGATTTAATTTGTTTGCCATCGAGTATTGCTATTGTTTCTACACTATATGTAAAGTTGGCAACCGTAGTCGAGGGCGACCCGAAGGCTCCCTTTTCAATAGCTACTACATCGAAGTGTAGGGGTGGGCGCTACTCCTTTCCCTGTATTGCTCCACTTTACCCTCGATACTTACCTTATCGTGCTGGGTGTTAAGCAAGGACGTATCAAGTACTATTTTTTGAGTCTTTTGTAAGACTCGACCTGGGATCGAACTCCAATCTTCCAACCATTGGTGAATGGCTTAAAATATTGATAAAACATTAAGAATTCTATTCAATATTAATCCTTTTGTAGGCAGTGAAGTGGTTACAAGTTTTGCTATTTAACACTGATTATTTTATTTAACACCATTCATTCATTTGCACTCAATCAAATGGTTCTAAGTATTCCTATGTAATACCAATAAATCAGTTAAGCACACAATTAAAGAGATTCAAATATTGCTATTTAACACAATTCTATTCAACATTACTCATTTGCTTGCACACAGTTAAATGATTCCAAGTATTGCTATGTATTGTTAACAATTAACACCAGTCTTTTTTTACACACACTTAAATGGTTTAACAGTTCTATTTCTAACAATTCTTTTTAACGAAAATTATTTGCACACAGTTTAAATGTCAAACAGATTTATTTGACCCATAAATAGGACACTGTCCATATTTAACAACCCCTTCGCTCAGGCAGGATCTGACGCAAGGTCAATTTTTGAGCAGAGTTTAACAGGTTTGAATTCAGAGTTTTCCTACTCCTAGACTAGATGCCTCACCAAGGCTGAAGAACCCAGTCTCTCATACTGTTTACTTATTGCTGGATAATAATTGGATTTATACCTTTCCCAAGGGTATTAGTGCTATGTGAAATGCAATCAGTCTCGACTAGGATTTGAACACGTGTCGCCGTGTCTATTTCCTACGACACTAACCATTACACCACGGGCACCTCCATAAATAAATGAATAAATAGGACACTATCAGGTGTAACCACTCCCGGCCAAAGTTAACCTGGGAGCAATAGCAGTGAAGGGGTACTCCACATTCCCCAAAGTTCCAAGATAGAAACCTCACCATCAGATTATTTAATATCATAAACAGGACACTCGTTTTATGTCGGTGTATTCTACAGCCCCAGCTAAAAAGGTTAGATGCTCAAGAAAGCATAACGAACGAATGATGATTATGATTTTTTAAAGTTAATGTAAGTAAAAGATGGCGACTGTAGTCGAGCGCTACTTGAAGGCTCCCTTTTCAATAGCAACTATACTGAGGTGTAGGAAAGGGCGCAACTCCTTTCCCTGAATTGTCCAACTTTACCCTCGATACGTACCTTATATTGCTGAGTGTTAAGCAAGGAGTTATCAAGTACCATTCTTTAAAGTCTTTGGTATGACGCGATCTGGGATTGAACCCAGGTCTCCCGGCCCATTGGCGAACACTCTACCCACTAGGCTAATGAGCCGGTACAAAGTTGATGTGAGAAGATGATAAAAAGTGGAGATGCCTCAGGAGGCATAAAAAACCATCTGTGCTCATGCCATCTTATAGATTTTGAATTTTAACATAAGAAATTGAAATATTCTCTTTCGAAATATTATGATTTCGAATCTTTTTAACGTGTTTGTAGCTATCTACCTACCTATCAATTGCATAAAGAAGAAATTGTAGTCTGTTGCCACAACAAGAATGTTCAACTATGTCTCTTCTTTCTGGGTGTGGCTTGCAACTTTTTAAACGATCCTTGCACTCACACACACACACGTTCATAAAAACACTCGCACACAGACAAAGACATATATGTGGTGACTTCAAAGCTACGGATTTTCAGGCTTGGCTCAAAGAGATATTTCGAAACAATAAAAATAATCTCAGAATAATTCGTTCGTCAAGGAATATACTGACTCTAACCTTTATGAATAATTATCTTAACAGACTAACATTTATAGTTTTGTTTTATTTTCATACCTTAAAATGTTGATTTAGATCAATTTAATTGACAGTATTTATTATAATCTTGTGCGAAGAAAAAAATGTGGATACTTATTTCAACCTGACGAAAATGAGCCCGAAAAACAGAAAAAGTTAATTTACTCCCATGACTAAGACGAAGAGATTTCTGACTGAAATAATAAACATAATCTTCCAAAATCTAAACCGTGTTTTTCTTCCGGGTTTTCAAAGAATATATTTTGGTTACAATCAAACAAATGAATTTTGACTGTAAATATTTGTTTTCTGTTTGTCATGCTATTATAATCTAAAAGCCGCTAGTCTTAAGCGGTTATCGATATGTACAGGATTAAGTAAACAGCCTGATCTAAGATGCGAACTCGTATCGCCATGCCGATTTCCGACAGTGAAAGACACCACACCACCAACTTTTAGAATCAATTTGTAATGTAAGAGTGTAGTTAATATTGGAAAGCTCTCATATCGTTTATGATTGATTGATAGATTGATTTGAACGGCACGTCAATACGTCGAGGATTATTTTATGCCTCCAGCATAAGAAATCGTGTTCATTGCATGTTCATGTTCATTTTTTAAGCAGTTGATTCTTAAGAGTTTTTTGTATAGTTCCATCGAAAACAAGATGCTTTTAAACAGATCTATTTGAAACATAAACGGGAGTTTTGAATGCAAAGATCTTTTAAACAGATCTATTTGAAACATAAACGGAAGTCTTGAATGCAAAGAACCTTTAAACAAATCTATTTGAAACATAAACGGAAGTCTTGAATACAAAGAACTTTTAAACAGATCTATTTGAAACATAAACGGAAGTCTTGAATACAAAGAACTTTAAATAGATCTATTTGAAACATAAACGGGTGTCTTGAATGCAAAGAACCTTTAAACAAATCTATTTGAAATATAAACGGAAGTCTTGAATACAAAGAACTTTTAAACAGATCTATTTGAAACATAAACGGAAGTCTTGAATACAAAGAACTTTTAAACTGGTCTATTTGAAACAAAAACGGAAGTCTTGAATACAGAGAACTTTTAAACAGATCTATTTGAAACATAAACGGGAGTCTTGAATGCATAGAACCTTTAAACAGGTCTATTTGAAATATTAACGGAAGTCTTGAATACAAAGAACTTTTAAACAGGTCTATTTGAACCGTATACGGGAGCCTATCTGGTCTAACAAAAGTGTGGGTAACGTTATGGGATCAAATAGACTGTGTGCAACGTAGCCTCAGCGATACGACACTCTCTTTAGCTGGTGGTTTCCCACTGGAATCTTGAATGACAGTAGGTCTCCTCAAGTCTCTAGAATTCTTCTTAGTACTCTGGCCGATTTCAATAATAATGTATTTTGGATGATCTCCTCTCATCCTCTTATTTCCAAGTCCTCCAGTCCCCGTACAAATCCCTTGGTGACTGTTCCGAGTGCACCAATTTTAAGTGGTATCACCTTCACCTATTATTATTATTATTATTATTATTATTATTATTATTATTATTGTCGTTGAAGAATTTTAGTGTTTTTGTTGAAGTGGAGGCGGTAATACTTATAATATTTCATTTGAGGTGAATATTTCTTTTCTTAATCACTTTCTGTGTTCATTGCACTTCGCCACCCAGCAGAATAATGTTTGACTGGATATCTAAAAGAAATCATACATAATGAAAATAATAAAGGTATTTAGGATAAGTGAATGTCTGATAGCCCGACCTGAATTTACTGTCACTTGTCCACAAAAGCGTTACGAGAAAAACAAAAAATCAATTTTCCTGCCTCGAGATTCAGAAAATTTTATTTCAAAAATCATTTACTTGATTATTTTTTTTAATGCAGACAACGTCAAATTCCAAGAGTAAAGTCTAACATTTATTCGACTGAAGCTGTAAAATACGCCGACCATAACTAAATAGAATTATTAGAAGTAAATAAGAGTACTTGAAACCATTTAACTGTGTGCAAATAAATGATTAATTTTAAATTAGATAGCATATTTGATAAATATAATTACTCATGTTAAATAGAATTAATTGAAACAATTTAACTATGTGCAAAAAAATGAACCCTAACCCATTTTAAAAAGAAGAAAACTACCAATTATTCACTCAAAAATCATATATATATATATATATATATATATATATATATATATGTGTGTGTGTGTGTGTGTGTGTGTGTGTGTGTGTGTGTGTGCGTGTGTGTGTGTAAACAACATTTGGTAAGAAATAACTATGAAAGGTTAACATGCCGTAAACTAAATCACCTTTCCTTACTCCATTTAAAATTGATCTTATGAATCACCATATTCTCGAGTGGAAAGGTTGGATAAATAAACGCTCATAAGACACAACAAACCATGAGACCGCGACATTACTTGCCTCTGTCCTAATACTTTGTTCCCATCAAACAATCCTGGAAGGAGTGGATAACTCCACTAGTACATACTCGATGCAAAGTCGAAACTCTTGCATTTGTGAAAGCTCCAAAACGCTTTCTCATCCAAATATTCTGAGACAGAATTTTTCAATAAACAATGAAGTAAATAAATAAATATTGCTGATAAAATACAAGAAAACAAGAAATTGAATTTTGAGCATCTCTTTTGCAGGGCATTGGTGAGAAAACAGCTATTGTGTCTAAGAAATGTCTTCTTCCGAAGCTGCCGTCTGTCACTATCAAGGAGATCCCCATTTTGGTGAGAATATTGCCGCTGGCGGTTTTGAGAAATGTGGCTAAAAAATGAATGAGGCCATTCTGACTGCAACGACCCTTCCCGTGTCTTCCGCCTCGGTTCAAGCACAAACAACACAAAATATATAAAATGGAATATGTGTAAAATAGAAAATAAAGACTAAAACCTTAAAACACTACGTGGATCTAATGTCACACCAGCTTGAATAGGGTTAAGGAAGGAAAGAAGGAAGAAAGGCAGGAAGGTGAGAAGGTCATTTGGATAATGAAAGAAAAATATATGTAGAAAAAAATGAAAGCAAGAGAAAGAAAGATGAGAAAAGTAATATTAGGTGATAGAAATTTGGAAGAATTATCAAATGGCAATAAAAGCAATGAAATAACGAAGGAGTTGAATGAAATATAAATAAACGTTGTTGAAAAGAAAGAAAGAAAGAAAGAATGAAAAACAGGTAGAAAGAAAGAAAGAAAGAAAGAAAGAAAGAAAGAAAGAAAGAAAGAAAGAAAGAAAGAAAAGGACGTAGATTAATTAGGAAAAGATAAAAATTAAGAGAAGAAAGAAAGAAAGAAAGAAAAAAAGAAAGAAAGAAAGAAAGAAAGAAAGAAAAGGGAAGGGATGTAGATAAAAAAAGATAGAAATTTATAGTAGAAAGAAAGAAAGAAAGAAAGAAAGAAAGAAAGAAGGAAAGAAAAGGACGGAGATTAATTAGAAAAAGATAGAAATTAAGAGAAGAAAGAAAGAAAGAAAGAAAGAAAGAAAGAAAAGGGAAAGAATGTAGATAAAAAGAAAAAGATAGAAATTTATAGTAGAAAGAAAGAAAGAAAGAAAGAACATATCATGAAAAATAAAGATAAATAGAAAGAAATAGTGTTAAGAAAGAAACAAACAAACAATAAAAAACGAACGAACAAAGAAGAAAATTTCGATAACTAAGAATAGAAGAAAAAAAATTGAAAAGAATAAAAAAAAGGAATGAAGTTGACAAGGAGAGAAAAAGAAAAAAAAAGAAAACTAACGAAAGAGAGAAGAGGAAATAGAAAGATTATTGGCGACAAAATAATGCAAAAACTATTTTGTTCTGTTTTTTGTTTGGTATTTGTTTTGTTTTGTTTTTTATTTTGTAGTTGTTTTTTTTTTTTTTTTTTTTTCGTTGGATTCAGAAGTCTTATGTTGCAGTTTAATATGCTTGACGCCTTGTATCGCGTACCCCAACCAATCTTCGCTTCCAGCTATAGCTGCTTCAAATGACATGCAAAAAGAAGCGCTTCAAGGGACATTGGCTGAAGTGGAAGGAGTCACAATATGATAATAGCGGGGTGGGGTCAGAAAAAATGGGAGTTGCAAACGATTATGATGATCAGTAGTAGTTGTGGTGGTGATGCTGGTGGTGATGAAGAGGAAAGATTACTGTAAGAAGGTCAGACATTGGATGTTGTTGCTAAGGCTTATTGACAAGAGTGACGGTAGCGACAATAATAGTAGCAAGAATAAACAGAGTGGAGAGTTATTTTGTTACTTGGGATGATCCTGCAGTTCGTCATCGAAGAAATGCTTTCAGAATTTAGTAACAAGAAGGTGAAGTAACCGTCTACACAGGATCAGAATTTGGATTCCAAACAAGGTTAAAAGACTAATCGGAAAGTATATACCGGGTGTTTCTGGTTTGGCTTGGTTTGGTTTTATGGCATATCAACCATTGTAAATTATTTAATGCTAAATCCTCTTTATACATATATATTAAATATATATGATTTGGTTTGGTTGGGTTTTATTGCATATCAAGCATTGTAGGTTATTTAATGCCAAATACTCTTTATACATGTATATTAAATATATATGATTTGGTTTGGTTTAGTTGTGTTGGGTTTTATGGCACATCAACCACTGTAGGTTACTTAACGCCAAATCCAGTTTATATATATATATATATATATATATATGATTTGGTTGGGTCCGGTTTTATGGCATATCAGCCATTGTAGGTTATTTAATGCCAAATCCTCTTTATATACACACACACACACGCGCACACACACACACACACACACACACACACATATGTTTGTGTGTGTGTGTGTGTGTGTGTGTGTGTGTACGTGTGTGGGGGATTTGGTTTGGCTAAGTTTATGATATATCAACCATTGTTGGTTATTTAATGCCAGATCCTATTTATACAAATATATTAAATACATAGGATTTGGTTTAGTTTGGTTTTATGGCATATCAAATAGTGTCGGCTATTTTCTGCCAAATTCTCTTTATATATATATATATATATATATATATATATATATATATATATATATATATATATAATTTGTAAACACATTTTACAGATAGCATTCTTAAAAAAGCCTGAGGTTTTATTTTGCACACACTTAAATTGTTTCAAGTAATGCTTTATAACTGTCACAATTTAACATTAGTCATTTGTTTTCATACGAGGAGCATACGATAAGTTTCCAGACTTTTTTTGTGTGGGCATTTAAAATTGTAGACTTTTCAAAATTCAGTATGTTATTGCTATACATTGTATGAGATGATTGTCACAGCTGGTGAATTTCAAAAATTCAATCTGACACTTTAGGAGATCGATATGCAATAAAATGATGTTTTAAACTTGGAAAAAATGCCACAGAAACGTATAGAATGCTTCAGACTGCTTTTCGACCATCTTGCATAAATAGAGTACCAGTTTTTGAGTGGCATAAGAGATTCGAGGAAGGCAGGGAGTCTGTGAGGGATGATGAGAGCTGTGGGAGGAGTAAGGAAATCAATACACCACAGTTGATTGGCCAAAGGGTTAGGATTAGGGTTACTATGTTGATGTTTTAAGGGAGTTCAGGAAGAGATTCAAAGGGCAGTGGCCAGCACTCTTCAAATCGGCTTAGTGGCGTTTCCAGCAGGACAATACAACAGTCCACAACTCCATACTTATCACAGAATATTTGACGAACATGGGCATCAAGACAGTTCGTCACCCTCCCAATAGTGCACACCTTATTCCCTGTGACTTTTGGTTATTCTCTAAGTTCAGAGGCTGTCGTTATGAGACAACTGAGGAGATGAAAGAGGCTGAGACGAAGGTCATTGACACGCTCACACAAGAGGACTTCCATGGGGCCTCCTGAAGTTATTGGAACGGTACAAGTGCATTGCAGTCGGTGGAGATTACTTCGAAGGGGACTTGAGTTTCATATGTATACTATCAATGAAAATGCCTATACGAAAAAGTCTGGAAACTTATCGTATGCCCCTCGTACATAGTTTGTTCTATTTGACTCATAGATAGGACTCTCTCAGATGCTGCCACTCCAGGTCAGAGTGGACCTAGGAACAATGACAATAAAGGAATATTCCACATTTTCTAAATATATAAGGCTGGTGCCATGCCATAAAATTAACGTCATACCCAGGACACTCGTTAGGTGAAGGTCTCACCCCTCAGTAGAGATGCATTCGGTGTATTCTACTGTCCCCACCAACTTGTATCTCTACGTTATATGATTAATATGATGTAACCTTTGTCCAATTCAATTGTTTATTTCCATGACAACGCATAAACATAATTTTTTATCCTTTATTTAACATCTTTCATAATGATGAAAAAACTGACAGTAGCGTCATTTTTGGAAAAAAAGACTGAGTGGCTAACAACAAAGGACAATTATGATTCGGAAGTCCCAGGAACTTTCAACGAATGAGTAGCACAAAACTGGTTCAGATGTTTCAAGGATGATGACACCAGTCTTGAAGACAAACACTGTCCATGGAACCTATCAGTTGTGGAAGATGAATCCTTACGTGAAATGGTCGAACAACTGCTAAACGCAAGCACTGGTACGTTGTCGGGAGAGATTTGTTCATTATAAAGCACTATGAATCTATCATCATCATCATCATGTCGTGCCGCCAGCACGGATATCCCTAACCCTCTCTAGTTAATTCTCCCTATCGTTCATCGCCCCCGACAGGTCTTCAGGGCTATATCCCATATTCTCACAGAGCTGCTGTATGTATGTTCGAGCTGGTCGTCCTGCTTTTCCTCGGCCATATGTGGGGGTCCAAAGGAGTACATCCCTTATGAGCTTGTCCCTGCTTCTCCAGCATTGTCTTGCATGTCTGGTTCGTCTAACTTGGATATTTTTCATGATGGGAGGTAGTTGACTTTATCGTTGGTGATTTGTGGGGTGTTGCCTCCAGGACCAGTTCAATATTACTGGCCGCATTATTGTGTAATTGCCGTCTAGCCTTTTCTCTAGCCGTTTTTTTAGCGTCCAAGTAGTTCATCTATATAGCAGTATCGATACTCTGAATCCAAATCTCCATAAACTCGATTTTGTGAATGAATTCTAATATACTTGAAATTATAACACGAAATTCCTTGAAATATTGCAGAACTTTGACTTACACAAGTAATAATATGTGTAGCAACTACTCGATTACTTAAATCTTTTTCCTTACAAGTGAGTGTCATCTTTACACCAGAAAAGAACAAACATAATTCATCATCATCTTGTCGTGCCATCAGCACGGTTATCCCAGACCCTCTCTCGGCACTTCTCCCCATCGTTCATCGCCCCCGGCAGGTCTTCGGGTCTACATCTCGTATTCTCACAGAGCTGCTGTATGTATGTTCGAGCTGGCCGTCCTACTTTTTTTCGGCCATATGTGGGGGTCCATATGAGTACATCCCTTATGAGCTCATCCCTACTTCTCCAGCAGTGTCTTGTATGCCTGGTTCGTCTAACTTGGATAGATATCGTGATGGGAGGTAGGTGGCCGTACAGCTGCTGCTTTGTGGGGTGTTGTCTGTAGGACCAGTTTAATATTGTCCGCAGCATTCTTGTGTAGTTGCCGTCGAGCTTTTTCTCCAGCAGTTTAGTTAGCATCCAAGTAGTGCATCCATATAGCAGTATCGACACGATCGCTGCTTGGAAGAAACTGCGTTTCATTGACATACAAACTAAACACATATCAATAAAAGACCATCACATAAAGTACAAAGTACGATAAAATTGTTTGGGTTTTATGAAGATATAAGATAACCCTCATAGTAACACTTTTATCATGATTTCATTAGCGTTCGAGACTTATCTTTATAAAAATGTGAATATTTTTAGTATCCAAATGCTATTTTATAGATTTTATTATATTGAATAAACAGTTGGTTCATCGATTTCAAAATCATTTCGACAAATTCCTGCTTCAATATACGTGAAAATTTAATTGAAATTTGGTAATTATTGTAATTTTAATTAATTTAATATTTTACTTGTCAAAAATTAAAAAATAAATAAACAACCAAGAAAAAATCTTTAAAAAAACACCATGCAACGTAGTTCAAACAGTCTCGAAATTTCACCGAAACAAGTTTGAATAAACAGTAGTTTTGTAAGCCAGCCATGTGACAACTGATATACAGATTACACACAACACTCAACATTGTTTCTTAAGATTCTTAAGTGTCAAAGTCTACACTATCTATTCTAGAAAGCAAGGAAATAAAAACATGGAAAGACTGAAGTAAGATAATTTTTTTACGACTACTGCAAAAATTTACTAACTTTAAATTCACTTGTGTGCAAATTAGCAAAACTATCCGGTCGAAAATTCAAACAAAAACTAATTTGCAAAATATATTTCAAAGGAGTAAAACACTTAAAAAGACACACATGATAAGTTTGGTTCAGTTTCTTCGTTTAATGGCATATCAAACATATTTACTGCCAACCTAAATGGAGAAGGAAGTTACTTACTAAATAACAGAAACTCACCAAAAAGTGAGCGGATAGAAAAAGTTCCTTTAGCCATTCTTATTTCCACTGAGCAGTTTTAACTCCATGCTTGTTTTGGGGTCATCAGGAGAGAATGTACACCGTTTTGGGGCCTTCCTCTCGGCGGTTTTATTTGCACATCGACCCCTCCTCACTGATAAGAGGCCCCATTAAAGCATCCTTTCCAATCAACGTCTAACGGTGAAATGTAAAAATTTTCAAATTTGCCCGCGTAATTAGAATACTGTTGCGCATTCGCGAGCAGGTGATGCTATGAAGTGTTTATTTTGAAATGTTCCATATCCACATTGAACCTATCATATATATATATATATATATATATATATATTCCAAGATTATTAGTCCAAATGTGTACGAAATAACGCGACTGGAGTTCAAACATTTTTACGATAATATCGGGTACCACGAGTGGTGATAAGATTAACGAGCGAGTCTACCTAACATTTTTAATGTCATCCAATTCATACGGCCTTGTGCCATATCTAGGCAAAAAGCTTAGTAAATTACTAGTATGCTGCTGCAGTCCAGCTCGTTGGACTTTAGGACATAGAGACTACCCCCGATATGATAAGTCTTTAGCCTAAGTTTAAATACGAGTAGGGTCTACAATTTGTTTGGCATATCAACCCTTGTAGGTTATTTAATACCAAATCCGGTTAATACATATATAAATCAAAAGAAAAGGTATTTAAACATTAAAGAGAATTTTAATTATTTCTACACATATCGTCAATATTTGAGATTATTTGAATGAGAATTGGTCAAATTATTACATTACGAAATATAAAATTTTGAAACTCCTTATACATCTGAAATATGAATTTTTTTTTAAAAATTACTCAAATAATAATAATTTTATAAAAAAAAAACTTTATTCTATTGCCCAGTTGGCTGGATCAGTAGAATACACCGACTTCAACTCTGCAGGGGGTAAGACCCTCCTAACGAGTGTCCTGAATATGACACTAAACAATCAGATGGTGAAGTTTCAGTGATGCTGGAGCTTTAAGAAATGCGGAGTACCCCTTCGTTGCCATTGTTCCCAGGTCAACTCTGGCCCAGAATGGTAGTACCTGATAGGGCCCTATCGTTGAGTTAAATAGAACTAAACTGCATATTTATACTAAACTAAATTGTTTGAATTCGAACTGTATGGCTAAACTAAATAGCTTAAAATAGAAATGTTTCTGACATTGAAACTGTGCACTCACATTTAAACTGAATACTTATGCTAAGCAGAATTAATTGAAATGGAACTGTTTTTGACATTGAAACTCTACTTAAAGATATATTTATTTTATCTCTATTGTCAAGATTGAAATAGGCAGGAAATTAGACTTAAAATTAGATTTCTTGATACATCTCTGATTCTAATTTGCTAACAAATGCACTTTTAATATTTTGGGGAGGAAAAGAATTCATAATTTTTTGACGATTTGATCTTTCGAATTTTGTAGATCCCGATTCTCAAAGAAATATTTTTTAAAAAAAGCACTTTTTTAGAATATAAGAATTAACACATTATTTTAATATGGAAATTAGCTGATATATATATATATATATATATATATATATATATATATATATATATATATCATATTTACCCAACCCCTCCGCTCGGGCAGGATATGACACAAGGTCATTTTTTTAAGCGGAGTTTAACAGGTTTGAATTCAAAGTTTTCCTTCTCCTAGACTAGTTGCCTCACCAAGGCTAAAGAATCTAGTCTGCCCTACTATTTACCCATAGCTGGAGGGAGAATAATTGGAGTCATACCTTTCCCAAGGGTATTAATGCTATGTGAAATGCAATCAGTCCAGGATTTGAACTCGTGTCGCCGTGTCCGCATCCTGCGACGATAACCATTACACCACGGACATATATATATATCATCATCATCATCATGTCGTGCTGGTAGCAGGGATATCCCAGACCCTCTCTCACCACTTTTCCCTATCGTTCATCGCCTCTGGCAGGTCTTCTGGACAACATCCCGTATCCTCACATAGTTGCTGAATGTATGTTCGTGCTGGTCGTCCTGCTTTTGCACGGCCATGTGTGGGGGTCCATAAGAGTACATCACTTATGAGTTCGTCCCTGCTTCTCCAGCAGTGTCCTGCATGTCTGGTTCGTCTAACTTGAATAGTTTTCGTGATAGGAGGCAGGTGGCCTTACAGTTGGTGTCTTGTGGGGTGTTGCCGCCAGGACTTGTTCAAGATTGCTCGCAGCATTCTTGTGTAATTGCCGTCTAGCTTCTTCTCCAGCCGTTTTGTTAGAGTCCATGTAGTGCATCCATATAGCAGTAACAGAGATATAAGAGATAAATTCGTATTAGAATTAAGAAACAGATTCGAAACACCTCAAGAGAAGGCGGAAAAAAGTATATCAATTGACGAATATGAAAATTTCGTCAATGCGCACCTCAAGGCAGCAGCGAAATGTATTCCAACAAAACTCAAAACTAAATATAGAGTCCCATGGGAAACTTTAGCGGTGAGAGAAAAACGTGCACTAGTGAAAACAGCCTCCAAAAAAAACCCAACAAACACAAATGCCTTAAAACTAAAAACGGCACGATATCATTTAGCAGGCATATATATAAAGGAACAGACAGAATACACTCAAAATCAGATAGATAAGATTAGAGACTCGGTGGAAGATAGACAATCTAGAATAGCCTGGCAAACAATAAACGAAGTGAGCAGAAGAAAGAACACAGCCAAAGCAAAACTTAAAGCAGCAAACCAACAAGAAAGAATAAAACTGTGGAAACAGCAAACCCACCGAAAATAACACAGGAACCAATCACCAGAATAATTAGTAAACAATTGGACATTAAACTAGGACCGTTCACACAAGAAGAACTCGACTCGGTTCTCAGAAAAAATGATAATAGGAAAGCTGCAGGACTGGACGAAATTCCCCCGGAAGTATGGAAGACCAGACAATTCGACGACATACTGCTCCGACACTGCAACGCAGTATATAATCAAAATCCGATAGATAGATAGATGAAGGGATGCATCCTCCCCTCCCCTAAAAAGGGTGACCTCGGATTAGTCCAAAACTACCGAAGCATAACACTTATATCCATAGCAGCCAAAATCTATAATGCCCTACTACGAAACCGCATAGAACCCAAAATCGACAACATACTTAGGAATAACCAAAATGGTTTCCGAAGAAACAGATCCACGACCTCACAAATATTAACCATCCGTAGAATCCTTGAAGGTGCACGGGCAAAAAACCTACAAGCGACATTAATATTTGTCGACTTTACCAAGGCCTTCGAATCCATTCACAGAGGAAAGATGGAACAAATCCTACTAGCATGCGGCATACCTAAAGAAACCGTAGCAGCAATAACGATTCTCTATAGAAACAAGTACGATCACCAGATGGAGACACAGAATACTTCGACATTGTAGCAGGAGTACTACAAGGGGACACGCTAGCTCCATACCTCTTTATCATTTGTCTAGACTACGTACTTAGAACATCGATTGACAAAATCAGAGAGAACGGCTTCAAACTGACAAAGAAAAGAAGCAGAAGGTATCCCGCAAAAACAATTACCGACGCCGACTACGCCGATGACATAGCGATACTGGCAAATACACCCAACCAAGCCGAAACACTACTGCATAGTTTGGAACGAACAGCCGCAGCCATAGGCCTCTATGTCAATGCACACAAAACGGAATATATGTGCTATAATCAAACGGGTGACATCTCCACTCTAGACGGAACCCCTCTTAAACTGGTAGACAAATTCCCTTACCTAGGAAGTAGCGTCGCATCAACCGAAAAGGACATCGACACGAGGTTAACGAAAACATGGACAGCTATCAACAGGCTATCGATTATACGGAAATCAGACCTAACCGATAAAATGAAACGCAGTTTCTTCCAGGCAGCGGTCGCATCGATATATATATATATATAGTTCATTACTCATATACATATATACGCTGAGTAACCCATATCTTTTGCCTTATACTTAACGAAGCTACGCTCAGGAAATGATTATCATTTGTTTTTTGTTTTGTTTTGTTTGTTTTTTTTGTCAAACAACGTCTGTTTTGCAATCTTTGTCGTCAACTAAAAATTTTACGATCTTTCTTGGCAATTAAAAATTAAGCAGTAATTCAAGTGAGTGACACATTAATCGATTCTGTTTGCACTTCTAAACTGTAAAGTTATTTGAAACGATTAAAGAAGAGAAGTTTTAATAATAGTTTTATTCATAACGCAAACATCTTTATGAATTATGTACGGAGTTTCGTATTAACTAAAATGCAAGTCAATGCTTGGTAAGTGGTAAAGACTTGAATCACGACCCATTATCTTACAATTCTTTTAACTCCACCCCAGTTAGATTGGGCTGTATAATACGCCATTTTCACTTTTACAGAGTAAAGACCCCCTCCACTATCGACTGTCCAGGGTGTGACACTAAACTGCATCTGATGATGATGTTTCAGTCCTTAATATTTGATTAATGTGGAGAACCCTTTAATTTCTATTACTCCCAGGTCAACTCTGAACTAGATTGCTAGTACTTGTTAGTATCACATCTATGGATCAAATAGAATTAATCATTCGTTAACAAAAGATTATTATCATTATTATTATTATTATTTACTCCTCTAGAGTTTTTCGCATCAGTATTAGCTGATGGTTTTTCACTGGAGTTTGAGTGACAGCAAGTCCCCGCAAGTGTCCAGGACTCGTCTCAGTATTCTGGCCGTCCTCAGCAATGTTGTCGTTTGGATAGTTTCTACCCGTCGGCCAACTTCCAAGTCCTCCAGGCCCTTTAATAATCCTTTAGTTACTGTGCCTAACGCACCAATCACAATTGGCACAATGGTTTATTATTATTATTATTATTATTATTATTATTATTTACTCATTAGAGTTTTCCCCATCAGTTTTAGCTGATGGTTTTTACTGGAGTTTGAGTGAAAGCAAATTTCCTCAAGTCTCCAGGACTCTTCTCAGTATTCTGGCCGTTCTCAATAATGCTGTAGTTTGGATGGTCTCCACCCGTCCGCCAATTCCCAAGTCCTCCAGATTTTTCAATTGCCTTGCAAGGTCGAGGTACTTATCCTTCTTTTTACATTCTTTCAGTTGTATTCTGTGGTCAGCCAGGGCAGCAAAGTCGTCAATTTTGCAAATTCTGTTTTTTTTTTTTGTTTTTTTTTTGACTACTATTAGGTCTGGTCTTCTGGCCGAGATTAGGTGATCTGTCTGTATGTCAAAGTCCTAAAGGAGTTTATGTGTGTCATTTTCTAGTACAGTTACTGCGTTGTGATTATACCATTTGTTTGTATGGTCAAAATTCTTCTTCTTATTATTATTATTTGAAACCATACTGCAAAGTGCAAATTATTCATATTTACAAGGTGAAACGATAAAATTGTCGTCCTAAAGAAAACAACACTACAGTTTTATTTTAAAAGTTTTATTGAAAAAATCAATTCAGGTAACTTGATTATGTAGTAGAACTGACATCTATTCAATGTAGCTGTCTTCAGCCTCAATTACAGCCTCGATACGGATCAGGAACTGGAAGCATGCCTTTTCCACAAGTGCCAGTGGAAGCTCGGCGAATACTCGGCAGATAGCAGCTATCAGTCTGGTTTTGGTGTTGTGGGAGCATATAGGGTTGATAAAAAGATGAAAAGGTCAAATCTCCAACAATCAAATGCTATGATGGAAAAAAAAATTATATTTGCTGTTGACTGTGTCGGAGCCTAGAACATATTCAAAAAACAATGCAGTCTAGAACATACTCAAAAAAAAAATTATGCAGTTTAGAACATACTGAAATAAAATTTTGAACCAAAGAAACGAATGTATATCAAAGTGTAGACATATTAACAAATTTATCATATGTCATATACTACCAGATTAATTCCATATGTATTCTTCTTTACTGATATCCTTATATACATATATATATATATATATATATATATATATATATATATAGTAGTACAATTAAATGGAGACTCATGTGTGTTTCTTTTCCGAAACTGAGTTACTCATGGGCAAAAAAAAAATGGAGTGCATCAAAAATTTTACCAACTAAGTAATCGTTTAGAAATCTTAGGTTGATTGTATATACATATAAACAGAATTTTGCGTTAAATGACCTACAAAGGTTGACATGCCATAAAACCCTAACAAACAAACAAATTCCGAAACTGATTGTCGTGTATACCTTCATGATAACTCGAGACTTTATATCGCACAATTTTATTTGGTCACATTCTCGGATTTCCATCTCATGATTATATTCTCTCTCTCTCTATATATATATATATATATATTTCATCTACGAACATATTGTTTTGTTGTATTACAACACTTCAGTGTGGCTAGACACGTGTGATGCTTCAAACTGGAATCAAAACCCGGCTAAATTTACATGTCGAATATCTTATCCTAGAACCATCGGCATTTTTTCCGTTAGTGAAAGAATATTTTGTGTTTATGTTTTTACATATACGTTATCGGCTAACGGGAATGCTCAATTCTAAAGAAGATATATTATGCACGCACGTGTGTGTGTGTGTGTGTGTGTGTTTGTGTGAGAAAAAGAGAGAGATGGAGAGAGAGAGAGAGAGAGAGGTTAATTAAAGAATAACATTTCGTTGAATTTCTTTATTTTTTAGATGGCTATCAACTAGATTTGAACTTAGGTCATCGTCTGAGGTAATATTTTCCAAAAAATGTTAAGTATTCAAGAGAGATTCTATTTACCAAAGAATGTCACAAAACGGAACGAGTAAGGCAGTACTTCCAGTTATTGAATGAAAATTATGTTTTGGTACCAGGTGTTTTGAACTGATAATTTTATGACCTATGCTATCGTGAACAGCAGGCTGTGAGATCTGCATGTGTGAGGTATTGGTTAGGCGTGAGCTAGTTATGTTTCAAATTAGTTCCAACTGTTTTAGTCAAATATTTGACTCGGATATTTGCCAATTGAGATGTTTATAGACTAAACCGTCGATCCATTTCTTCAAAGTGGAGTTTTGAAGATGGTTTAGTTTTAAGTTAAAGTCATCTGGGGTCAGTGATTGGATAATCTTTATATATTTAAATTCCTGTGTTTCTACTTTACTTTGTATATTGTCTAACACATTTTTTTTACTGTCTTTTTGCTGCTTCACTGAAAATGAGTAAGATTCCCCCTAACGAGTATCCTTGATATGTCACTAAACAATCTGATGTTGAAGTTCCACTAATGCTGACCCAGAGTGCTCCTATCTATGGGTCAAATAGAACTAAACTGTGTACTTATGCAAAACTAAATTGTTTGAAATAGAACTGTTTGACATTTAACTGTGTGTAAACAAAAAAAACTATACTTATATTAAACTGAATTGCTTGAAATAGAACTTATGTCTATATCTTGCTATTAATCCACATCTCTTATTTATTAACTTTTCAGGCACTGAATAAGTCATTATTTGTATCTTTTCTTCTAAGCACAAGTTACATCTACCATCAAAACATTTTGGAGTATTTGACCTTTTCAACATAGAGATTCAATGGTCTATATTAAAAAGATTATCATTGAAAAGTTATGATTAAAAAAGATTATAGTTGAAAAAGGGGGGTTAAAAAAGATTTTCATTGAAAAATTATGATTAAAAAATATTATCGTAGAAAAAGTGGGAAAAAAAAGATTATCATTGAAAAAGTGCGATTAAAAATATCATAGAGGAAGTTTGCTGAAAAGAATTATCAAAAATAAGCTCGATTAAGAAAGATTATTAAAAGAAAAAATGCGATCAAACATACCAAAGACACAAAAAAGGTACTTGATTCTTTCTCGCTTATCACTCAGTATTAAAAGGTACAGATCAAGAGTAAATAGAGCAATCCAAAGAAAGGAGTAGAACCCTCCTTTACACCTTGGTATAGTAGTTATTTGAAAGGGAGCTTTCGGGTTGTCTGCGACTACTGTCGGCCAGCTTATATATATATATATATACAAACACACACGCACACATATATACAAACATACATATGCATAAATATACATATATATCTACATAGATATACATTTTTTCTTATATGATCCGATTTATATATATATATATATATATATATATATATATATAAAGAGGTGTCCTGAATATGACCCATAAATCCACCATTGGATAAGGATTCAAATCTGGATCTTTGCGTAGTGAGTAGCCACCAAGTTATCACCATTACTCCCAGGTCCACTGGGATTCAGAGTTATAGTACCTATTGGGGTACTATGGGTAGATCAAATCAATCTGTTTAAGCGTTCTTGTTATTAAATAGGGATAGCAGGAACGTTTAACAGAGTGCAAATTATTTTAATTCTATAGTTATACCAGAAATCATGTAAGTATGTGAAAACAAATTATGATTAAAATTAAATCAAAATAGTTACTTGAAACCATAAAACAGTGTATGAATTATTAGTATTAGATAGGAATACTTGAAACCATACGATTGTTTATAAATTATTAGTATTAGATAGGAATACTTGAAACCATACGATTGTTTATAAATTATTAGTATTAAATTGGAATACTTGAAACCATACGATTGTTTATGAATTATTCGTATTAGATAGGAATACTTGAAACCATACGATTGTTTATGAATTATTTGTATTAGATGGGAATGCTTGAAACCATACAACTGTGTGCAAATTAATTGTATTAGATAAGAATACTTGAAACCATATAACTGTGTATAAATTATTATTGTTAGATAGGAATACTTGAAACCATGAAATTGTGCATAGATTCTTAGTATTAGATAGGAATACTTTAACTCATATGACTGTGTGGATTATAATTATTATTATTATTATCTTCATAATTATCATTTACAATTATATGTTTGTTTAAATATGCTAACGCCTGGATTGGGCAACCCATAAAGTCTCGATACGCCATTAAACAAATATACTAAATAAATGACTCTGTTTGAGAACACGTTGGTTGGGGTTGCAGAATACGCCGACTGAACCACTGAAGGGGGCTAAGAACCCCCAACTAACGATTGTCTTGGATATGACACTAAACAATCTAATGGTGAGGCTACATTAATGCTGGAGCTTTGGGGAATGCGGAGTACTTCTTCATTGCCATCGATCCCAGGTCTACTCTTGCCTTGAGTGGTAGCACCTGTTAGGTTCCAATCGATGGATCAAACAGAACTAAACTGTGTACTCATCCTAAACTGAATTATTTGAAATAGAACTGTTTTTACATTTAACTGAGTGTAAACAAAAAGCTGTCCGAATGCTAAGCTAAAATGTTTGAAATAGAACTGCTTTGGGGATTTAAACTGTGTACTTATGCTAAACTGAATTGTTTGAAATAGAACTGTTTATATGTATAAAAATGGATTTAGCATTAAATAACCTACAATGGTTGATGTGCCATAAAACCAAACCGACTCTGCTAACTTGTGAAATTCACTGCAAATACCCGCAATAAATGCGCATAATTTTGTCAAGAGAGATAGATAGATAGATATTAGGAGAATAATTTAAATATATGAGACATGAACAGATAGATAGATAGATAGATAGATAGATAGATAGATAGGAATAAAACCTTGGAAGCACTGTATCTTCTGCCTAGACTAATCACATAGAACAGTAATAAGGGAAGCAGAAAATAATCTTCCTTTCAAAGTAAGCTAAGAATCCAATTTTCCATTTTCCGGTGATTACAAAATTGTCATTTCTCTAGTTTTTTTTTTCTCCTCAAAAATCCGTACGGAATTAAAATAAAGATTTGCGATTACCTACAAAGAATTAGGCTACGCGTACTCGTTCTGGTAAACCCTCTCTACCTGATTTTATCACACTGTTAACAATTTCTTTCTAGCGAATTGTCGATTGATTTTTTTATCATCATAGTGAGTAGTTATAACATATCAACACGGGATTAGCAGTTACTTTTGATAAAGGTATAGTTTGTTTTATTTTCCAATGCAGCGTCCGGCAGAACAATCTCCCTGATTTAAAATTGCCGTGATGCAGACGCTATTCGTGGTGAGTAGCATAGATTGATAAACATCCTGCGTTTCTGGTTGAAACATATTTTTATAAATAAGCACTGCATCTAACTCCCTAAGACCATCCCCTTATCATTACTTTCTCTGAGGGTATATGAAGGCTCAGGTCTTTAAAGTAGATTACAGACAGTTGAAGAACAATGATTTTATTCGTCAAATAATCACAGGAATAATCGAGACGATGATTAGAAAAGCTATACGGAACTTAAAGTTGAGGCTTCAGGAGTTTATAGCTCGTTTATTGATTATAACGGCATGTCAAAACATCTAGGGTTATTTTATGCCTAGAGGTAAAGGAAATCTAAGTTCATATTTGAATTTTTGTGAAGTTATTTCTTAATAAGATTGTTTCTCTCATTTTGGAGGGGTCCACATGCTACAATCGAATACAAATAAATTTAAACTGATCTATTTGACCCCTCGATGGTACCCTAACTGGTATTTCCAATACAGATCAGAGTGTTAGTACCATAGCAGTGAAGGGATCCCCAAAATCGTCACGCCACTAGCACAAAAGCCTCAAAATCAGATGCAGTTTAGTGACATGCCTAGGATACCCCTTTGAGTCAGCGTACTCTAAGCCATGCTGATGGGGCTATAATTACTCGTTTCGGTATTTCAATTAATCTTTAAAACAAAGTAATGGTAAAAACATGACAAAAGGGTAGTGTTCTTTCGGATAGGATTATAAAAATTTAAATAGGGTCTACGTTGCCTTTGTTATTTATCTTTCAAACCCGGAAGATTATTGTGTCGGACTCTTTGCGTGTTTCTTTCAAGTGAAATACTTTTAGATATTGAATGTTAGAATTTAGGAATATCAACGATCCAAATTTAATAGTGTTATTTTTTTTTATAAAACAAATTGTTCACGATTGTACATTTTCATTTTCTTTATTTCTCTTGAGTTCACAAGTAGAATTGTGACAATCAGAACTACTTCAAAAATACTCAGTAGAGTCCTGCAGACATGGGCAAACATGCTCTCACTCAAACTTCAGTAAAAATAACCAGTTAACACTGGTGAAAGATAGAACTCACAAGGAATGATAATAATAATAATAATAAGTCTGGAAGATTACAATAAACATGATATGGTTCCACAAAACTGGATAATAAACTGTCTCAAAATCTACAAAATATCATATGAAATCATAAACTTTATCGAGAAAACCATGAAAACATAAAGAGTGGAATTGACAGTAGGTGGGAAAAGCTTAGCTGAAATAAAGATCCAAAGAGGTATATTCCAAGGAGAAGCACTATCACCATTACGATTCATAATTAAAATTATTTCACGCAACCACATACTAAAAAATGTACAGTCGGTTACAAACTTACTAAAACACAACGAAAAGTGGAAAACAACAAATTCCAAGCGGAATGGAACTACCAAATCAAGACAAAATCAGGAAGCTTGGAGAGAAGGAAACCAACGAATACTAGGGCATCTTGGAAGCTGACACCATCAAACAAGAGGAGATGGAAGAAAAAGTTAAGAATATCTCAGAACTAGAAAGCTACGCAAGACTAAACTATATAATAGAAACCTTATTAAAGGAATAAATACCTGGACTGTTCTCCTCGTAAAATATTCGGGACCCTTTTTGTAATGGAACAGAGATGAACTTAAAAGAAGATGAACAAGAAAACTAATGACAATGCATAAGCCATTACATCCCAGATAGGACATTAAGAGACTATATGTATCAAGAAAGGGGAGAGGAAGAGGAGTTGCCAGCATTAAAGACAGTGTTGACGGTGACGCATCGATACAACGACTGGAAGACTACAGAGAAAATCGTAGAGAAAGACTAATTACAGCTATGAGAAAAGATACTGACAACAGGAAGACCAACAGAACGACAATAACTAGAAAACAAAAACGGGTAGAAAAACAAGACTATGATATTTACCAACCCCTCCGCTCGGGCAGGATATGACACAAGGTCAATTTTTAAGCGGAGTTTAACAGGTTTGAATTCAGAGTTTTTCTTCTCCTAGACTAGTTGCCTCGAAAAGGCTGAAGAACTCAGTCTGCCCTACTATATACCCATAACTGGAGGGAGAATAATTATATTCATACCTTTCCCAAGGGTATTAGTGCTGTGTGAAATGCAATCAGTCTTGACCAGGATTTGAACTCGTGTCGCTGTGTTCATTTCCTACGGCGATAACCATTACACCACAGGCACCTCCCGTCTATGGGCATTTTAAACGGCTAAAAAGCAACATCTCACACGAGAAAACCTGGACGTGGCTAAGAAAAGGAAACCTTAAGAGAGAAACCGATTCTCTTCTAATCTCAGTACAAAACAACGCCATAAGAACTAATCATATCAAAGCGAGAATAGATAAGACGCAACAAAATAGCAAATATAGGTTACGTGGTGATATAGATTAAACCACCAATCACATAATAAGTGAATGCAGCAAACTGGAACAGAAGGAGTAAAAAAGTAGACACGACTCGGTGGGCAACGTGATCCACTGGGAATTGTGCAAGAAATTTAAATTTGATTATACGAACAAATGGTATATGCACAGGCCAGCATCTGTCCTGGAGAATGGGATACATAAACTCCAATGAAATGTTGATATACAAACGGATCACTTAATCTCAGCCAGACGACCAAATCTTATAAAAATCAACAAAAAAAAAGAGAACTTGCCGAACAGTGGACTTTGCTGTCCCATTTGACCAGATTAGAATTGAAAGAAAATGAGAAGGATAAGTACGTTGACCTTGCTAGGGAATTGAACAAACTGTGAAACATGAAAGTGACAATTATACCAATCGTGATTGGTACTCTTGGTACAGTAACCAAAGGACTATTGAAGGGACTGGAGGACTTGGAAATAAGTGGACGCGTGGAGACCATCCAAACTACAATATTATTGAGAACGACCAGAATACTGTGAAGAGTCCTGGAAACTTGAGGAGACTTGCTGTCAAGCAAAATTCAGTGGAAGACCATCAGCTAATGCTGGCGTGAAAAACTCTCAAGGAATAAAACGGATCACCTAATCTCGGCCAGAAGACCAGACCTTATAATAATCAACAAAAAAAAAAAAAAGAAAATCTGCAAAATTGTTGACTTTGCTGTCCCAGTTGACCACAGATTAGAATTCAAAGAAAATGAGAAGGATAAGTACCTCGACCTTGCTAGAGAATTGAAAAAAAAATGGAACATGAAGGTGATAATTATACCAATCGTGATTGATTCTTTTGGCATGGTAACTAAAAGATTATTAAAGGGACTGGTGGACTTAGGGGTTGGCGGCCGAGTGGAGTCCATCCAAACAACAGCATTATTGAAAACGGCCAGAATACTGAGAAGAGTCCTGGAGACTTGAGGAGACTTGCTGTCACCCAATCCCCAATGAAAGATCATCAGCTTACGCTGATGTGAAAAACTCTAATGAGTGAACAATAATAATAATAATAATTATTATTATTATTATTATTATTATTATTACAGAATTGTGAACTTTGCTGTCCTGAACCTTGCTGTGAAAAAACTATGGAACGTGTAAGTAACGGTGATACAGTCAAATAAGTACTACTATCAGAGCAGAAGGCAACAATGCTCAAAGGTTTGGTAAAGGCACTGGAAGACATAAGAATCAGAGGATAAGTAGAGACAACCCCAATTTCAACAATACTAACAGCAGCCAGAATACTTAAAAGAGTCCTGATGTGAAAAGTGGAAAACGTGCAAGAATTTGACCATACGAACAAATAGGATTCGCCCGACTCAGAATCTGTCCTAAAAATGAGACGCAAAAAATTCCTTGGGATTTTGAGGTATAAACGATCATTTTATCTCGCCTAGACGACCAGAACTAGTGATAGTCAAAAAAAAAAAAAAAAAAAAAAAAACAACCTCTCGAATAGTTTACTTTGTCGTTGCGGCCGAACACGGTTAAAACAAAGAAAGTGAAAAAAAAAGAGATAAGTACGTACACCTTGCTAGAGAATAAAAAAACTATGGAACTTGAAAGTGACAGTGATACCAATTGTAATTGGTGCTCTTAGTACAGTCAACTAAGTACTGGTACCAGGACAGGGGGAGTAGGAAATAAGAAGAAGAATGTAGACAATCTAAACTACTGTATTGTTAAGATCGACCAGAATACTGAGGAGAGTCCTGAAGACTTGAGAAGACTTGCTGTAACTCAGATTTCAGTGACAAACCACCGGCAAACGTTGGTGTGAAAAACTCTCGAAAGAGTAAAATTTATAAGATAATTTTAGTTGCAACCCAACATAAACAAGAAAAAGAATTATAGAATTCCGAGGAAAATGCGCTAAACGTTGTGGGCTTGATACTTAAATAGGGCTTAGTTTTTTTTTAGTTCCGCGGACATTTTATTTATATGCGAATATTTCAATTGTTTATATAAGTATTTTTTGTGCTATTTTCAAATCTGAAGATATATCCGTTATAAGTGTCTACACTTCTTCAAGAAAAGGGAGATAATACAGGGTATAAATTTCCCTTAAAAATCAATTTTTATCATTTACTTAACGTAAAATGAAATTAAAACAAATTATTTAATTCATTTAAGAGTATTAACAAGAGGCTGATATGTCCATGTTCTTATAAAGTAATTAAGTAAAGTCGGTGACCGTAGTTTAGGGTGACCCGAAGGCTCCCTTTTAGATAGCCACTACACCAAGGAGTAAGGCAGAGCGCTACTCTTTTCCTTGGATTGCTCCACTTTACTACCCTTCATCTGTACCTTATAAGTCTGAGTGTTAAGCAAGGAGGCATCAAGTACCATTTTTGGTATGACTCGACTGGGGATTGAACCCCGGTCCCCCGGGCAATTGGTGAATACTCTGACCATCATGCCAATGTCCGGTATGTTCTATCATGTGTTAAATTCCTTAATCTGGGAATTTTAGTAAATAAAATGAGCTGTATAAAACCTCTAACAAAGAAAATGTTATTTTCATACCGTATCAGATTCTCAAATTGCAAATAGTTGGCGACGGTAGTCGAGGGCGAGCAGGAGGCTCCCTTTTCAATAACTACTACACCGAGGTGTAAGGGAGAGCGCTACTCCTTTCCCTGGATTGATCCACTTTACCTTTAATACGTACCTTATGTTGCTGAGTGTTAAGCAAGGAGGTATCAAGAACCATTTTTAAAGTTTTTGGTATGACGCGACATGTGATTGAACCCAGGTCTCTCGGACCATTGATGAACACTCCACCCACTAGGCCAACGAGCCGGTACTGCAAATACCCTCATAAAAATACTGCAATCTTTATTCATTTGATAAAGATGAAAAGCATTTACATATGTTTTCAAACATTTTGCCTTCAAAAATTTTTACAATAACTATTTTCAAATACTTGTGGTGATTCAATTCCTTTCTTTCCTTTTGTTCTGCCATTTACATTTTGATGTAATTTTGTCACATACACACATTGACTGATGTAAAAATATGGATGTTTAGACTAACTTTGACAATGTATAAAAGAATAGTACAAATAGGTTTAGTTTTCTTTCAGTTATTATGTTAAGATGGTTTGGTTTGGTTTCTTTGTTTGATGGCATATAAACCTAAGTAGGTCATTTAATGCCAAAGCAATTCTCCTAGAAGAACAGTAGTGGTACTATTTGACCCATATCTGGGAGGATAAGGGGGTCCATACCTTTCCCAAGATTATTTGCCCGAAAGTGAACGAAATAGCGCGACTGGAGTACGAACTCGCTTACTATGATTCCGCAGTTCATCGCTTTAACCGTTACACCACGAGGACACCCCCCTATTATTTTAAGAGAATTGTTATCTTGTTGTATGACCATGATACGAATATACTAAATATACAAAATATACAGATGCGTAAAATATACGGAAATATAAAAACGTTCATATGCATAGGAATCCCGAAAAACACCCGAAACGCTGACGATCTTCTTTAGTTCAGGTACGAAGCTTTTATTACCTTCTTGACTTTTAGGTTTTTCGATACGACGAGAGAGAGACATAATTTTTACCATGCTGACTGTTCCATCTGACCTAACAACGCGCGGGCATCCCGTAGTCCATAACTAGACTGCCCTCGCCCAGGTCCAAAAATCAACTCGCTTCGTCCAGCCTCAAATCTCAACTAACAGCTTTTTTTCAAAAATCACCCCAAATCTTCAGTCCATCGCTTCCGGGCTTGACGTCATTCACATCCCCAGTCCTATTTCTATCCGGGGTTTTTATTGTGACATCTGTGATTGTCACACCCTCCTCGTGCTAGCGTGAACATCTGCCCTTAATGTGTGCCCCTACCCGTGCACTAAGCCGAATAGTTCTAAGCCTAACTAAACCGAAAGATAAGATATAACGAACGAAAAATGATAATATAAAAAAATCCTTCCGCAATTATATAACAATCTAGGAATGCAACATTTTGAAAAGGAAATAAAAGGTGATTTATTGTCCTCTGATCTTACGAGTTGATCTTTGCTAATATTATTCATTTTCTGAAGAATCAAAATCTTTCATATAATTATACTACAGAATTCCGTTATCCCTATTTTCTTTAGGCCTATGAGAACAGGCCACAAATTGGTAAAGGACAGTAGAAGGCAGGATTTGACGAACACATGACCAACGCCTGTAGTCACAGCTGTTTTTCCAATTGCACTTTAGAACGTTGCTCAATGTAGATGGAGTATTTGGAAGGTTGTTCCATTGATCAACTAATCTCTGATCTTCATATTTCCCGCCTTGATTTTTTTAAAGCGGAAGCATTAATATTGACGTGAAGACATTGTCACCAAAAAGCAGCCTTGTAATTTGCCCTCGTTGCATGTAACCATTAACTATTTTGGCAAGGTGGCGATGTACTATAGAATTTGCCAGCTGTTTGAAAAATGTTGAAACGATCAGCATTGACGTTTTTCTGTCCAAATATACAGCATAATTTTTTTTTCAAATTGCTGGAACAATCTTCGGTCAGATTCCAGTTACAGCCTAAGTATCTGAAAACGTATTGTAATTTCTCTGTTACTTTCATCAACTGAGAAGTTTTCATTTTTCTCTTTCGCATAAAATACGATCACAATCAATAAATGCATACACAGAGAGAAGAGCACTTAAAACACGACGTCAATTTCTCTCTGCAATTGATCGAACAGAGATTACACGAGACGATTTACTAGAACTAGTCGCTTCATAGGAGTCAGCATGCGGTTGAGCAAGGCAAAGAAGAAAAACATCTGTATCTGAAGTCCTGATGATAATTCAAGGGAATGCAGTGGATGCATGCGAAGGCATGAGGCATGAGAAGAATATCTGCTCCTCATGATCAGTAGATGATTTTTACTAAGTTTTTGTGATCACTTCATTTGTATGATTTTGAGGAGACAACATAATACATCCTTGGCACAATGAAGCAAACACTTTTTCCCTGGAAATCCTCTGATACCAATTTCTCCCAATGTATCTAGAAGATGTAAATAGAAGAGATTCTTTGGTTTTGCCTGACATGAGGAATTTCCGAAACTGCATCGATGTTTTCTGATTCTCATTAAGAGTACACAACAAGCAGCCAGAGGAAATCGGACGCCACCTTCTTTCAGAATATTTGATGGCAGAGGATTGAATTCTTCACATACAAAATCAACTCATTTTTAAATGTAAAAGAAACAACGTTTTCATTGATATTTGATGATTCAAAATGTATCGTAAGAATTTTGCGCATTCATTTTTCGAATTTGATCTGATAGTATTATTTATAAATTTTATTAACACACTTAATATTTACAGACAAAATTATCGATCGAATGATGCATCTAAAACGCAGATAGTAAAATAAAGCGTAACTTTCACTCGTAGAAAAATTGAAATTTACTCTCTATTACATTCATGCTCTTGAAAACAAATAAACTTTTTTTCATATAAATTTTATAGCTACGAAACCAAAAAAAAATCTGGTCTGGCCAATAACCAACAAGATTTTAGACAGCAAGCCAAACTGACCAAGCTAGGGCAATAAAGGTTGATTTTTCTGCCCTTGAAATAATAGAAATACAACTGATAGAAATAAATAAATGTTTACTAGGAACAGATATACCAGAATGGAAGACTAAATAAAACATTCCCCGATCCAAAAAGACCCTCCACCAAAAAAAGATTTTCCCTGAATAACTACAGACCTATAACCTACCTACGGATGATAAGTAAAATGCTAACGGCACAAATCAGGGAGGAGATGTAGTATTCGCATGTTGAGATGCGAGCTGTTTCCTGAAGAACAGAAAAGATTCCGCGAGAGAACGAGGGGAAGAAGAGAACTACTATACATTGATCCACACATCCTCGAGTTGAGACGAAAAATCTAGCTATGGTGTAAATTGACTGCGAAAAGGCATATGATATGGTCCCGGAAAACTAGATAATAGACTGTCGCAAAATGTGCACGATATCCGATGATGTTTATGTAGAATACAGTGGAAAACTGGAAAATGGAACTGACAGGAGGAGGACAAAGCTTAGCTGAAGTTAAAATCTAGAGAGGGATCTTCTAGGGTGTTGCACTATCACTATAACAGTTGGTTGGTGGTTTGTTGGTTTTATGGCATATCAACCTTTGTAGGTTATTTAACGCCAAATACATTTTATACAAATTATCAGTGCTATTTCAAACAATTCAGTTTATTTGTCAAAAACATTTCTGTTTTAAGCTATTCAGTTTAGTCAAACAGTCCTAATTCAACCAATTCAGTTTACTATAAGTATAGTTTTTGTTTACGCTCAGTTTAATGTCAAAACCATTCTATTTCAAACAATTCAGCTTAAGGTAGTACAGTTTCAATGTTAAAGCAGTTCTATTTCAAACAATTCAATTTAGCATAAAAAACGCAATTTAGTTCTATTTTACCCATAGATCGGACCCTATCAAGTGCTACCACTCCGGGCCAGAGTGGACCTGAGGGTGATGGCAATGAAGGGCTGCTCCGCATTCCGCAAAGCACCAACATCACTGGAGCCTAACCATCAAATCATTTAGTGTCATATCCAGTACACTTGTTGGAGGAGTCTTACCCCTCTGCAGAGGTGCAGTTGATCTATTCTACGACCCCCAGCCGACTGGGCAAAGTATTACCGTTTGTAAAGTGATAATGCCACTTAATCACTTATTTATGAAATGTACTGACAGATACTATTGTCGAGGGGGACTCGAAGTCTCCCATTTCGATAGCTATTACACCAAGGCGTATGGGGGGCGCTACTCCTTTCACTTGATTGCTCCACTTTACCCTTAATCCGTACCTTATAATACTGAGTGTTAAGCAAGGAGGCATCAAGTACCATTTTTTGAGTCTTTGGTATGACTCGACCGGGGATTGAACCCCGGTCTTCTGGACCATTGGAGAACATTCTAACCATTATGCCAAATCGCAAGAGAAAATCAACCACCTAATGTATATAGACATAAAACTTTGAGCTAAAAAATGAAAAAGAATTGGAAACCTACAATATGATCAGTGAGGATATACAGTGACCATATAAGGATGGAATTTTGGATAGAAATATGTGCCAAACTATTAAGGAAAAGCAGAAAACGACAAATTCTATGATTTTATCATAAAACACAAAATTCCTTTGCTGGTCGGCACCGTCTGCCTATATCGATTCTGACATTTATGTTCTTCAATCGATTTACAATATACGTCCGATATTAAATCTCATTTTATTTCTACAATTTATTTTTTAATCTATTCCCAATAAACAAACAACCGGAAGTGCTAGGCAATTGGCATTTGAGAGTGATCTCCCTTTAGATATTATAATGATAAGAGTGAGCGCAAATAACGACTTCAACATTTATTTTACTCATAGCGAGTTATTCACAAATCTTTCATGGTCTTAATGTTATAAAATAGCCGAGGGATTTCAGTTCATGTCTTTGAGTTTAGTTAGGCAGAGAACCTTTCGGCTTAGCACATGGGTTAGTAAGGTGCAACATTGAAACAAGGGTTAACATGGGTGCGCGCGGGCGGATGGAGATGTCACTCAGATGTCATAATAGTCTGAAACGAACCGAGGTGACAGGGTGCGGGTGACGTCACGCACCGGAAGCGCTCGGAGGTTTGTGTGAGAATTTAAAGATTGATAATGCTGTGGTCTGTATGACGTTAATTCTTCTTTTAATTTCAAGTTCTTATTGTATCATTCCTTGCAAGTTTTTCACAGTACTGTAAGCTGATAGACTTTTACTTGAGTTGAGTGACAGCAAGTCCCTTCAACTCTCCAGTACTCTACTCACTATTCTGGCCGACCACAACAATGTTTTAGTTTGGGTGATCTCGGCCCGTCCTCTACTTTTCCGCTCATCCAGCCCCCATAGCAATCCTTTGGGGATTATTCCATGTCCCCCAATTACAATTAATACCACTGTCCTCTTCATGATCCTAACCCTAACCCTGCCGAGATTCACCTGCGTAACAGGAGGCTGGTGCATCCGGTCGAGAATGTCGGAATATCACCTTGACCTTTGGACGTGGTTGAACTCGGTGCAGATGCGTACGCCCACAGGTGCCAGAGACGGCTTGTGTCAGTTCGAGGCCGGCAGACGGTCAGTTCACTTCGAGTTGCAGTTGCAGTTGGAGTTCGAGATGTAGTTTCAGTTGGAAATAAGATGCCGGAGGGAGAACCAGCTCCAGACAGAGGGCTTAGGCCCTCAGGACCCCGGTTGAACAGCCCAGCAATTGAGGAAGAAGTGCTGCTATGGTCAGAGGAACTTGGGGTCAATATGTGGCAGTCTCTCTCCGTCTCCAACTCACCTCTCACACATAACCAACATCAACCTTTTCGTAACCCTTTCGAGAATAAAGTGTGAGAGGTATATTTTTATAAAGAAGTGTGTTCGTTCGTTCGTTCCTTTGAAGTCGTCATTATTGTTGACTATGTTTCTGCGTATATTTATATATATGTATGTGTATATGTATAGTTGTATGTGGCTATACAACAATTGTAGTTCTATAACTGGGATGACTTGATGTGTCTTTTAACTAGTTTCCTTGTCAATGCTTTTATTGCCCACGGAGTTTTTTAAAGATACTCAAAAAAGCATATTGATGTATCTTGGTCGGAACGTCTTATGTCGAGTCGGAAAGTAAATATGAATGAGTCACAGAGGACGCTGGCAACTCGAAGAACGAAACAAATCGCTAGTAACAATAACAATATCAGTTTTTATTGATACATGATAATGTAGCCTCATACAATATTAAAAAAAATTCACTTACTAAATTCGAGAGAAAAACACCGTTGTAATCTAACAAAATCTTACAGAACGAGAAATAACCAAAACAGGGGTAAGAAATGAAATGGAAATCTTTATAGTATTTACAAAATATAATACCCGTAAGCGGCGTGAAAAAGGTAACCCACTGCTTGTGGGGAACTACTGAGCATATTTACAATAGCACCTAAAGTATTGATGAGAATTGGAACATACCCATTAATGTTCATAGGTGCGGTATATAACAATCGCAGTAAGGGATTTGGCGGTTATTTTTATTCTATACAAGTTAGTATAGAAATTTTCTGCAACAAAAGTGATCTTGGTGCCGTCTGAAGAATTTTGGAGGATTGAAACTTCTTTAATTCTTCGTCAGAGTCTTCCTCCAGTCGAAAGTTTTTCTTCTAGCGGTAAAAAACGGTGTCGTGTACTTCTCTCTGGGTCTATCTTCTCTACTCTAAACAAACTCTGTGCCCCTACTTTACAAAATAACTGTTTTTAATTGAAACACCTATGATTGGTGAGCGAACCATGGATCATGTCAGATCTCATCTTATTGTGGCCAGCCATTGAGGATCTAGCATTTATTCTCTGAGTTCGAGGGGAAAAGCAAAAACAGCCTTGAACATAGGTCGACCGTCGTGGCATCTGACCTTTTAGTTTCGCCGGGTGCAAGTTTTGAGAGGTTAGGTTGTGTGATTTTCCTGCACCCAAGGGAATTTTTGACAGGTGGGTGAACTTATCAAATTACAAGTTTCAATGACCTTTGCTTGAACTTGTAAACTAAATCAAAATATATAACCTTTATCTAACATTTTGATATTAATGTTTTTCATTTTATTAAATTTACTTCTGAGTTTTTTAAAGAAAACTACTTTTCTTTTCTCGTTGATCATATTTACCCAACCCCTCCGCTCGGGCAGGATATGACACAAGGTCAATTTTTAAGCGGAGTTCAACAGGTTTGAATTCAGAGTTTTCCTTTTCCTAGACTAGTTGTCTCACCAGGCTGAAGAACCTAGTCTGCCCTACTATTTACCCATAGCTGGAAGGAGAATAATTGGATTCATACCTTTCCCAAGGGTATTAGTGCTATGTTAAATGCAATCAGTCCAGGATTTGAACTCGTGTGACCGTGTCCAATTCCTGTGACGATAACCATTACACCACGGGCAACTCCAATATACCACGGGCACCTTCTTTTCTCGTTGATGCATTTTTTGAAATCTTTGTCGCCATATTCCTCCCCCGACCCATTATGAGATATACACAAGAAAAAGTAAATAGCAGAGATTCAAAAAATATCTCAAGCAGTGTTGAGAAAGAAAACTACGATAAAAGAAAGTTTTTAATACAATATCTGACATAGATAATTCATTCTTTTTTTTTCTTTTGAAGATTTTTGTTTTTGAGTCACAGTTCATTAGACAGGAAGTACTTTCACTGATGCCAACTGTAATGGTCTCTTTTGCGTGACTAGTGAGTGTTGCGTTGGTTCCTCACTAACTGACACCATTTCAACTTGATTCCTCCGGAATAATCTCCCGCTGGTCAGTGGCATGTGCCTCCACCACCCCAACTCCCATAAACAAATGCATCGCTCTCCTATTTCTAGGTTTTCTCAAAAAAATTCGTATGAACATGACCAACAGTCAAATAACTATTGAGCTATTAGCAATAGTTAAAATAATCTTGTTTTTCTACATATTCTTCCTTTCGAATTGCATTGAACTACTTTAATATTCCCGTTAGACTAATGCTCTTTAAGGAGCTTTGTAGGTTAGAAATTAATAGTTGTGTAATTAGCGAAGTTTTGTTGTTACGGTCTCCATAGTCCTATCCAGCAATCAATTGTGGCATTAATCAAAAGCCACAAAGAGTCACTTATTTTAAATTTTTCTTCAGGAAGAAATATGATAGAAGGGCAATAGTATTTCCGTTAACATGTTATATAATTACGGAATGATTTTTTTATATTAATCATTTTTCTTTAATCATATTTTATCATAGGGTTTGGTTGGACTTTGAACTATTCGGCTTAATGTAATATAGCCATGATAACGATACGTGAAATATACAGATATGTAAAAACGTTCACATGCATAAGAATCCCGCAAAACACTGACGACTCTCTTAGTTCAGGTATGAAACGTTTATAACCTTCTTGATTTTTAGGTTTTCGTCACGAGGAGAGAGAGACACAATTTTTACTATGCTGACTGTTCCATCTAAACCAACAACTCGCGGCGCATTTCGTAGACCCCAACTGGTCTGGCCTCGCCGAGCTCCGAAAATCAACTCGCCCAGTCTAAGTTCAAATCTCAACTAACTGCTTTTTTCAAAATACCCAAGAATCCCAGCCCATCGCTTCCGGGCATGACGTCATTCACATCCCCAGTCCTATTTACTATCCGGAGTTTTTATTATGACATCTGTGATTGTCACATCCTCCCTGCACGAGCGTGAACACCAGCGCTCAATGTGTGCCCCTACCCGTGCACTAAGCCGAAAAGTTCTAAGCCTAACTAAACCGAAAGTTTAGATCTAACCAAAGAAAAATGATAATATAAAAAAAAATCCTTCCGCAATTATATAACATTAGAGCAGGTGCACACGTTGAGTACAGTTCACGCTCGTGCTCAGAGAATAGGACAATCACAAATGTCATAATGATAACCCCAGATAGGAAACGAGACTGGGGTGTGAATGACGTCATGCCCGGAAGCGAGGGGCTGAAATTTTTGGTGATTTTTGAAAAAGGCGTTAGTTGGGATTTGACTCTGGGTCGGGCAATCCAGCTGGGGGGTTGACTGTGGGCGATGTAGGAACTGTCCACATAGTAAAAATTGTGTCTCTCTCTCCTCGTGTCGAAAACCTAAAAGTCAAGAAGGTAAAGAAGAAGGTGAACAACGGAGAGTCGTCAGTGTTTCGTTATTCCATATTCCTATGTATATGTTACAAACAGAGCCACCATTAGGAAGTTCTACTTTTCATTACTTTTTCTTCTACACCAGGGGATGATTTGGTTTGGTTTGTTTTCTTTGTTTAATGGCATATCAACCCTTTTTTAGGTTATTTAATGCCAAATCCATTCTTCTAGGTACTATTCAACCCATAACTGGGAGGATACGGGTGTTCATACCTTTCCCAAGGATACTTGCCCGAAAGTGAACGTAATAGCGTGACTGGAGTACGAACTCGCTTACTACGATTCCACAGTCCATCACTTTAACCATTACACCACGAGGACACCTCCTACACCAGTGGAATTCCTACCTGTGATATATTACTCTGCTGTGGTGGTTATTTCAGTCTTTCTTCTGATCTCCAATTCCTTCAGTCTCTTTTCTAATCCTTGGGCAACTGTTCCAAAGGCGCTCATTACCATTTGTATCACCGTGATCCTTGTGTTCCACAGTTTCTTAGTTGTCAAGCAAGGTCCAAGTACTTGTCTCTCTTTCAGTTTTCTTTGATTTTCACTCTGTGGTCAGAAAGAACGGTAAAATCCACTAGATAGCGCTTTTTTCTTATTAACTCAAAGTCTGCTTATTTAAACTGTATTTACTGTTATCATCATTTGACTTCTTGGGATTTTTTATTTTATTTTACAAAAGACTCAGTTTGTGGTTTTTCAATAGAATCTGAGTGACAGTAAGTTTCCTCAGGTCCCAAAGATATTTCTCAGTATTCCACCCGATCAAAACAACGCTGTAATCAAGACGGTCTCAAAGATATTTTAACTAATTTCTACTTCCGCTAGTATTTTCTGCAAGTCTTTGAGAACTGTTCCAAGCGCACCAAAAACAATTCGTATCACCGTTTAATTTTACATCAGACTCAATTTGTCCTTTTCCAATAGAATCTTAGTGACAGGTCTCAAAGATACTTCGCAGGGTTCCACCCGATCAAAACAACACTGTAATCAAAACGGTCTCAAAAATACTTTAACTAATTTCTACTTCCACTAGTATATTTTGCAAGTCTTTGAGAACTGTTCCAAGCGCACAAACAACAATTCGTATCACCGTTACCCTCATGTTCAACAGCTGTTTTTTATTTCTCTGGTAAGATCTAAGTTTTTAAATTATCATTAAAGAGTTTTTCCCTCCAGCACTAGCTAATAGTTTCTCACTTGAGTTTAAGTGAGAGCAAGTCTCCAGGACTCCTCTCAGTATTCTTACCAATCTAAAAATGCTGTAGTTGGTATGGTCTCCATTCAACCTCGTATTTCCAATAGAGGGGTGTCCTCGTGGTGTAATGGTTAAATCAATGCACTGCCGAATCGTAGTACGCGAGTTCGTACTCCAGTCGCGCTATTACGTTCACTTTCGGGCAAATACCCTTGGGAAAGGTATGAACCCCTTATTCTCCCTCCAGCTATGGGTAAATAGTAGGGCAGACTAGGTTCTTCAGCCTTGGCGAGGTAACTAGTCTAGGAGAAGGAAAACTCTGAATTCAAACCTGTTAAACTCCGCTTAAAAATTGACCTTGTGTCATATCCTGCCCGAGCGGAGGGGTTGGTAAATAGTAACCTCGTATTTCCAATAGTATTGTTATTTTTCTACTCTTTTGAGATTTTTCAAACCAGTGTTAGCAGATAGTTTTCCACTCGAGTCTGCGTGACAGCAAGTCTCTTCAAGTCTCTGGGGCTCTTATTTGTATTCTGCCTGATCTCAACAATACTGTACTTTGGGTGGTCTCCACCCGTATCTTATTTCCTAGTCTTCCATTCCCTTTGGTGACGTTACCAAGGGCACCGATCACAATTGGTATCACAGTCACTTCCATGTTCCATGGTTTTTTTCAATTCTCTAGCAAGGTGTAGGTACTTATCTCTGTTTTCACTTTCTTTTTTTTAACTGTGGTCGGCCGCAACGACAAAGTGCACTATTCGAGAGTCTCTCTCTCTCTCTCTCTCTCTCTCTCTCTCTCTCTCTCTCTCTCTCTCTCTCTCTCTATCAATCTCTCTCTCTCTTTATTTTTTTGGGCTATCACTAGTTCTGGTCGTCTAGTCGAGATAAGATGACCGTTTATACCTCAAAATCCCAAATAATTTTTTGCGTCTGATTTTTAGGACGGATTCTGGGTTGTGCGTATGCTATTTGTTCGTATGGTCAAATTTAAACTTCTTGCAAGTTTTCCACTTTTCACGCTAGACTGAGTGATAACAAGTCTCTTCAAGAATCCAGGACTCTTTTCAGTATTCTGGCTGCTCTTAGTATTGTTGAAGTTGGGATAGTCTCTAATTATCCTCTGATTTTTAAATCTTCCAGTGCCTTAACCAAACCTTTGAACATTGTTTCGAGCGCATCATTTACCATATTTACCAACCCCTCCGCTCAGCCAGGATATGACACGAGGTCAATTGAAGTCGTGGTAGTGATACTATTTAACCTATAGCTAGGAGAATAAGGGGGTTCATACCTTTCCCAAGGGTGTTTGTCCGAAAGTGAATGTAATATCTCAGTGTTGAGTCTAAGGCCATGTACGACGATAAATGGAGGAAAAACGTCTCCATCGCCAGTGACCATCTTGAACACCATTATGTGGAATAAGTTTGGTTTTATATCCATATTTACCAACCCCTTCGTTCGGGCAGGATATGACACAAGGTCAATTTTTAAGCGGAGTTTAACAGGTTTGAATTCAGAGTTTTCCCTTTCCTAGACTAGTTGCCTCGCCAAGGCTGAAGAGATCAGTCTACCCTACTATTTACCCATAGCTGGAGGGAGAATAATTGGATTCATACCTTTCCCAAGGATATTAGTGCAATGTGAAATGCAATAAGTCTCGTCCAGGATTTGAACTCGTGTCACCGTGTCCATTTCCTACGATGATAACCATTACACCACGGGCGCCTCCACGCACCATTTACGACTACTATCACCGTCACCTCTAGGTTCCATTGCTTTTTTTTAGTTCTCATGCAAGGTTTGAATACTTATATCTTTTCTTATAACAATAATGATGAGTATTTTTTAACAATCAAAATGAAGTTATTATAAAAAATATCATCATCATGTCGTGCCGCCAGCACGGATATCCCTGACCCTCTCTCGCCACTTCTCCCTATCACTCATCGCTTTTGGTCGGTCTTCAGGGTTACATCCCGTGTCCTCACATAGCTGCTGTATGTATGTTCGAGCTGGTTGTCCTGCTTTTGCTTGGCCATATGCGGGGGTCCATAGGAGTACATCACTGATGAGTTCGTCCTTGCTTCTTCAGCAGTGACCTGCGTGTCTGGTTCGTCTAACTTGTATAGTTTTCGTGATGGAAGGCAAGTGGCCGTATAGTTGGTGTCTTGTGGGGTGTTGTCGCCAGGACATAAAAAATATACTGATCACTAATAATGAGGTTGATAACAGTTTTATGAGAGAAATAGTAAGAATGATGACGATAATAAATCCCGCTGTAGACACGATGTTTGGTGTACGGATAAAAAAAGGTTAATCAAACTAGAAGTAATTCAATTAATCTGCTCGAGTTCACCGTTTTGATTCAACAGACATGAAGAGGACAGGAACTGTTAATGAAGATGTCGGAGTTGCTGACGTGGAGATAGAGTTCTACTTACCGATTTACGAATTTGATGAAATGATTCTTTTGGCCTTTTTCACAGACTTTCAATGATCGTTGCAGTGGAGGAAATTGGCACCAACTAAGCATTGTCGGTCATTTCTTTTAATGGCTATGGACTGGATTGGATATACGGATCGATCGGTTAATCAATAGAAAACATACATACATACATACATACATACATAAAAAGAAAGGAGGCAATAATTTGAAAGATAAATTGATTTAGAGATAGATAATTACATATATAGTCTTAATCAGAATTTGAAAGGAAAAGAGAGCAATCGAAGTCGAAAGGCTGAAAGAAGGAAAGTCCATATATTCGGTCGGCGATAAAGGGAAAAAGAGAAATAATTTGACAGAAATATTAAAGATATATTGATATGAATATGTACTGTAACGTTTATAGATAACGTGATAAAGAGATAGAACGAAAGATATACATCGCACGTGCTTGACTTTCATTATTGATAGATAAATTTAGTCAAAAAATGTAATCAAAATGATGAGCAAGCATAGATAGAAATATAGATAGATACATACGTACATATATACATACATAAATATATACATACATAAATGAAAAAAAGATAGATAGATAGATAGATAGCAATGAGCATACAGTAATTGGTATAGTTTAAGGGATGCATTGATTGATAAGATTGATAAGAAAAGACCGAGACAGATAGATACATACATACATACATACATACATACATACATAACGAACAAAGATAGATAGATAGATAGATAGATAGATAAAAATGAACATACTGTGATTGTTAAAGTTAAATGGAGTACTTGGTTAAAATTGATAAGGAAAGACTGGAATAGATAGATAGATAGATAGATAGATATGAACATACTGTGATTGGTAAAGTTTAAAGGATTACTTGGTTAAAATTGATAAGGAAAGACCAGGATAGATAGATAGATAGATAGATTTAAAAAAAGAGAGCCATTATTCTTCCATGGAAGTAATCACTATAAAAGTGACCCTAATATAAAACTTTTGTCATGATAAGAAACATTTCAGGGATTATTTTCTTCGTCGCCTTCCTAATTGGGTCGTTTCATCATTCCGAACAATACTGGAGTTAATATGGCTTTGAGAAATATTTAATATTATGATAATCACTGTCCCAATCTTAAACCAATGAAATTGCATTATAACCAATCTCCTCCATTACCATAGTAGCAGAAGTAATGATAAGATAGTTAGAATGATGAGATATTGGGAAAAAATCAATTGCAGTGTAATGAAAAATAAATATATTTCAAGATTCCTATTGAATATTAGTGCACCCGACCTAATTTATAATCTTTGAATATGCAAGAGAAAGATTGAGAGAGAAAAGTAAATATAGAGAGATGAATGTTATTGGTTTTTGATTTAAAATGGATAGAGTGAGAGAGGGACAGAGGGACAGAGATGGAGAGAGAGAGAGAGAGAGAGAGAGAAAGAGAGAGACGGAAACGAAAAAAAAAGGTATTTCCAAAGAATACCAACTGGGAAAAAGAAGGAAAGAAAGGGTTGAAGAAATTTAGGCAAATTCGCAGAAAAGGAAAAAAATAAGGATGATTATTTATTTGGGCGGTTGGTTGGATTTTATGGCATATCAACCCTTGAATTAATTAATTTTTTATTGCTGGACTTTTGTCCTCATTTTTGTGGTTTTTAATTAATTAATTCTCTGGTTAAAAAGACTTATCTCAAAAGGATTCCCAATAAAGACAATATCAACCCTTGTAGTTTATTTAATGCCAAATTTAGTTTATATATATATATATATAATTTGAAAAATGCTTTGAAAATAACATTCGTTAACAAAGCAGAAACGCATTTTTTTCACACTGTTTGTAGAAATTTTGTTAAAGAACTGGTGATCCTGTTTCACCGAACAGCAGCAGCCCCTTGGGGTTACGTGGTGTCCATTATAAAAAAGAGCTCCACTGGAGATTCTTCCTCTATTTTCCACTCCCAACGCTGTTAGGAACAGGTCCATTCGTAGCAGCCCTTGACGGCATACTTATTTGGTACCTTCCACCAGCCGGGACCCAAGAGCGACGAATGCACATGCTGAGTTAAAAGGAACAGGACACACAGACAGTTAAATGGTTTCAAGTATTCCTATTTAACATCAACAATTTAATCTAATATCAGCCATTTATTTACACACATTTAAATGGTTATATATATAAGATTTTTAAGTGGTTAGTATGTTGGTTTTCTTATTTTTAGAAAAGTTAGAGTTAATTTGTTTGCACATAAACATTACTATTATTTGAACACAATTAAATGACTTCAAGCATTGCTATTTATCAATAATAATTCTATTCAACACTATTTATTCATATGCCAGCAACATAATGGCCGAGGGATTTCGTTTTATATATCTTGCCTTTTGGTTTAGTTAGGCTGAGAACCTTTCGGCTCAGCACATGGGTTAGTTAGGTGCAAACTTGAACGCATGTGTTATCGCGCGTGCGGCGAGGATGTGTCGTTCACAGATGTCTGTCAAAATAAAAATCCCAGGACCAGGGGATGTGAATGACGTCATGCACTGGAAGCACGCACGGAGGATTTTGGGGATTTTGAAAAAGTCAGTAGTTGAGAACTAGACACCGAACGAGAAGGGTCGACTTTCGGGGCTCGCAGAGGCCAAACGAATTTGCGCGCTACGGGCGCCGTACAAGATGGGGGGGGCAGATGAAAAAGCCAGAATAGAAAGAATGTGTATCTCTCTCCTTATGTCGAAGAACCTTTAAACTCAAATGTAATAAAAAGCTTCGTACCTGAACTAAGAAGTCGTAAGTGTTTTTCGTGTTTCGGGATTCCTATGTTCTATGTATATTTGTTACGAACATTCTATATACGTTTCGCATATCCGGATATGTGGCCATGTAACATGCCCAGAGTTGCAAGTATTGTTATAAAATACCAATAATTCAATTTTTGAAAACAGTTAAATGCTTTCAAGTATCACTATCTAACATGAATGATTCTGTTTGGTATTAATCATTTCTTTTCACACATATAAGTAGCTTCAAGAATTCCTACCAATTCACCAACATATTTATTTTCACATAGTTGAATGGTTTGATATAACACTAACAACTAAATTTAGTATCAGTGATTTGTTTGCACACAGTTAAAGGATTAAACAGTTCAATTTAATCCATAGATATGATTCTAACCAGTACTACCCCTTCATGTCAGAGTGGACCAAAGAGTAATTGAAATGAAGGGGTAATCCACATTCCCAAAAGCTCCGGAATAGAATTCTTACTGTCAGATACAGTTTAGCGTCATATCCAGGGCATTTATTGGGAGATCGGTCTTACCCCTTCGCAAAGATGCAGTTGGTGTATTCTACAACCCCATCCGAATGGTTTGAAACAGGGTGCATATATATCATCATCATTATGATGTCGTGCTGGTAGCATGGATATCCCTGAGCCTCTCTCACCACTTCTCCCTATCGTTCATCGCCTCAGGCAGGTCTTCTGGACAACATCCCGTATCTTCACATAGTTGCTGAAATGTATGTTCGTGCTGGTCATCCTGCTTTTGCACGGCCATGTGTGGGGGGATGGAAAGAAAGAAAGAAAGAAAGAGAGCTGAGTTGAATGTTGTGAAAATTTCAACATTCTCTCATTCCTTGGAAAAGTTTCTCAAACAATCAAAATTAGATTGAATATTGTTATGAGGGATTTTAAAATCAAAGTTCAACTATTTCTTTTGTCAAGTAACGAACGTATTATCTTATTTTCCAATATATATATATATATATATATATATATATATATACACGAGGGTTATTAAGTCAATAAAGGATTAATTTTTTGTTTTCACAATTTTTTTCCATAAATGTTAAATCAGCATTCTCTAGAATTATTTTATTGCAAAAATTAATTTAATCTCATAAAAATATTTGTTTTGGGGCTATTGAATATGGCTGAAAATTAATCAGAGTACTCCCTGCTTAAGCCCTTTAACTGTCATCAAATTTGTGGCGTCTGAAAAGTGTAACCATATAAAATTTGCATAAAAAAGGTAGTCGAAAAAGTTTACAAATAAGCGAAATATAGATTTGATACTCCGAGTCAGAGTCGAAAAGACAGTATATGGAAGGGAGACAAATTGTATCTTTGATAATGATGAACTTCCGTTCAACAAAGACAACCATTCTGATAACATTCTTAATGAAAAGTGGAATCACAATTGGGTTCCTTGAAAAAAGTACAACTGTAAACAGTTCTTGTTCTTGCCAACACTTGAGGCATAATGGAACTGTTTATTGAATAACCCCCCATACACTCACAGTGGCATCAGAGATTCAAGGAAGGCAGGGAGTCTGTGAGGGATGATGACAGGTGTGGGAGGAGTAAGGAAGTCAATACACCACAGTTGATTGGCCAAAGTGTTAGGGTTAGGGTTACTCTGCAGAGGTTTTAAGGGAGTTCAGGAAGAGATTCCGTCGGAAGAGGCCAGCGCTCTTCAAATCGGGTCATTGTCATTTCCACCAGGATAATGCACCAGTCCACAACTCCATCCTTGGCACAGAATATTTGACCAAGATGGGCATCAAGACAGTTCCTCACCCTTCCTATAGTCCAAACCTTGCTCCCTGTGACTTTTGATTATTCCCTAAGCTCAGAGACTGTCGTTATGAAACAATTGAGGAGATGAACGAGGTTGTGACGAAGATCAGTGACACGCTCACACAAGAGGACTTCCATGGGGGCTTCCAGAAGTTGTTGGAACGGTACAACAAATGCATTGCAGCTGGGGGAGATTACTCCGAAGGGGAATAGATTTTCATGTGTGTCCTATCAATAAAAGTGTCCATACGAAAAAAGTCTGGAAAGTTATTTAATGATTCCCGTACATATACAAATACAAGCGAACTCTTTCGTTTCGGATACGAACGGGTTTATTAATTTCTGGCTTCGGTCAATGGCGACACGAGGAGAGAGACATAATTCTTAAAAGCTTATGCTAACCATACTATGCTGACACCACTCGAACGTGTGGCGCATCTTGTGATGTTTAAGATCTCAATTCATATCTGCCCGTTGAGATCCAAAAAACTCAACAGCACGCCTCAACGGTAGAAAACCCAACTACACCTTCAACGGTCCAATACTCATCTACTGTCTTTCAAAATCCTCAAATTCTCATCGCCATCTCTTCTTGGCATGACGTCATCCACACTCCAGCCCTATTTCCGGTCTGGGGTTTATTATAACATATGATGACTGTCATATCATTTCTGCGCAGGGGTAAGACTGCACCATATGACTAAGCCCCCGGACTAAAAGACCCGAGTAGTTCAAAGCCTTAACGAACTAAATAATAAAACATAATTAACAAAAAAATGATTAATATAAAAAATCATATATATTATATATTACTATATAACAAGATCACTTTCTTACAAACTGATCTATTTTCCGTTATCGGCTCCCAGTTTTCAACATCTCCACTAAGGACTCTAAGGTTCGTTTCTAATGACATCTTAAATACGTTTTTAGATTTATACCATGGACATTTACCTTTTTGTGACTCTTCGTAAAACCTTAGGTAACGGAACTTTCTCCATCCGCGTAGGTTGTCCAACTCAACATACTTGATTGCGTATGAAGAACATCCCCATATAGTGGATGTATTTGCTCGCTGAGGAACAATCTTGACAGCCATTTGATGGAAATTTAAAGAGCTACATTGTTACAGGTTCATATCGTACCAAAAGAGAAGTTTTTGAGGCACTTTTAATATAATATTACGGACCGACGCCGTCATTGAATTGCGGCGGTCTCAAGGTTGGAGAACGTTCGAGCACATCAGCTGTCATCGGTCGTTGGGTACATGGATCTGACGATCAAAAATGTCAGGAACCTCGCTCATGCAGGCAGAGTGACCTGTAAAGTTCAAGCGTGATTTTAATATAATCACACGTGAACTTTCACGAGTTGCACTACCGTTCCACTGGTGATCATCGAACCTTCGGGAACCTTCGAATTGATCCATCAAATCGCTATATAAGAAAAACAAGTAGCGAGGTTTTCGCAGTTCAAGACAGGTTTCCAAACAGGTTCAACAGAGGTGCACGACGCCCCGACCCATGTCATACGCTAGCCTGTCAGCAATCCGACAGATATGAAAGTATCAACCGGCCAACGATAACAACGCCGCTGTAATACAAGAAGAGGAAGGTGAACCTTTTCTACGTACGCTAGCGTGGAGGGAAAGGAGACGTTTAATAGCGACCAAAAAAAAAGAGAAGGCAAGGAAGAATGCTATTGAACAAACTTTTTTTTAACTACAGTCCGCTGTAGTCCCCAAGAATAAAAGCAACTACTATTTTCTTCCTTGAAATTCAAGTTTTGAGTGTTTCTTTTCTGCGAATTCCTTTCTTTTAGGCGCAACGTTTTTAGGTCCTATGCTGAAAAATATGATTCTAGCTCCTTGAATATATGATTTAGTTTACTAAAGATTGCACGAACTGGATTATAATAAATGATTCCATATGCTGACTATATGCGCTCAAGTTAAAAAGTATCAGTCTTATTGCCTTAGTGGGTAGAGTATTCGCCAATAGTCTGGTAGACCAGGGTTGAATCCCAGGTCGCGTCATACCAAAGAGTTTAGAAATGGTACTTGATACCTCCTTACTTAACATTCAGCAATATAAGGTACATATCAAGAGTAAAGTGGAGAAATCCTGGGAAAGGAGTAGCGCCCTCTCCTACACCTCAGTATTGTTGCTATTTAAAAGGGAGCCTTCTGGTCGCCCTCGACTAAAGGGAGATAACTCTAAGTAAAAATTGGTATTATTCTTCAAAGTGTTAAAGTTTTACATTCCGTCAGTGGGTAACTAAGTCTTGAAGACCAGTTTTTGGTAACCCAAATAACAGCAAATTATACGTTCAATTTATTAGACAAAATTGCTAGGAATCATTTAGAAAAACGAGATTGAATTTTCCTGAAGACTTATCCAATTCCATAGACAATCCTGACTCATTGTCAGCTGACACACAAAGATATTAAATCAGCTGATCTATTTCATATAAAAGATAGAATCCTTGCAGACATCACGAGCAACGGAGTCAAATCAATTGTAATTACAATATAAGTCTTCGTTTTGTCCTCAAATAAACACAGTACATCTCCAACACAAGATAGCGTTTCTGTGAAAACTTTCGTTTCTACCAATAGTTTCTTTCTTCTTTTTATTTTATTTTACTTTTCATTACATCGGCAAGAAACGATACTCTTCAGTTTAAAATTGAAATTATAGTCTGGTTATTTAGGAGAAAGAAACAATAAATCCATCCCAATCGATCGTCGGTAGATACAATTTCGAGCTTCTAGTATCATCTTTAAAAGAAGATAAGCATCTTCTGCGTTCATGAGATCTTTGTGAAAGCATTAAACACGACATAATTTTCACTTTATTCACAACTGGGATTGTAGTTCCCGATGTCGTTTCTATTTGATGCCAGCTTATTCACCCCTCAGACTTATGAACAGAATTCCCTCTTTGCAAACAATGATTTTGCTGTATACCGTAATACAACTGCACGTATATATATATATATATATATATATATATATATATATATATATATATGCGTAACATAATCAAACATAATGACGACTTCAATGAACGAACGAATACACTTCTTTATAAAAATATATCTCTCACACTTTATTCTCGAAAAGGTGATGTTTCTTGTGTGTGAGAGATGAATTGGAGACGGGGACAGACTGCTATATTGACCTCAAGTTCTTCTCTTGACCATAGCAGCATTTCTTCCTCATCTTGACTGGGGTTGCTCAACCGTGGGTCACTGAGGGCTGCAAGCCCTCAGTCTGCAAGCTGATTCTCATGCTTGCATCCTATCTCCAACTCACTCAAACCGTCTGTGCCCTGGTTATATTATTGTTTAACGTCCACCTTCTTCCGCTGTTCTTCCACTTATTTACACAGGTACATCTTTTGATTGACGGCTCGGTCGAGGGTCAATATATAACAATGTTTCTTCGGCTTACTTTCAACTTTCTTAACGAATAGACAAGTAGGCAACTGCAAAACCGTTCGATCTCCGGTTGTTGTATTATTGCGTTCAATTTCGGACTTATTTTCTTTGAAAAGGAATTAATGTCCTTATCCCAAGCCATGGGTTAAATAGTGCCACAACTGTTCCTCTACACACATGGCTTTGGTATTAAACAACCTATGAAGTTTTATATGTCATTAAAGAAATAATCCAAATCAAGCAACGTTTGGTTAGATATGTTTTGGTTTTACGACTTATAAATCTTGTAGGTTATTTAATGCCAAATCTAGTTTATTCATATATATGAGATATATATGATTTGTAAACATAAGTCATCAAAGTTAAATTGTTCTAAGTATTGCTACGTATCACTTACAATTCAATTAGATATAAGTCATTTCTTTACACAGTTAAAAGATCAAACAGATCAAAATTTAGCATAAGTTATTTGTTTGCACTCAGTTTAAATGTCAGTTATTATTTGAACCATAGATAGGACCCCCTTAAATGCTACCACTACGAGCTTCACTGAACCTGCAAATTATGACAATGAAGGAGTACTCTGCATTCTACAAACTCCGCCATTACTGGAGCCCCACCATTAGATTGTTTAATGTCATATCCTGGATATGACATTGGGAGGGGGTTTTAGCCCACTGCAGAGATGTAGTCGGTGTATTCTACATTTGCAGCCAAATGTGCCATCCATGAAAGGGAAGTCTGAGCCCTATGCAGAGATGCAGCCGATGTATTCTGCAGCCACAACCGACTGGGTTGCAAATCAAACAAGTAGACAAGTTTGGATCTGTAAGTAAATAAACCACCTTGTGTAATGTTTATGGACACAGCGATCCGAGTTCAAATTCTGTTTGCATATCAAATCCTTAGGAAAATTAAACATTCAACAATTCTCGCTCTAGCTATGTGTAAATAGTAGACTACACAAGGATCTTTATTTTTGATTTGATAATTCGACTAGAAAAAAAGAAAAATCTGAATTTAAGCCAGAGATACTCCACTTAAAAATTTACCCTGTTTCACATTCTTCTTTTGCAGGGTTGTTGGTAAATAAGTAAAGTTGGCGACCGTAGTTGAGGATGACCAGAAGGCTCCCTTTTCAATAGCTACGACACCGAGGTATAGGAGAGAGGACAACTCCTTTCCCTTGATTGCTCCACTTTACCCTTGATACGTACCTTATATTGCTCAGTGTTAAACAAGGAGGTATCAAGTACCATTTTTAAAGGCTTTGGTATGACACGACCCGGGATTGAACCCTAGTCTCCCGGACCATTGGCGAACACTTTGGTAAATACATATACATAAATAAACTTGCCTTATATTTCGGAAGCTACGCTAGTATTTACAAATATTAAACTTGATCATCCGGAATATTTGCTTATCAATAAAATATATTAGATTTGGGTTGGTTTCATGGCAAATCAACCGTGGAAGGGTATTTATTCCCAAATACTTTTTATGCATATATATCAAATATATGATTCCTAAACCTATTTTTGCCCAGTCGGCTAGGGTGTAAAACCCCACAAACGACTGTCCTGGATATTACTCTAACCAATCTTATGGTGAGGTTCCAGGGATCTTGAAGCTTTGGGGAATGCGGAGCTCCCCTTCATTGCCATTGCTCCCAGGTCCACTCTGACCCAGAATGGTAGCGCCTGTTAGGGCCCTATCAATGGATTACATAAAACTTGCTGCAAACTTATGCTAAACTGAATTGTTTGACTAGATCTAATAGCTAGAAAAAGAAATGCCATTGGCAATTAAACCGTACTTACATTAAAACTGCGTGCTTATGCTAAACTGAATTGTTTGAAATGGAACTGTTTTTGACATCAAAACTGTACTTACACTAAACTGATTTGTTTAATATAGAAGTGTTTTGACATTTAACTGTGTGAAAACAAAACCTGTATTTATACTAAATTGAATTGTTTGAATTAGAACTACTTGAATAAACTGATAGCTTGAAATAAAAATGTTTTAACAATCAAACTGTGTACTCATGCTAAACTGAATTATTTGAAATAGAACTAATTATTTGCATGAATATTGATTATGCGTAAAATAACCTACAAAGGTTGATATGCCATAAAAACAACAACCAACCAACCAACTTAAACCCATTTTGTTGATCACATTTTCAAACAAGTTCATTTTTTTTCACACAGTTAAATGGTTTCACTTTTTTCAATCTAATACGAATAATTCTATCTCCTATTTATCATTTCTGTGCACACAGTTAATTATCTTCACCCAATGCTATCTAACACCAACTATTCATTTAAACAACAGTCATTTGTTTACATATTTATAAGTTAAAACAGTTCTATTTCAAACAATTCAGTTAAGTATAAGTACATAGTTTAAATTTCTAACAGTTCTCTTTGACCAATAGATAGGACCCTATCAGGTACTACTCCAGGCCAGAGTAGACCTGGGAGCGATGGTAATGAAGGGGTGCTCTGCATTCCCCAAAGGTTCGGTATTACTGAACCTGCTGTCAGATGGTTAAGTGTCATATCCTGGACACTCGTTGATACTATTTACCAAACCCTCCGCTCGGGCAGGATATGACACAAGGTCAATTTTTAAGCGGAGTTTAACAGGTTTGAATTCAGAGTTTTTCCTACTCTTAAACTAGTTGCCTAACCAATGCTGAAGAACCTAGTCTGTCCTACTATTTACCCATAGCTGGAGGGAGAATAATTGGATTCATACCTTTCCCAAGGGTATTAGTGCTATGTGAAATGCAATCAGTATCGTCCAGGATTTGAACTCGTATCGCTGCGTTCATTTCCTACGGCGATAAGGACTACACCACGGGCACCTCCCGAGGACACTCGTTGATGGGGTAGTCTTACGCTCTGCAGAGACACAATCGATGCATTCTGCAGCCCCAGCCGACCGGGCAATGAAAAAATATTAGTCCTTTCTTCTCTAATTACGCAACCTAAGTTAAGTATAATTAATTAGTCAACCTAAGGTATGATGAATTAGTCGACCTAATGTAAGTGTAACATGATTAATCGACTTAAGGTGATTTCTGTGCCAAATTGTGTTTTATAGTACTAAAGTAAGTAAAGTTGACGACTTTAGTCGAGGGTGACCCGAGGGCTCCCTTTTCAATAGCTACTACACCACGGTGTAGGGGTAGGCGCTACTCCATTCTCCGGATTACTCCACTTTACCCTGATCCATACCTTATAAAGGTCAGTGTTAAAAAAGGCGACATCAAGTACGATTTTTGAGTCTTGAGTATGACTCGACCTGGAGATTGAACCCCGGGCTCCCGGACCATTGGCAAACACTCTACGCATTTGGCCAATCTCCCGGTAATACTAGTGAGAGTCATATGTTTAAAAATAGTTTTGTACGTGCTTATTTATGACCCGTGATACACATGTATCACTTGATACAAGGGGTAGCACGTGATAGGGTCCTATCAATAAGTCGAAGAAAATTGTTTGGTATTCAAACTAAGTGCAAACAAATGACTTATGCTAAACGGAATTGTAAAAAAATAGAAAGTTGATCATTTAACTGTTTTTAGAACAACGACTGATGTTCAATTAAATTGTTAGTGATACATAGCAATAATAGGAACAATTTACCTCTACTTATGCTAAACTGAATTGTTAGAAATAGAACTGTTTGATCATTTAAGTGTGTTTAAACAAATAACTGTGTTTCAACTAACGATGGATGTTGAATTATTAGTGATACATAGCAAATCTTAGAACCATTTACATTTGTTTCATGTTAAATTGAATTGTTAGAAATAGAACTGTTTGATCATTTAAGTGTGTTTAAACAAATAACTGTGTTTCAACTAATGATGGATGTTGAATTATTAGTGATACATAGCAAATCTTAGAACCATTTACATTTGTTTCATGTTAAATTGAATTGTTAGAAATAGAACTGTTTGATCATTTAAGTGTGTTTAAACAAATGACTGATGTTTGATTAAATTGTTAGTGATACAGAGCAAAATTTAGAATCATTTGACTTTGACTTATGCTAAATTGAATTGTTAGAAATTAAACTGTTTGATCATTTAACTGCGTGTATCTTCAAAATGCGTTTACATATCATATATTTGATATATATATAAAAACGAGATTTGGCAGTAAATAACCAATGAGGGATGATGTGCCAGAAAAAGAAACCAAGAACCACGATAATCAGGCAAAGTCGGGAAAACCTAGAAACATGAATTCCGAGGCTTTCTTAAAGCTATAGATGCAAATCAGGTGAGTAGCATTTGGAGAGTATCTGGCGTGTATTTCACACGTTCATGACCTCCTTTTATTGTTGGCGACTGTAGTCGAGAGCAACCAGAAGGCTCCCTTTTCAATAGCTACTACACCATGGTGTAGGGGAAGGCGCTACTCCTTTCCATGGCTCATTGGTCTAGTGGGTAGAGTATTTGCCAATGGTACGGGAGACATGAGTTCAATCCCAGGTCGCATCATACCAAAGACTTTAAAAATGTTACTTGATACATGCCCGTGGTGTAATGGTTATCATCGTATGAAATGGATACGGAGACACGAGTTAAAACACCTGGACCAAGCTTATTGCATTTCACGTAGCACTAATACCCGCGGGAAAGGTATGAATCCAATTATTCTCCCTCCAACTACGGGTAAATAGTAGGACAGACTGGGTTCTTCAGCCTTGGTGAGGTAACTAGTCTAGGAGAAAGAAAATTCTGAATTCAAACCTGTTAAACTCCGCTTAAAAATTGACCTTGTGTCATATCCTGCCCGAGCGGAGGGGTTGGTAAATATGAATACCTCATTGCTTAACACTCAGCAATATAAGGTAGGTATCAAGAGTGAAGTGGAGCGATCAAGGGAAAGGAGTATCACCCTCCTCTATACCTCGGTGTCGTAGCTATTGAAAAGGGAGCCGTTTGGTCGCCCTCGACTACAGTCGCCAACTTCACAATGACTTCCTACAAAAGCATCCGAACCTGTTTCACGTTGCCAAAATATTGCAAAACTTTTGACTCACCGTCCTATTTGATACCAGCGAAATAAACCCACACAATGGTCTATAAAATTCTCTTCTTGGAAACTAATTAGTGAGTGTGTCAATATGGTATGAGGTTTTCTGAAGTATAAAGCAGGTATTTCGCTTAAATAAATCAAGCCATTGTCAATTTTCGCTAAATTTCAAATCGATGAACAATAACGTAAAGAACTTATATATATATATATATATTTATATATCCAGGGAAAGGAGTAGCACCCTCCCCTACACCTCAGTGTAGTAACTATTGAAAAGAGAGCCCTCTGGTCGCCCTCGACTATGGTTGCCAACTTTACTTATATATATATATATATATATATATATTACTATGTCGATGCACCACATAGACGCCAACAAAACGCAAAAAGAAAAAGCAAGAGAGTAACTAAACCAGAATGCTACGTGCTCTCTTGAACAAATCCTCAGAGCAACACTCTAAAAAAGAGCAGTTGTAAGGCCACTTACCTCCTATCTCACAAACTATTCAAATGAAACGAGCAAGACATCTGAGCTCTGTTGGAGAAGCATGAGACGAGCAAGACATATGTAGCTCTTTTCGAGAAACAAAGACTAACCTATAAGTGACATTCCTTTATGAACTCTTTCCAGTATTGACTGATTTCAAAAACTTACTTACATCAGGTCTGTGTGGACACAAGATGCAATCAAGAAGACTCAATCGAAGCAATGTTTGATATGGATGGATGGTGAGGGAGATTCAAGGAACTCCGTTGTATCAGTTTGACTTGAGAGTACATATATATATATATATATATATTAGTTTTTATATATATTTAATAGCATGGATGTTTATCAGCGACGTAATTTTCATGCCGCCTGCAAAAAAGCCACCAAGTGAGATTATGACAACCATACTCTGTTATGATATATATATATATATATACTCACCCACAGACTGACTGTTTCATCGTATCACAATTCTTCAGTGTGGCTAGACACACGAAACGCTTCAAGCCGGGATCGTAAGCCACTTAACTTTACGTCAGGCTGATGACATACCCCTGAACCAAAAATGCCGGCGTGTTTGTCCCCGTCGACGGACGAACAACTTCATTTAAAGATACCAAAGTTAGTATGAATACTTATAAAATGTGTGGGAAAGTTCTACCGTTAAAAAACCTTCCTTATCGAGAGAATATACATAATAAAATCTTCCTGATAAAACCCACGCTAAGAGAATGGAACTAACTTTCTGAAATCCAGAAAGAAACAAGTCACTATATCCCGATATCACATTGGTCACGGAAGACTTCCGCTCTTCTTTATATAAAAAAAACGTAACAATCACACCGTATAGCAGAAATAACACCCAACACTGTTCAACATTTTTTAATATAATACTGTGCGTAATTTTTTTTATTTGACAACGTTTTTGAAACGCAAATAATATGAAGGACCAATTTGAAAATGTCAACACTGATGTCATTTTGTTATTCTGGAAAATAAGATTAAGAAGAGGTAAAAAGATTTTAGCAAAAATTATAAATTTAAACAGGATCAATTCAATATAAGGTAAATATCAGATTGGTTTCTGTTATGTAGAAAAATGTGCCGACGGCGATCCGTTGATTTGAACACGGATCTCTAGCCAACAAACACAAGTATTAAAATGGAATGTGGCATTGGAGTACACGTGACTAGAAATTGTAGATATATAAATGGGTCAGTCAGGATTGGAGTTGCCCGTGGTGTAATGGTTATCGTCGTAGGAAATGGACTCGGCGACACGAGTTCAAATCCTTGACGAGACTGATTGCATTTCACATTGCACTAATACCCTTGGGAAAGGTATGAATCCAATTATTCTCCCTCCAGCTATGGTTAAATAGTAGGACAGACTAGGTTCTTCAGCCTTGTTGAAGCAACTAGTCTCGGAGAAGGGAACTCTGAATTCAAACCTGTTAAACTGTTGTGTCATATCCTGCCCGAGTCGAGGGGTTGGGTAAATATGATTAATGGGTCAGTCAGAGGTCAGGTATGTGAGGCGTAGATAGACACGAGCGTTTGCAAAATAGATGTGAAATGTAACACTGTGAGTTAGTATTGTTTCGTATTCGACATCAGACGAGAGTGAGGAGATTTTTAAGTATCGGTCCAAATTATCCCACTCACGGAACAATACAAAAGTGGCGACGAGAAATAGTTCAAAAATTTTAAAAGTTTAGTTGTTTTGTTCAATGGTATATCAACCCTCGTGGGTTATTTAATGCCAAAGCCATCCATTTTGGGTAATCATTTGAAAACCATTCCAGATAATTTAGACATATCGAAATAAAAACTCTTAAGAAACAACGACAGAAAAAGTAAAAGTAAATATGTTGGGTTGTCTCCCCTACAGATGGACGCGCCCTCATGTAACATACACCGGCTAAGCTCTCTTCTGCGCAGTCTCGGCGAGCCATCACCAAGAACGAACATTAATATTCATGATTTTTTAAGCTCAGGAGAGGTTTCTCCCAGCTATTGTTTATGAATGTACTATTTCCTTTCAATATATTTCTTATCACTCATTTCCGAGTCGCGTATTATTTGAACCTCCCCTTGACCATAACAGTTTTTTAGTTTCAAAGCTATTCTTGCAGAAGAATAGCAATGATACTGTTTAAGGCATAGGTCAAGGTTTAATGAAGCTCATGCCTTTTCCAAAAATATTAGTTCGAAAGTGAGCCTCATAGTATTTCCGAGTCGTGTTATCATTTCAACCTCCCTTTTACCCTAACAAAATATAAACAAACAATTTGGCAAAGAATAACTGCAGACGAGTTGATATGCCATTAAAATCACTCAATTGATTAAACGTCAACAACTCTTTATAAAACAAAGCAAAATGTTTTCTGTGTGCTCTTGCAATGTTAGGTCGATCTCTAACAAAACACACACATACGCAAGAACATATAGGTACATGCTCACTTGTATGTTGTTTAACCCTGTCATATCATTGCCCAATCGATTGGGGCTGTAGAAAACACTGACAACATCTCTGCAGAGGAATAAGACCCCCGCCCAAACGAGTGTCCTGGATATAACACTAAACAATCTGATGATGAGGTTTCAATAATGTTGGAGCCTTGGGGAATGCTGAACACAGATAATGCTAAACTGATTTGTTTGAAATAGAACTGGTTTAAAATTTAAGTGTGTATGGACAAAAAGAATACTCATACTAAAATGAATTATTTGAATTTAAACAGTTTGACTGAACTGAATAAATCAAAATAGAAATGTTTTTGGTAATTAAACAGTGTAATCATGCTAAACTGAAATAGAATTTTTTTTTTATATATAAAGGGATTTGGCATGAAATAACCTACTGCTGTGGCCCTGGAAACGGTCACTAATAAAAACGCAGACACGGATATTAGGTAAACAGATTATATTGCACAAGAAAGATTGAGTTACATAAAAAAGGTAATAAGTCTCTAACTGTTTCGGATAACTCCGGTATTGTTCGGCTGGTAGCGAAATCTCTCAGTACTAATAAAGGTGAGAAGAGTCCATTATGGTGAGATGGGTAAGGCTCCCACAACACCTACAAAGGTTGACATGACATAAAAGACAAATAAACAAACTGTCATATGAAAGAGTTTAGAATCTGAATATTTAAAGTTTGTTTTTTTTATTTTAAATTTTCAAATTCAGAATAATAGAATAAAATATAAATGACATTTGAGTCTATGCTAGTTATCCGTACTTTTTGATCTGCAATTTTTAGTAAAACACAAAATTGCAAAAGTGCGAAAACCCCCATATTCACCAAACGTAGCTTTACGCAACTTTTCTTCCCATCTAAATGAAAAATTCCTCCCAATGTCTAAACTTGAGTGTGTGGGGATGTTGAAAGAAATACGACCATTCAGTTCGCCATCATAGCAAACGAAATATTACAGAAGTGCTTTGACCATTAAAAAAATTGGTGGTATTGGACTGCTTAATACTATGGAGACTATTTTTAATACTCTGTTCTCTTTATTGTCAATTTCTCTTTTTGTAAAAACAGCAACAGTTTTATAGAAGTCGAAGTTTAAAATTATTCATAACCAAACAATGTTTTAGATTTTAAGTGTTTTCTATAAATTAAGGAAACAATGGATGAAGAATAGGTAAAAAAACTGTATTTCCTTTAGTTTGGTTTGGTTTGTTGGGTTTTATGGCATATCAACCTTTGTAGGTTATTTAACGCCTAATCCATTTTTATGCAAATAATCTGTTCTATTGAAAACAGTTCAGTTTAGCATAAGTACACAGTTTAATTGTCAAAAACATTTCTATTTCAAACTATTCAAGCAGTTATATGTAACAATTCAGTAAAGTGTAAATCCAGTTTTAATGTCGAAAAACAGTTCTATTTGAAATAATTCAGTTAAGCATAAGCACGCAGTTTAAATGTAAGTACGGTTTAATTGTCAAAAACATTTCTATTTCAAGCTATTCAGTTTAATCAAACAATTCAGTTTTGCATAAGTACGCTCTTAGTTCTATTTAACCCGATCAGGTGCTACCACTCCGGGCCAGAGTGGACCTGGGAATGAAGGGGTACACCGCATTCCCCAAAGCTCCAGCACTTCAGGAACCTCACTATTAGATTTTTTAGTGTCATATTCAGGACACTCGTTGGGAGGGTCTTACCCTCCTGCAGAGGGGCAGTCAGTGTATTCTACCACCCCAGCAGACTGGGCAAATTTCCTTTAGTGAAATAGTTGTAATTGTATCAGAAAAAGAATTTTTAAAAATATTCAAACATGTTGCAGTGGGGAAATTAACTATTCAAGAAGAGATTTATTTTTCCCGTTATCTAAAATCTTTTTTTCTTTCTATAATATTTTTGAACTAGAAAATTTACATTTTAATATAAATATTTTTCACTGTATAAACAATTTCGTGATTAATAATAATAATAATAATAATTGTCGACTTTGCTGTCCCGGCGGACCACAGAATAAATCTGAAAGAAAGTGAAAAGAAGGATAAGTACCTCGACCTTGCTAGAGAATTGAAAAAAGCTGTGGAACATGAAAGTAATGATTGTGCCAATTTTGATTGGTGCGTTAGGCACAATAACTAAAGGATTATTAAAAGGCCTGGAGGACTTGGAAGTTGGTGGACGAGTAGAGACTATCCAAACGACAGCATTGCTAAGAACGGCCAGAATCCTGAGGCGAGTCCTAGAGACTTGAGGAGACTTGCCGTCACTCAAACTCCAGTGAAAAACCATCAGCTAACACTGATGTGAAAAACTCATAATAATAATAATAATAGTAATTATATATATATATATGTCTATGTGTGGTGGGTGTATATTTATATATCATAACTGCGCTCACTACACGAAACTTTAAAGCAACGGGCGTTAAGTTCTCGTAATTTGATATTTCTACGGGTTTTATACCTGTAGTACAGGAGTTGCGTCAAACACCTTTTCATGCAAACTTTTCTCATTTTAAATTATATATATATATATGTGTGTGTGTGTGTGTGTGTGTGTGTGTGCGCGCGCGCGTGTGTGTGTGTGTGTGTAAAGAACCATAGAAGGACAAACAGAAAAAAGATGTTTCCAACACATGCATGTATACCTGCAGTTAAATGCAGTGCTTCATACACACAGAAAGAAATATATTCTTTTGGTTTTACACAGTTATTTTTATATGTGTTATATATATATATATATATATATATATGCATATACATGTGTGTGTGTGTGTGTGTGTGTGTGTGTGTGTGTGTATGTGATATCAACATCTACAGTTATACGTATATACAAATATCAGCGTGTATGAGTATGTAATATCAACATATACATATACGTATCTACAGATATCATATATTGGTTCATATATATATATATATATATATATATATATATATATATATATATATATATATATATATATATATAAAATATATTGGATTATCTATACGTATGAATATATATATATAAACGTGTAAGATTATTCAGCGACATCAAAAGGTTTTTGCTCATATACATATATAGAAAGATCAATATTTGCATATATATATATATAGAGAGAGAGAGAGAGAGGGAGAGAGAGAGGAATATAGTTACATGTATGTGCGTTTGGTCTGAGGCAGTTTCTTAATCTGTCTCGATACAGAAAAGGATTTTCAATATCCTGCCTGCTCCAAAGACTCATTGCGGTTATAGCTTTCCGATCTCCACGGAAATATCCGCGTCAAATATTAGAATTCAGGATTCCTGTAAAGAAGCCAAAGCTTGACGATTTCTAAGAATTGTCTCGTTGAGGTCAGCTAAAGATTGGATGCGCGTCTTTGAGGGCCAGTTAACCAAATATAGAATGTTGAGTGGTGCCAAAGTCTTGGAACGGTTCCGGTATTTCAAATACGAAAACGTTAAGATATCACCGGAAACCATTACTCGTCGTGTTCAAAAGTTATTGATTTTGTTATAAGGCCCTTCAAATGTGAATAAGTTATTTTCCAATAATCCTTGATTCTTTCTGCCTTATAACTCTTAATGCACAAAAGAATATTTGCCCAGTCGGTTGGAGCTGTAGAATACACCGATTGCTTCACTGCAGCGGGATAGCTGCCCCCTATGAGTGTCCTGTTTATGACACTAAACAATCTGATGGTGAGGTTCGAGTAGTGAAATGGGGAATATGGAGTACCTCTTTATTGTCATCGCTCACAGATCCACTGTGGCCCAGAGTGGTACCACCTGGTAGGTTCCTATCTATGGGTCAAATAGAACTGGTTTCGACATTAAAACTGTGAGTTTATGCTAAACAGAAGTGTTTGAAATAGAACTGTTTTTGATATTGATTGGCCAAGTCGGTTGTGTTCGCCAAAGGTCTGGGAGACCGGGATTCAATCCCAGTTCGGATCAGACCAAAGACTATAAAGATGGTACTTGATACCTATTTGCTTAAAATTCAGGATTATAAATTATCAAGGGTAAAGTGGAACAATTCAGGAAGTGTAGTATCTATTGAAAAGCCTTCAGGTCACCGTCGACAATGGTCGCCAATTTTACTTTACTTACTTATCTGTATAAAAATGGATGGATCATTAATAATCTACAATAAAAAAACAAAAATACGAGCTGCATACGATAAGTTTCCAGACTTTTTTCGTATGGGCACTTTTGTTGATAGTACACACAAGAAACAATTGTCCCCTTCGAAGTAATCGCCTCTGGCTGCAATGCATTGTTGTCCCGTTCAAAAAAACGTCTGAAAGGCCCCATGGAAGTCCTCTTGTGCGAGCGTGTCAATGACCTTCGTCACAGCCTCTTTCATCTCCTCAATTATCTCATAACGACAGCCTCTGAGCTTAGGGATTGAGCAAAAGTCACAGGGAGCAAGGTCTGGACTATAGGGACGGTGAACAACTGTTTTGATGCCCATCTTGGTTAAATAGTCTGTGACAAGGATGGAGTTGTTGACTGGTGCCTTGTCCTGGTGTAAATGCCACTGACCCGATTTGAAGATTGCTGACCTCTTCCAACGGAATCTCTTGCTGAACTCCCTTAAAGCCTCAACATAGTAACCCTAACCCTAACCCTTTGGCCAATCAACTCTGGTGTATTGACTTCCTTACTCCTCCGACACCTCTCATCATCCCTCACAGACTCCCTGCCTTCCTTGAATCTCTTATACAACTCAAAAATTGATACTCGATTCATGCAAGATGCTCCAAAAGCAGTCTGAAGCATTCCATACGTTTCTGTGGAATTTTTTCAAGTTTAAAACAGAATTTTATTGCATATCGTTCTTCTAAAGTGTCAGATTGCATTTTTGAAATTCACCAGCTGTGACAATCAGGGTTTACTAAGGTGTATTCCAAATGCTGCTGTAGCAGTTCATTCAAACCTGAAATCATAAAAATTGGTCAGTCACCCAATAAGATGTATCGCAATAACATAGTGAACTTTCAAGAGTCTACGACAATTATAAATGGCCATACGAAAAAGGTCTAGAAATTTATCGTATGCACTTCGCGTATATATATATATATATATATATATATGTGTGTGTGTGTGTGTGTGTGTGTGTGTGTGTGTGTGTGTGTGTAAACGAGCTCTTATGGTTTCTCCTATTAAAAAAGTTACGCAATCTGCTGAATTTCTCGGAATTGAATACATATAACTTTTTCTTGGTGATGCGCTACATTTCCTTGGATACGATGAGAGTCAAAATTAGGGTTGATTGATTTTAATGGCAGGTCAACTCGTATAGGGTTATTTACTGCTCGAGGTAAGGGAAATTTGTACTTTGTACGTTTATATTTAAATATCTTGTATCCGTTTTTTTTGTAAGAGATTTTCCAATTGTTATAAATTAAAATTTTTTATCTAAATTTTTTGTCTAATACAAATAATTTCCTCAGTCTATAGTTTAAGGAATTCTTATCTAATACAGATAATTATATGGCTTCAATTAATTTTTTTCAATATAATGATAGTCATATTTTGGACCTCAGGGCTCAATGGGCATCTTCCTTGGAAGAGGACACGGTGATCTGAGTTCAAAATCTGTACAAGACTGTTTGCATTTCACATTGTGCTAATACCCTTTGGAAATGTATGGAACCAACTATATGGGTAAATAGTAGGACAGACAAGGCACTTTAACCTTTATGTGGCAACCAGTTTCGGAGAAGGAAACTCAGAATTGAAAACCAGATCTGGAGAGGGATGGGCTCCACCAGGCTATTCCTGCCCAAGACATACCCTATGACAAGTGTCCCCATAACACAACCAGGTAACAGAACCAATAGACCTGGAGAGGGATGGACTCCACCAGACTGTTCCTGCCCAAAACGAACGACACGACCAGTGCCCACTCGACCAAACAAGGTTATGGGACAATTCTTTCATTTGTTTGTACACATATTCAAGTACCACACATCTTTTTTTTTTCTACAAGGTTGGCTTTAGCATTAAATAACCCCCGAAGGGTTATATGCCATTAAACAAAGAAACCGAAACAGAAAGGTTGTCTTTCAGGGTAGGTAATCACGAGAGGGTGGAGAAAAGGGTTTTTTGTTGGGAAGGAGAGATCATAAAAAGCTTACACTGAGGGAAATTCAACTTGGACGTTTGGTAAAATAAGTCGCGAGAGATTATCAAGATCATTTGTTATTAGTTAAGAGATAACCCAAGTCATATTGGGAGAAGAGGCACCTGCTTCTTTTGCGGTGTGGTGAGCGAAGCCAGGAATGGAGCGCGATAAACTTATTTTGCTCATGTTCGAAACTTTTTTAGGACTTGTTCATCTATCTCTCGAGTCCCTATAGATTGCCTGATTTTAATCGGGCCCATTTTTCATCAATGAATTCATCTACTCTCTCCGCAACCTTCCTTGGTGCCTTAGACAACAAATAGATTTCACACTTAGAATACTTCTCTTTTAATGACTCTCTCTCTCTCTCTCTCTCTCTCTCTCTCTCTCTCTCTCTCTCTCTCTCTCTCTGAGCTTGGACTATCAACGAAACTTGCATCGAGTGACTTAGTTGACAGCTAATGCAATAATGAACTTAGAGAGTTAATTATTACATTTATTTTTATTATTTATCTGATGGAAAAATACTCGATTTAATTTCGAATATAATTTTAATTGCTTTTCAACTCATCTACTATTATCATTGATTGATTGATTGTAACGGCATGTCAACCTGTCTTTTTATTCCTGGTTATGTAATTCCAAGTATTTATAACGAACACAATTTGTATGCAGTTACATGGTTTCAAGTAACTAACAATAATAATAATATTGCAAAAAAATAAGTATTTGTATTTTACCCAGACATTATAGGTCAGTTGGCTGTGTTTTGGTAGTTACTTAATGCAAAATCATATCTATCTATCTATCTATTTATCTCTCTCTCTATATATATATATATATATAAAGATAGTAGTCATACGTCCAAAGAAAGAATAAGGATATATTTTAAAATAAGAAGGTCCACAAAGAGATTTGTATTTTTGAATTTATTTATTCTGTTCTTTTATATGTGTTATATATATGTATGTTTCCAGCTTGTTGCTTTCGTCAGAGAACATGTGTGGCACAAGGCCTTTTGAATGGAGTACTCAATGAGACTTAAACTCACTCTTGTTCTTATAAACTGGAAACAAGAGTGAGTTCAAGTCTCATTGAGTACTTCATTCAAAAGGCCTTCTGCCACACATGTTCTCTGACGAAAGCAACAAGCTGGAAACATACATATATATATAACACATATAAAAGAACAGATTAAATAAATTCAAAAAATACAAATCTCTTCGTGAACCTTCCTATTTCAATATATATATATATATATATATATATATATATATATATATATATATATATATATAATTTGTAAATGAGTAGTTTTTAGTTAACATTTTAAACAAGAGAGAGCTCATATTTATGCACACAGTTAAATGTACCAAACGTTGCCATCGAATTCTACAGGGTGAAAGGATAAAATTGTCGTCCCAAAGAAAACAACACTACAGCTTTGTTTTAAAACTTTTATTGAAAAAATCAATTCAGGTAATTTGATTATGTCGTAGAGCTGACATCTATTCAATGTAGCCGCCTTCAGCCTCAATCACCACCTCGATACGGATCCGGAAATGGGAGCATGCCTTTTCCACAAGCGCCGGCGGAAGCTCGGCGAATACTCGGCGGATGGCGGCGATCAGGCTGCCTTTGGTGTTGTGGAAGGTCATGTTGGTGATGTTCTCGACGTAAGACCAAACGAAGTAGTCCAGCAGTTTCAGGTCGGGGGAGGAGGGGCTAGTAGAGAAGGGTACAAAGTTGTAGCACTCCTTCTGAAGCCAACCCTGGGTCTCTTTGGATTTGTGGACCGGTACCGAGTCCTGCTGCCACACTCAGGGTCTGCCACCGGCCACCTGATTGCACCAGGGGATCACCACACTCATCAACACATCCAGGTACACTTTGGTGTTGACTTTCAAGCCGACTTCGAAGATGTGAGGTGGCATGATGTGGCCCTCACTTGAAACCACACCAAAGACCATAACTGTAGCCGGGAACTTTTTTTTCATCACCCAAGGCACGTTGAACTGTCCGGATTTGCATTTTCAGTGTGCTGGCAAGGATCCTGTTGTCATAACTTGGATCGGTAGAGTGCATGAGTTGTACAGCGGTGCATCTCCCATCTCGCTCGTTAAGTATCATGTCACTTTCTGACATGATAGAAGGCTTCTGTCGCTCTTGGGATTTGTACACAACTGGCCAACTCGTAGATGGTCTGCAACCAAAAAAAAAACTGTTTTCATTTAACGGAAATGGAATCATGTCATCTTTTCTAGGGTGACAATTTTATCGTTCCACTCTGTACATATATTGTTAAAGCTTGAGACTTTTGAATATGAATTGGTCAAGTTATAAACAGCCAGTTCATCTCATATTCATCTCTGCATAGTATCTATTTTTAAAAATAGGTTGACAGTTTTATCGTTCCACTCTGTAATTATACAACTTTAAAACACTCATTTGCTTCCATTCAGTTAAATGTTTCCAAGTATAGAAAAATTATTAATTTGTTTAAATTGACCTATAGATAGGACCCTAACAGGTACCACCTTACTGGGTCAGAGTACTCCTCGGAGTAATGGAAACGAAGGGGTAATCCAAATCATCCAAAGCTCCAGAAGTGGAGCCTCTCCATCGGACACAGTTTACTATTCAACTCGGGAAATTTTATAGTGCAAGTACACAAATAATTCTAACACTAATAATTATAGTCAACATTATTCATTCGTTCTTACAGAGTTAAATGCTTTCAAGTATCTCTCTGAAATATTAATCATTCAATTTATCATTTATCTTTTGCTTACACGCAGATGGTTTCAAGTAAACCATCTATGAGTCAAATCATCATCATCATGTCATGCCGCTAGCACGGATATCCCTGACCCTCTCTCGCAACTTTTCCTTATCGTTCATCGCCTCTGGCAGGTCTTCAGGGCTATATCCCGTATCCTCACATAGCTGCTGTATATATGTTCGAGCCGGTCGTCCTGCTTTTGCTCGGCCATATGTGGGGGTCCATAGGAGGACAACACTCATGAGCTTATCCCTACTTCTCCAGTAGTGTCCTGCATGTCTGGTTCGTCTAAGTTGAATAGTTTTCGTGAGTGGAGGCAGGTGGCCGTATATTTGGTGCCTTGTGGGGTGTTGCCATCAGGACTTGTTCAATATTACTCGCAGCATTCTTGTGTAATTGCCGTCTAGCTTCTTCTCCAGCCATTTTGTTAGCGTCCAAGTAGTGCATCCATACAGCAGTATTAATCATTCAATTTATCATTTATCCTTTGTTTACACGCAGATGGTATCAAGCACACCATCTATGAGTCAAATAGAACTGTTTAACCATTTAACTGTGTGCAAACAAATGACTGATATTAAACTGAATTATTAACGTTAAATAGCAATACTTGAAAACATTTAACTTTGTGTAAAAAAGGATTAATATTAAATAGAATTATTAGTGTTTGATCGTAATACTTGAAAGAGTTTAACTCTGTGCAAACATTTGATTGATATTAAGTCAAATTATTAGTGCTAGATAGCAATCTGTTAAACTAATTAACTGTGTGCCAAGTCATGAGCTCAGACACGTTTTAAAATGTTACCTATAAACTATTTCGTAACTAATCATACATGTTATATATATATATATATATATATATATATATATATATATATATATATATATATATATATGTAAAGAGGATTCGGCATTACATACCAACAAGGATTGATATACCATTAAAACATAATCAACCAAACTTAGTAAATAGTGGTTATTTCAATTTTTTTTCGTTTTTGTTTAATTAATAAAATAAAAATATCAAATATAGTTTCAGACCGAAAAATAATAATTGACAGCCTCCTATAAGAAATTTAACAAACGGTTTCAATTACCTGTAAGATTTTTAGAAAAGAACTATAAAATTTACATTTGTCAGCTAAAGATTTCTACAAAGAATTCGTGACGTAGAAAATAATTCAGTGTGGAGTCTTTTAGTTTGAAGTACGAAATAGCGTTTAATTGTATAGTAAGAGTCTTGGACAAGAAAATAGCCCTTACTTACTTAAAGGGCTGTGCCAAAAAGTCTAGTCTCGTTCAAAAGAAAAGTCTGTATCCTTTTCCTTTGAACAAAATCTATTTTGGATGTTTTGGCTTCTGCCCACATAAAATACATAGAAGTTCTACTGATACTAAAGAAAACGAAAGACTACATCTTTCATGGAAATTCTTTAAAACTATCAACATTTTGTTTAGACAGGTTCACTTTTAAAATTATGTATGAAAGAAAAATATAAAATCAACTATTTCATAAAAAAATTATCAATCATTTGGAGAATAAGTTTTGCTTACAACGATAATACATTTTCAGATATATATATATATATATATATATATATATATATATATATATATATATATATATATATTTATGTGTGTGTGTGTGTGTGTGTGTGTGTGTGTGTGTGTGTGTGTTTGTGAAAATATATATATATATATATATATATATTCCTAATGTGATATATATATATATATATATATATATATATATATATATTCCAAATATGATATTGCGATATTGTTTATCTATTTTATTCACACTGCCGGATTTATTTACATAAACTACTTATATATATATATATATATATATATATATATATATATATATATATATATATATATATATATATCACCCTCTCCGCCCAGGCAGGGTATGACACAAGGTCAATTTTTAAGCGGAGTTTAACAGGTTTGAATTCAGAGTTTTCCTTCTCCTAGACTAGTTGCCTTACCAAGGCTAAAGAACCTAGTCTGTCCAACTATTTACCCATAGCTGGAGGGAGAATAAGTAGATTCATACCTTTCCCAAGGGTATTAGTGCTATGTGAAATGCAATCAGTATCTTCCAGGGTTTGAACTCGTATATATATATATATATATATATATATATATATATATATATATATATATATATATGCTGACATTGTTAAGGGAAATTAAATCAATTATGCTTGAGAGGGTTATCGATTTAAACGTTTTTACGGTTTAGTTTGGTTTTAAGGCATATCAACAATTGTGGGTCATTTAATATTTACTTAAATCTGAATAATTATTCTTGTGTGAGTAAAATCTGCTAATATTTTTTTCTTTTTGAATTTGGAAACGTCAAATCATGTATTTTCCAGTTGGTTGGGGCTGTAGAATACACCGACTGCACCTCTGCAGAGGAGTAAGACCCCCCCCCCCCCAATGAGTGTCCTGGATATTAAACTAAACAATCTGATGGTGAGGTTCCAATGATGCTGGGGCTTTAGTGAATACGGAGCACCCCTTCATTGCCATTGCTCCCAAGACCATTCTGGTCTGGAATGGTAGCACCTGATCTATGGGTTAAATAAAACTAAACTGCATTCTTATACTAAACTGTATTACTTGGATTAGAACTGTTTGACTAAACTGAATAGCTTGAAATAGAAATGTTTTTGACAAATAAACTGTAATTACATTTAAACTGAGAGTTTATGCAAAACTGAATTGTTTCAAATGGAACTGCTTTTGACATTGAAACTGTCCTCACGCTAAACTGAATTGTTTAATTAAGAATTGCTCTAACATTTAACTCTGTGTGGACAAAAACTATACTTATACTAAACTGAATTGTTTGAATCAGAACCGTTTGACTAAACTGAATAGCTTGAAATGGAAATTTTTTTGACAATTAAACTGTGTACTTATGCTAAATTGAACAGATTGAAACAGAAGGGTTTTTAACATTGAAACTGTACGAATTCTTTAATAAAGAACTGTTTTGATATTTAACTATGTGGAGAAAATCTATACTTATACTAAACGGAATTGTTTGAATTAGAATTGTTTGATTAAATTGAATAGCTTGAAATAGAAATATATTTGACAAAGTGTGCACTCATGCTAAACTGAATTTTTAAAAATAGAATTGACTATTTGCGTAAAAATGGATTTAGCGTAAAATAACCAACAAAGGTTGATATGCCATAAAACCCAACCAACCAACCAATCAAATCATGAAGTTACGCCGTACAACAAAATGACCTTCCATTAATCATTGTTAATTGTCACAGACTTTATTGTGTCTCTACACAGTATATGCTCAGAGGTTAAAAAAAGCAGAAAAGGTAAGGATAAGGATAAAATGTATGAACAACTTAGAACTATAAAAAATCTTTAAATGAATAGTTTTCTTTTGTTTTTTTAATTGAGAGCACAAAATAAAAACGGATTTCCCAAATACCTAAAAGCCGACATCCGGCTAAATACATTTACACAAGTCATCAAAAGACAAATAAGTAAGTAATAAAGTATTCTGAAGTAGCTTACGTGTATAAAGACAGACATTTGATGAGTAATGGGATAGAAGGTAATTTTGATAAATCTCAGCTTTAATTAATCTTTTCTTAAGAAACGTGTCTTGTGTGGGTTGAAGGATCTTTTCCTGGTGTAAGAATACTTTAACTGGAAGAGAAGCTTATCCCAGTTGTACTATATATATATATATATATATATATATATATATAAGGGTAATCATATAAATCTATGAGAGTGCTCAATGTATGGCTATTGTTAGTTCCCTAGGGTATAACAAAATTCACATTCAGAGCGTATATAAGTTGGCGACCATAGTCGAGGGTAACCCGAAGGCTCCCTTTTCGATAGCTACTACACCAATGTGTAGGGAACTCGGTTAAGCCGTCATAATAAATTTATTTCGGCGGAGAGAGACGGAGAATATACAAACAATATTCTCCGCCGAAATAAATTTATTATGACGGCTTAACCGAGTTTGAGTCTCCATTTAATTGCACTATATATATATATATATATATATACAAGAATAAACGTGGAACATACATATACACGTACGTATACACATACTTACTTACTTGGTAGGAGGTTGCTTTACCCGACCAGGTTCACTAACGAGGGTCGTTTCGGTCAAAGACAATATATATATATATATATATATATATATATATATATATATTCAGCCGTGAAAGCGTTCATCGTGTTATAGCTATTATCGAGCAAATGGGCACGGTGACTCGAGTTCAAATCCTGAACAAAGTTCTGTACGTTTCACGTTGTAGGCTCATCTGGTGATTGCTGGTTCAATCTCGACTAAAGTTTACAATAATAAGGAATACTTACAATAGCTTAAAATTTGTACCTGGTTCTGGTAAAATGAATTAGAACAATCTACGCCCGTGGATTAGATAAAGGGTTTGTTTCGAAGTTGGTTCTCGACAAGAAACACCTGGTAAAGGTCGAAGGGCGAATCGGCTGAAAAGTTGTCAATATAGCAATGAGCATGAAGACAACTGTCAGAATACTCTAAATGATAAAAAAACTGGGAACGGCATGCATCCATATGTTCTCTCTCCAGTTGTGGATAAAATGTCTGGTAGGATTGGTCCTTAAGCTTAATATGGCAACCAGTGAAGAAGAAAGAATACTGGATTCAAACCTGTTAAAAACTGACCTTGTGTCACATCCTGCTGGTGCTGAGGGCTAGTTAAATACATACAGGGTGTTTCATTATTGATGAAATAAAGCAGTGACCTATAAGACGTTCACTGTTGACTTTTTTTTTCACCTTATAGCAAGAAAGTAGTAAACATTTTCATATATTTGACTTGCCCAGTTGACTGGGGCTGTAGAATACACCGACTGCACCTCTGCAGAGGGGTAAGACCCCCCACCCCAACGAGTGTCCTGATATGACACTAAGTAATCTGTTGGTGAGGTTCCAGTGATGCTGGGGCTTTGAGGAATGCGGAGCTCTCCTTCATTGCCATTGCTCCTAGGTCCACTCTGGTCCGGAATGGTAGTACCTGATAGGGCCCTATCTATGGGTTAAATAGAATGTCATACTTATGCTCAACTGAATTGTTTGAATAAACTGAATAGCTTGAAATAGAAATGTTTTTGACAATTAAACCGTACTTACAGTTAAACTGTGTGCTTATGCTAAACTGAATTATTTGAAATGGAACTGTTTACACTAAACTGATTTGTTTAATATAGAAGTGTTTTGACATTTAACTGTATATAAACAAAATGTGTTCTAATACTAAACTGAATTAGCTGAAATAGAACTGCTTGACTAATACATAATAGCTTGAAATAGAAACGTTTTTCACAATTAAACTGTACTTACACTTAAACTGCGTACTTATGCTAAACTGAATTGTTTGAAATAGAACTATTTTAATAAAAATGGATTTGGCGTTAAAATTTCCTACAAAAGTTGATATGCCATAAATCCCAACCAACCAACTAACCATATATTTAACCAAATATAGTGAAATCATGCTTTGGACGATAAAGCAGAAATTCTTTTGTTTGAAGACATACAATGAAACAATGTCTTTTATGATTGTTCAAGCAAAATAAAGGAGATAAATTCTATTTCAACACATTTCCAAACAGGAATCAGATTTTTAAGCAGGTCAAGAACATTGGAAACTCCTGGCACTTTTTTGCCCTGTCGGCTGCGGCTGTAGAATACACCGACTGCACCAAGAAGTTAGACTCTCCAAAAAGAGTGTCCCGGATATCATACTAAACAATCTGGTAGTGAGGCTCCAGTAATACTGGACCTTTGGAAAATGCGGAGTTCCTCCTTATTGCCATCGCTTCCAGGTTCACTGTGGCCCGGAGTGGTAGCAACTGACAGGGTCTTATCTATATGTCAAATAGAACTAAACTGCGTGCTTGTGCTAAACTGAATTGTTTGAAATAGAACTGTTTTCATGAATTTAATGGATTTGGCATTAAATAATATACAATGGTTGATATACCATAAAACAAACAAAATCAAATCATGGCGATTTTAGGGTAATAGGTTCCTTTCAATCTTGGTCTCCTATCAACCAGAAGGAATGTGCATGAATTATCAATAACTTCACAAGCAATATTCAACAATGCCTTCAACTAAATCGCGAACATCTGGAGTATGTACGGCTCTTCTTGACATTTTTGGTTCATGTTTTTAGCTAAGTGATCGCAGATCCTAAAATATAATTCTTTCCCTTTCAAAAAATGTAATTTTTTTATTACTCTATCATTTTGCTCCCTGATTTGGTTGGATTTGCTTGGGTTTTAAGGCATATCAACCATTGTAGGTTATTTAATGCCAAATTCTCTTTATACATTTATGCTTAATATATGATTTATAAACACATTTTGCTGATAACATTTTTAAATGAGTCTGAGCTCAATTATTTTTTGCACACAGTTAAATGGCTTAACACAGTTAATGATAAAACACTTTTATTTCTAATTATTCTATTTAGCATAATTTATTTCTTTGCACACTGTAAGCGTTCTATTTGCCTATAGATAAGACCCTATCAGGTGCTACCACTCCAGGTCAGAGTAGACATGGGAGCAATGGCAATGAAGAAGTACTCCACATTCGCCAAACTTCCTGCATTACCGAAACCTCACCATCTGATTGTTTAGGGCAATATCCTGGTCAAGAGTTAGGGAAATCTTACTTATCCGCAGAAATTCAGTTTATTTTATTCTACAGCTGCAACCAGCAGGGTCGCCAATCATTTTGTTTCAAGAATTGTGAAAATCCCTGTATATTCAATTGTGCTTTTCAGGTTCGTCATTCCGCCGGAAGAAATTACTTATAGGGTTTTTTTTTATTACTAACATCCAGAGAAAGGAATTAGGGGATGGTATGTAAGTGTCACAAATCTGTCGAGGAAGTGCTGGTATTGAAGACCAACGCAAACTGTAACATAACAGGAATAAAAGTTGTTTATCCATTTTTCCTGCCGTTTTCATTTCTTGCTGTCGGTATGAGAAAGTTCATCCATATTTACCGACCCCTCCACTTAGGCAGGATATGATACAAGGTCAATTTTTAAGCGAAGTTTAACAGGTTTGAATTCAGAGTTTTCCTTCTCCTAGACTAGTTGTCTCACCAAGAATGAAGAACCTAGTCTGTCCTATTATTTACCCATAGCTGGAGGGAGAATAATTGGATTCATTCCTTTCCCAGGGGTATTAGTTCTATGTGAAATGTAATCAGCCTCGTCTAGGATTTGAACTCATGTCACTGTGTTCATTTCCTACGACGATAACCATTACACCACGGGTATGAGAAGGTTTATCTACTTTATTCTTGAAACTACTTAAAGAGGCGGGTTAAGTGTAACAGTTTTCATCGTAGGAAATAGAATCGGTTACATAATTCCAAATTGTGGACGAATCTGTTTTCGTTTCAATTTGCACAAATGACCATGTGAAATGCATCTGTTCCTTCACAACCAATCGGTTCATAGTAAGAGATAGTGGGGTTTTAGCATTGGTTAAGCAACCAGCCTTGGAATAAAAACTCTTGTAGTATACCCACGATTTACACAATTCAATAAACGAAGGAACACACTTTTTTATAAAAATACGTATCTCTCACACTTTATTCTGGAAAGGATTGATGTTTCTGTGGTGTGTGATAGATGAGTAGCGACAGGGACAGACTGCTATGTTGACCCAACTTCTTCACTTGACCATAGCATCACTTCTTCTGCATTTTGGCTGGTGTTGCTCAACCTGGGGTCGCTGAGGGTTGCAGCCCTCAGTCTGCAAGCTGATTCTCAATCGTCTTCCTGTCTTCAACTCCCTCAACGCCCTCAGGCACCTGCCTATATACTTTCATAACGTCCACTTGCTTTCTCTTCTTCCACTTGTTATTTTGCTTATTTACACTGGTACACCTCTGATTGACGGCTCGGTTAAGGGTCAATATATAATAATCTGACTTAAAACTAGTTTTATTCGACTTAAAAATTGACCTTCTTTTTTATACTGTGAGGGTAGTATAAATACAGATTTTAACAATAACGAGCTGAATATAGTAGAAATATTATATATTTATATATACTTAGGTGAGTCAAAAGTTTTGAAATATTATATATATATATATATATATGGGTAAATTTTGTTAGGTCAGTATCAAACTGTTTGACGGTGGAAAGAAAACAAATAAACACTTTCTAATCATTAATATAGGTGTAAAGAAGGCTGGCATATCAACCTTCCTGGGTTATTAATGCCGAAGCCATCCCTTCAAGAAGAGCAGCAGTGACGTTTTTTAACCCATAACAGGAAGGATAAAGAGATTCAAACCTTTCCGAAGGGTATTTGCCCGAAAGTGAACAAAATAGCAAGAGGGGAGTTCGAACTCTCTCACTACGGTTCCGCAGTCTACTACTTTAACCATTACACCACGAGGACACCCCTCAAAAGGAGTCTTTCGACTAGTTGTTGAATTCAGGTTATTGTAGGTGCAAATAGATGTTGTTTTTTTTTTACATTCCTATACAATGTACTTGGGGGTTTGTTTGCCTGGAGGATCTCTCCTACAATTACAATTATCGATCTAATCATCTTGATATCATGAAAGGATAAAAAGAAGAACTTTACACATAAAAAATCGATGATTAAGAAGGTATTAGGAGTTACCCTACTTGTTAAGTTAGCAGAGGGCGCATAAGTTGATTTTCCTGAATAGAAACCATGTGAACTTTGCGTTTTTCGTTTTCTCATAGTTTATCATATATTTTATTTCATGTATAACATTTTTATGTTGTTATTATCAATCGATGAGATCCAAGATATAATTAGTATACTTCAAGTTTTCCAGAGCATGCGCACACCAAATGCCTCCACTGTGTTTCCGGTTCCTGAAGCATTTTCTAGAGCTCTCTAATTGGGCTTCATTTTCTTTTCTCTACTTGGTTATTTTTTTCTTCTCATATATATATATATATATATATATATATATATATATATATATATATATATATATGTCAGTATATATATATATATATATGTCAGTATATATATATATATATATATATATATATATATATATCTTTAATATTCTATATTAGCTTATTTCTCACCCAATTTTACTTCATATTTCATTTGTTTTTAATACTTCTTTTCTTCTTTTCCTTTCTTCATTACCTTATTTCTGTGCGCTCACCATTATTAATCACTTTTTTTCCTTTGATTTTCTGCCCTTCCTTCTTTTTTCTTTTGCTTTTTTGTTCATCACTTTGTACTTGGGTCATTCAATAAATAAGGTGAAATGTTGCTTAAAGAATTAGCAATAGGAATCATAATTTACAGTAGCACCTTTGTCAACTAAATCAATAGTAATGGGTCCTTTCATATCCTAAGACACTGTTAACCTGACTTACTTTACTAACCGCTGTACCCGGATTTTCTTTCTTTACCGTAGATTCATTATATCTCCACACAATGGACTGCCTATTTGTAAATATTTTTGATTAAAACAAGCTTCTTTTTATTCATCACGTTCTTCAGCAGATTTCACATCATTTACACGTTTCAGCCATCAAAATGTGATGACAGAACTCTGTCCATAACTTTGTTTAATTTTCAGGCAATTTAGACAGTCTGAAAACATTTTTTTCGCGAGTAAAATTATTTTTGCCATAAAACAATATGCAGAGTTGAAATTGATGGAAAATATTCTGAATATTTTTTTCCATTTTTTTTTTTTAAAAGACAACCTTTATTTATTGAGTGATCTATTTATGATATAATTTATAATTATAATACATAATCATAATTACTTATGTGTGGCATGGATTGGTGGCCCAATGGTAAAGTTTCGGTTTCTGCCTTCTGTGGTTGTTGGTTCGATCTCCAGTGGTGGTGATTACGGTATGCACTTTTGATGAGACCTAATAAGGTCGAAACAGCTGTTTATAGTTCCGTATGCTGCATGTTGGTGTTTGCCGAATTTTCTAGTCATGGTAATTTAATTAATGTATATATATAGGGAGAGAGAGTGTGTGTGTGCTGCCCGTAAACTTGATTCTATTCTAGAAAATTGGATACATAGATTTGTCTAGTACTTTAAGACACAAACGGGTCCCCAAAAGAATCAACTGAATGGAAATAAATGACTGGTGTTAAATTGTGACTATAATCGTTATAAAACATGGATTTTCGGTTCGTTCCTATTGACCCCGTGTGCTTTGACGAGCTGTCAGGTTGGGATTAGTATACAGGGGGACGACGGCTCGTCATGGCAGTCAGGTCAAACAGGTGTGTAACCGGAAGGAGATCACGTGATAACTACGCGGACAGATTTAGACAGAGGCAGAAAATCGAGAGTCGAGCGAAGGACATGCAGCCGATCGAAGGCGTCTCGGGTTGCAAGAAGGTGCCGGAAGAAGTTATGGGACAAGAAGTCTTCTCTCTGAGTATATGTCGCTCCATCTATCTCTCAACTAACAACAAACTATGGGCACCTTATGAGAATAAAATCAGAGATATATTTTAGAAACAAGTGTGTTTCGTTCGTTCATTATGTTTGATTACTGTACAACATTATATAATAATACTTGAAACCATTTAACTACGTGCAAAAAAGACTTTAGGCTCATTTAAGAATGTTATTTACAAAATGTGTTAACAAATTATATATATATATATATATATATTAACAGGATTTAATATTAAATAACCTACAAAGCTTGATATGCCATAAAACCCAACCAAACCAAATCATATATATATATATATAAACAAGATTTGATATTAATAACCTACAATGGTTGATATATCCACAAAAACAAACCAAACCAAATAATACATAATTAATATATATATATATATATATATATATATATATAAACTGCAGTTGACATTAAATTACCTATAATAGTTGATATACCATAAAACCCAACCAAACCAAATCATATATATTTAATATATATATTTAAATAGAATTTGACCATAAATAACTTAGAATGGTTTATATGACATAAAACCCAACCAAACCAAAGTATATATATCTAATATATATGTATAAACAGGATTTGGCATTAAATAACCTATGATGGTTGATATACCCTTAAACCCAACCCAACCAAATAAATATATAGTTCATACATATGAATAAACAGGATTTGACATTAAATAACCTACAATGGTTGATATGCCATAAAACCCAACCAAACCAAACCTTAAAACGGTTCACGAAAATCTGGAAAAGATACTGGTGGGACCGGAAATCAGATGAAGAACTCAACCCACAGCATTTCTAAAATCGGTTATGTTACTTATGATGAGTGCTGGAGAATTAAGAAGACTCACTGTCACACAGAAAAAACAACAATTAGATCCTTTGTGATCAAAACGCAAAGAGTATCCGAGAGATGATATCGACAAAGAAAATGTTCCTAGAAAAGAAGGAGTAAGAGTACTCGACATCATTGAAGATAGTGCATATGCATCAATTTGAGGACTCGAATACGTCATTAAAAAGAGCAGAGAAAAACTAATTATAGCAGCCAGTAACAACACTAACAACATAGGGAAAAAAGAACAGTAAAAAATTAGGAAACAGACATTGGACGAAGAATAACTCAATTGGAATTTCAAGTGACAAAATGGCAAAATCTCACGCAAGAAGACATGGACATTGTTCAAAAGTAAAACCTTCAGAGAGAAACTGTTTTTTTCTAATAGCAACACAAAACAATGCCATAAGGACAAACTATATTAAAGCGAAAGTCAATAGGCAAGAGAATAGCAAGGTTGTATGTTGACAGGGAGGAGAAGAGTAATCCCATAATAAGGGAATATAGCAAACTTGCTCAAAAGGAGTACAAGACTAGACCCATCTAGATGGAGAAGGGTGATCCACTAGGATATGTGCAAGAAAGTATATTTTAGCATACTACCAAGTGATATATGCACAAACCAGAATGAAACACCAACATTTTTCTTGGTGTACAAACAGATCACCTACTATAGGCCAAAAGACAGGACCTCGTGATAATCGACAAAAAAGTTCTCTGCAGTTTTGAGATGCTAACAGATCATCTAATCTCGACCAGTCGACCACACCGAGTGATAGTCAACATGCTGTTCATTGGATTTTACCGTCCTGGCGGACCACAGAATGAAAATGAAAGAAAAGGAAAAGAGTGAAAAGTACTTGAACCTTGCCCGAGAACTAATAAAACTGTACAACGTAAGGGTGATGGTGGTACCATTTGTAAATGTCACGTTTGAAACAATCCCCAAAGGTGTAGAAAAGAGACGGGGAGAGATGGAAACCCGATGATGATTCTAGACCCTCTAGATTACAGCATTGTTGAGATTAGCCGGAATACTGAGAAGAGTTTTGGACAGTTAAGGAGGACTTGCAGTCACTCACACTCTAGTGAAAGATTCTTACACAGGTTGTGAAAACCTTACAATGAGTATTAAAATAATAATCATAATGATAGGAGAAAACGTGGACAGGGTTAAAAAAGGGAAACCTTAAGAGAGAAACTGAATCTCTTCTAATACCTCCACAAAACAACGCCATAAGGACCAATCATATCAAAGCAAGACTAGATAAGACGCAACCAAATAGCAGGTATAGGTTATGTGCTGATAGAGACGAAACTATCAATCACATAATAAGCAAATACAGCAAATTAGCACAGAAAGAGTATAAGACTAGAAAAGACTGGGTGGGCAAGGTGATCCACTGGGAATTGTGCAAGAAATTTAAATTTAACCATACGAACAAATGGTATATGCATTACCCAGAATCTGTCTAGGAAAATGAGGCACACAAACACCTCTGAGATTTTGACATACAAGCTGATCACCTTATCTCGGCCAGACGACTAGACCTTATGATAATCAACAAAAATTGAGAACTTGCAAAATTGTGGACGTTGCCGGGACGGAGTAAAATTGAAAGAAAGTAAAAAGAAAGATAAGTACCTCATTATTGCTCGGGAATTGAAAAAAATGTGAAACATGAAGGCAACGGTGATACCAATTTTAACTAGTGTTCTTCGTACAATCACCAAAGGATTAATAAAGATACGGTTGGATTTGGAAATAAGAGGACGAGTGGAGACCACCCAAACTACTATATCATTGAGATCGGCCAGAATACTGAGAAATGTCCTGGAGACTTGAGGAGACTCCCTGTCACTCAAACTTCAGTGAAAGACCATCAGCTAATGCTGATGTGAAAAACTCTCAAGGAATGACTATAATAATAATAATAATAATATGAACAAGTGGTATATGCACAACTCAGTAACTGTCCTAGAAATTGACACACATAAACTCCTATGGGACTTTGACATACACACGGATCATCTAGTCTCCTCCAGAATACCAGACCTTATAATAATCAAGAAAAGAAAAGAGAACTTGCAAAATTGTCGACTTTGCTGTCCCGGCTGACCACAGAATAAAACTGAAAGAATGTGAAAAGTAGGATAAGTACCTCGACCTTGCTAGAGAATTGAAAATACTATGGAACATGCAGGTGAGAAATATAGCAATTGTAATTGGTGCGTTTGGAACAGTAACTAAAGGATTACTAAAGGACCTGGAGGACTTGGAAGTTGGCGGACGACCATCAGAACCACTACATTATTGAGAATGGCCAGAATACTGAGAAGAGTCCTGGAGACTTGAGAAGACTGATGTGAAAATTCTAATGAGTAAATAATAATAACCTTATACATATAACCTTATATGTTGGCAATCTATGCCATAGTAGAACTACCAGTTTAAACAAAAGCTTACGCCTTTAAATGAATTAATATATGCGACTGCAGCTGTAATACGCCCTGTAGCCATAACACATAAACAAAATAGTTTTAAGCAACCCAAATCGAATTTAAAGTTACAAAATTTAGAAGAACGTAGAGGAGAAATATCCATACTTGATAAAATGAGTAAGGGCGTCAAAGTAAAAACTAGGAAAGTAAGAAAAATTTAAAGAAACTATGATTTGATTTGATCGGGTTTTATCGTATATCAACCATTGCTATTTGTTTCATGCCAAATCCTCTTTATATATATATATATATATATATATGATTAGTAAACACATTTTGTTGATAACATTCTTAAACGAGACTAAGCTAATTCTTTTGCACACAGTTAAATGGTTTCAAGTATTTCTATCTTACACAACGCCATAACGACTATGTTTAAGCAAAAATTGGTAAGACTCAACAAAATAGCAAATGTAGGTTATATGGTGATAGAGACGAAATGATCAATACATTTCAAGCGAATGCAGCAAATTAGCGCAAAAAAGAGTATGGGAGTAGACACGACATGGACACGAGTATGGGAGTATGGGAGTAGACACGACATGATGGGGAAGGTGATCCACGGGGAATTGGGCAAGAAGATCAAAAAACAAGGGGTATATGCTTTACCCTAGAATCCATCCAAGAGAATTAGATTCAAAAAAGTTCTCTGCAACTTTGAGATGCTAACAGATCATCTAATCCTGGCCAGTTGACCAGACCTAGAGATAGTCAACAAAATAAAGACCTTGCCGAATAGTGGATTTTGACGTCCTGGCAGACCACAGAGGAAAATTAGAAGAAAGTGAAAAAAAGAGTAAGTAAATGGAACTTGCAAGTGAACTAAAAACTGTGGAACGGTAATGTCACTTGTAATAGGAGCACTCGGTACTATCTCCAAAGGATTGGTAAAGAGATTGGAGGACTTGGAAATTAGAGGATTAATTGTGATCATCCAACTACAGCATTAGTAAGATTGGCCAGGATACTGAGGAGAGTCCTGGAGACCTTAGAAGATTTTCTGTCACTCAAACTCTCGAAAGAGTAAACTGCATTATCCCTACAGACATTCTAAACGATCTTTATAGTATACATTGTCTTAATAAAATGTGTCATGATATTTACTTAAGTGAATTTATTAAAAAGGTACTCATTATGGTAACGTTTTAATATTTAAGTTTATCTCCAGAAAGATCATTCATCACTCGATTTTTCCCTTTCATTAATTCTAAAAACTGCAATTGAAAATAAAGCGATTAAATTGTCTGTCTGGAAACCAACTTTCAGCAAACATATATGTACTTGACAAAAAATGATTCCTGGTGGCTTAACTGCTGAATTGTTGGGAGGCAGCCTCAAAATAAGTGAGTTGGAACTCCAGTCGCTCTGTTACGTTCACATTCGGACAAATATCCTTGGGAAAGGTCGGAAATTCTTATCCGTCCAATAATGGGTTTAAAAGTATTACACTTCCTCTTCTACTCCTTTGGTATCAAATAACATACGAAGTTTGACATGCCATTAAACGAAAAACCAAAGCGAATCTGATTTTTAAAAATTTATTTTATATTTTATAGTTGAAAGAGAAATAAAACGTGAACATCAAGTTGGTTGGTTGGTTGATTGGTTGGTTTTTATGGTATATCAACCTTTGTAGGTTATTTAACGCCAAATCCATTTTTATGAAAATAGTTCTATTTCAAACAATTCAGCTTAGCATGAGTACACAGTTTAATTGTGAAAAACTTTTCTATTTCAAGCTATTCGGCTTAGTCAAACAGTTCTAATTCAGCTAATTCAGTTTAGTGAAAGTACAGATTTTATTTACACACAGTTCAATTCAGTTCAGTGTAAGTAGAGTTTCAATGTCAAAAACAGTTCCATTTCAAATAATTCAGTTTAGCATAAGCATACAGTTTAAACGTTAGTACACAGTTTAATTATCAAAAACATTTCTATTTCAGGCTATTCAGTTTAGTCAAACGGTTCAAATTCAAACATTTCCGCTTAGCATAAGTATGTAGTTAATTCTAAGTGTGTAGTTAATTCTATTAAACCAATAGATAGGACCTTACCAGGTGCTGCCTTTCCGGACCAGATTGGACCTGGGAACAATGGCAATGAATGGGTGCTCCGCATTCCCCAAAGCTCTAATATTACTGGAACGTCACCATCAGATTTTTTAGTGTCATCTTCAGGACACTCATTGTGGGGGGGGCGGGGTCTTACCCCTCTGAAGAGAAGCAGTCAGTGTATTCTACAGCCCCAGCTGACTGGGCAAATCAATTTAGTGAAGTTTTATTTATTCATTGATATATATTATATATTAATTTATATATTCATTTTGAGGTTTTACTCTACACACTTCATTCGATAATGATTTTTATTCTTTCGTTTTAGTTTTCTTATAATTATTATAACTCATCTCTGTTGTGTTATGGTCTTAATAGCAACCAATTTTTCCATGGATTCCCAGCCTTCGCAGTTTCTTTTTCAGATTCTTGTAGATTATTCCAAGTGCTCCAACTTAGTGTCATTTTCACCTTAATCTTCAATAACTTAATCATATTTACCAACCCCTCCGCTCGGGCAGGATATGACACAAGGTCAATTTTTAAGCGGAGTTTAACAGGTTTGAATTCAGACTTTTCCTTCTCCTAGACTAGTTGCCTCACCAAGGCTGAAGAACCTAATCTGTCCTACTATAGGGAGAGAATAGAGGGAGAATAATAGGATTCATATCTTTCCCAGGGGATATTAGTGCTATGTGAAATGCAATCAGTCTCGTCCCGGATTTGAACTCGTATCGTTGTGTCCAATTCCTACGACGATAACCATTACAGCACGGGCACCTCCATAACTTTATTGTTACTATTTTCTCTTTGGGAGAGTTTTTCACGACAGTTTTAACCGGTGTTTTTTTTTTTTTGTTTTGTTTTTTTTTTAACTGAAGTATGAGTAACAGTAAATCTGCTCAAGTCTTCTAAAAGTATTCCAACCGGTCTTAAACTCTGATGTGGTCTGGATTGTTTCGATTCTTCCTTTGATCTTAATTTCATACAGTCTCTTTTCAAAACCCTTGGGGACCTTTCCCAAGATAACAATTACAAATGGTATCACTGTCACCTTCATTTCCAATAGCTCTTTTAGTTTTCTAGCAAAATCCACGTATTTGTCTATCTTTTCGCTAAGCTCGTCGGCTGAGGCTGCAGAATACATTGACTGCTTCTCTGCAGAGGGGCGAGACTTCCCCAACGAGCAATCTGATGGTGAAGATTCAGTAATGCTGGAGCTTTGGGGAATACAGAGAACACCTTTATTGCCATTGCTCCCAGGTCCACCGGCTCAGAGTGGTTGCTCCTGATCGGGTCCTGTCAATAAAATAGAAAGGATAGAACTAAACGATAATTACGCTAAACTGAATTGTTTAAAATTAACTGTTTTTACATTTAACTGTGTGTTTAAAAAGCATACTTATGGTAAATTGAATTGTTTGAAATAGAGTTGTTTTTGACATTGATACTGTATACTTACGCAAAACAGAACTGTTTGAAATAGAACTGATTCGACATTTAACTTTGTGTAAACAAAAACTATACTTATACAAAATTGAATTGTTTGAAATTTATATCAAAATGACTTAATTTGGCGTTGAATAACCCGAAAAGGGTAAAACAAAATAGCCAACATCTACCTTTTCGCTTTCTTTTGTACTAACCCAGTGGGATTGGAATATCTCCCAGATGACTTGTTCTTTTTTCTTCTTAATTAGCACAAATTATGGTCTTCGAAAACGAATTTAATGGTCTGTCTGTATCTCAAAGTCAAATAGGAATTTTATGCGTCTTATTTTCTCGGCCAGATTCTGGTTTTGCATATTACCATGTGTCAGTGTTGTCAAAATTTCGTGTCCTTCACAATTCCCAATAGATTACCTTTCACACCCTGTCAGGTCTAGTCTTCTATTCTTTTTTAAAATAGTTCGTCACATTCCCTTATTATGTAATTAACTGTTTTATTTCTATCACCAAATAGTATTCATTTGCAATCCTGTTGCGTATTATCAATTTTTGCTTTGATGTAATTAATCCGCTTGGTATTACTTGCTGTTGCTGTTATTAGTTTCAATCATTAATTTGCTCATTCGTCGTCATCATCATCATCATCATCATGTCGTGGCGCTAGCACGGATATCCCTGACCCTCTCTCTCCACTTTTCTCAATCATTCATCGTCTCTGGCAGGTCCTCAGGGCTACATTCCGTATACTCACATAGCTGCTGAATGTATGTTCGTGCTGGTCGTCCTGCTTTTGCCCGGCTATATGTCGGGGTCCATAAGAGTACATCACTTATGAGCTCGTCCCTGCTGCAGTGTCCTGCATGTCTGGTTCGTATAACTTGGATAGTTTTCGTGACAGGAGGCAGGTGGCCGTATAGTTGGTGTCTTGTGGGGTGTTGCCGCCAGGACTTGCTCAAGATTGCTCGCAGCATTCTTGTGTAATTGCCGTCTTGGTTCTTCTCCAGCCGTTTTGTTAGCGTCCATGTAGTGCATCCATACAGCAGTATCAATACAACAGCTGCCTGGAAGAAACTGCGTTTCATTTTATCGGTTAGGTCTGATTTCCATCCTATTAGCTGCTTTTCTTTCCATTTTTGTTTTCTAGATTTTAAAAAATGTGCTGCTCTCTTGGTGTTCCAGTTATTGGTTTCTATAATCAGTCTCGATTTGTTCTTGTTTATCTATTTTTGAGTCCTTGTATTGCCCCATCAACACCGGCCATCTTTCTCTTACTTTGGATGTGCCCGTGGTGTAATGGTTATCGTTACAGAATATGGACACGGCGATACGAGTTCAATTTCTGGACGAGACTGATTGCATTTCACATAGCACTAATACCCTTGGGAAAGGTATGAATCCAATTATTCTCCCTCCAGCTATGAGTAAATAGTAGGGCAGACTAGGTTCTTCAGCCTTGGTGAGGCAACTAGTATAAGAAAAGGAAAACTCTGAATTCAAACCTGCTAAACTCCGCTTAAAAAATTGACCTTGTGTCATATCCTGCCAGAGCGGAGGGTTTGGGTAAATAGGATCTTTCTCTTACTTTTCTTGTCACATAGAGTCCATCAACGTCTATTTCTTGAAATTTTACCCTTATTCACTTTAACAATGGCCCCGAGTATCTTACAACGTAAACAGCCCAAGTGTTTATTCCATTGATGAGATTTCAGCTATGTAGTTTGGTTTCGAGTAGATTTCTCATTCTCCTGTGATACTCTTTTTGATTTTTTTTTCTTTCATCTCCGCTTATTTGATGGTGTTCACTTTCAATATTCCCAAAATCGTGTAAGTATACTTTTCTCCGAGCGTTCTGATTTTATTCTTGATTTGGTAGCTCGATTCCTCCCATCATTTGTCGTTTACCGCTTCTCATTATTGGTATGGCACATTTTTCTATGGCAAATTCCATCCCTATATCCTGACTGTATATTCTCACTGAATTTATTTAGATTTCCAGTTCTTTCTCTTTTTTGGCAAACAGTTTAATTCTGTCCGTGTACATTACGTGATTAATCTTTCCTTGTGATATCGTAAATTTGAAGCCACCGGTGAATATCCTAAGTATGTGATTGAGTGGCATTATTGCAATTACTAATATTAATGGTTTATTATTGCTATTTCATCATAAGTTATTCAGACACAAAAATACATGGCCACACAACTATGTATTTCATATGTGTATCCTATTTTCGTGTTCGTCTACATGATTTTGTTTATATCTATTATTGTATAACTTTACGTATGAGCGTATGTGCTAACTGCAAACGTCTGCGTATGTGTATTTTTATCTGTATACCTTTTGTATTTTTGTTGTTGTTGTTGTTTTTGTTTTTTTTTCTCGGCACAGAATTGTAGGTTTCTTATAATAATTTCATGAGCCAATCAATATTGATCAGAAGCTTAATCGAGGTAAGTCGATTGGCGTTGCTATTTCATTTATTACTGTTACTTTCAAATTACATTGAATTCAAATTTATTCTTTTAACATTTAGAAACAGATTATCTGATTTATTTTATTCATTTTTCACACAATTTATTAAATGCTGAACGGCAGTTTACAGCTTATCTCTTTAAGAATAAAATGAGATTTCTTTTGGGGGGATTCCTATTTTCCTCTCACCGCATATTAGTTAAAATCTTATCCCTTCTTATCTTTTGAGGAGTTTATTTTGGATTTTGGATTTGAATTTACGATTACTTAAAGAGTAACAAAATATTTTCATTTTGATCAGAAAGTTGCAGTTAATATTAAGAAATACGAGTAATCTGAATTATTGAGAGCGCAGTTTAATAATATTAATGCAACAAAGACAGATAGATAGATAGATAGATATGACCATATATATATATATATATATATATATATATTGTAACAGTGTTGGTAGTCACTAATTCACTTTGTGGGTTTGTGGCGAACAAATTATCATATACATATATATATATATATATATACATATATATACATACGTAGAGAGAGAGGGATTATATATATATATATATATATATGTATGTGTGTGTGTGTGTGATTATTACGTAATAGGTTGGTAGGTACTATTTACCAACCCCTCCGCTCGGGCAGGATATGACACAAGGTCAATTTTTAAGCGTAGTTTAACAGGTTTGAATTCAGAGTTTTCCTTCTCCTAGACTAGTTGCCTAACCAAGGCTGAAGAACCTAGTCTATCCTACTATTTACCCATAGAATAATTGGATTCATACCTTTCCCAAGGGTATTAGTGCTATGTGAAATGCAATCAGTCTCGTCCAGGATTTGAACTCATGTCGCCGTGTTCATTTCCTACGACGATAACGACTACACCACGGTTGGTCGGTAACATTATTTTGAAACGAGCCAGTGATAATTTGCTTGCGCACAGTTACATGGTCTAAAGTATTACTATCTAATTCTTATGATTCTATCTTAATTAATAATAATTCGTAGCAAACGATTTTATGTTCTGCTATCAATTTAAAATTATTAATTCATTTGCACATTGTTTAATGCTTTCAACGACTGATACGTAAAACCCATAATTCAATCTTACAATAATTAATTGTTGAATAGTTTCATGCATAGAAGATAATTAAATAATTCTATTTGACTCATAGATGAGAGAGACCCTAACCGGTATTACTGTAACATACCCATACATGAATACGGATATGTGAAATGTTCATAGAATGTTCATAACTCATATATATAACATAGGAATCCCGAAACACGAAAAACACGACTTCTTAGTTCAGGTACGAAACTTTTTTATTACCTTTGAGTTTAAAGGTTTTTCGACCTAAGGAGAGAGGCACAATCTTTCTATGCTGACTTTTCCATCTGCCCACCCCTCAACCATGCACGACACCTGCCGCAAGGCCTCGGCGAGCAAGCGAAAATCAACCTTCTTCTACTGAGACAGGAACTCAACTAACCGACTTTTCTCAAATCTCAGTACACGCTTCCGGTGCGTGACGTCATTCACATCCCTGGTCACATCCACTATCAGGGATTTTTATTGTGACATCTCTGAATGACACGTTTGCTCCGCACGCGCGTGAACACCTGCGCTCATGTTTGCATCTAATTAACCCATGCACTGAGCCGAAAGGTTCTCAGCCGAACTAAACCAAAAGGCAAGATATATAAAACGAAATCCCTCGGCCATTATATTACATTACCAGCCAGGAACAGAAAAAACCTAGGAGTAATCACAATTAAGAGATACTTTACATTTTTCAAAACTCCAGTTCTGGAGTTTCACCGTCAAATGCAGTTTAGTGTAATCTCCAAGACACTCATCGGACGTGCTATTACCCTTTTTTAAAGTCATTCAGCGTATTCTACGCTCCCAGTCGATAGGGATAGGCATATATATATATATATATATATATATATTGTCATCCACAGACAGATCTATTTCGTTCTATCAGAACTCATCAGTGTGGCTAGACAGGCTTGATTCCCGAAGCTGGAATCGAAACCCGGTTGACTCAAACGCCAATCCAAGATTCTACCACACAGCCACGGGGAAACCAGCGTTATGAATCACAATTGTTATTGTTTATATATATCCGCGTAACCGCTACCAAGAGCTCGATTCATATGAAGAGCCTTGCACATCTTGCCTATCTTATATATATATATATCATCATCATCATGTCGCACCGCCAGCGCGGATATCCCTGACCCTCTCTCGCCATTTCTCCCTATCATTCATCGCCTCCGGCAGGTCTTTAGGGTTACATCCTGTGTCCTCACATAGTTGCTGTATGTAAGTTCGTGCTGGTCGTCCTACTTTTGCACATCCATATGTGGGGGTCCACAGGAGTACATCGCTTATGAGCTCGTCCTTGCTTCTCCAGCAGTGTCCCGCGTGTCTGGCTCGTCTGACTTGTATAGTTTTCGTGATGGGGGGGGGGCAAGTGTCCGTATAGTTGGTGTCTCGTGGGGTGTTGTCGCAGGGACTTGTTTAATACTGCTCTCAACATTCTTGTGTAATTTCCGTCTAGTTTCCTCTCCAGCCGCTTCGTTAGCGTCCATGTGGTGCATCCATATAGCAGTATCGACACAACCGCTGCCTGGAAGAAACTACGTTTCATTTTATCAGTTAGGTCCGACTTCCATATGATAGAGAGCCAATCGATAGTTGTCCATGCCTTCGTCAGTCGTGTGTCGATGTCTTTTTCGGTTGATGAGACGCTACTTCCTAGGTAGGTGAATTTGTCTACTAGTTTCAGAGAGGCTCCGTCTAGTGTGGCAATGTTGCCCGTTTGGTTGTAACACATATATTCAGTTTTGTTTGCATTGACATGGAGGCCAATGCCAGCTGCGGCTCGTTCCAGACTATGCAGTAGTGTCTCTGCTTGATTAGGCGTATTCGCTAGTAACGCCAAGTCATCAGCGTAGTCGGCGTCCGTGATTGTTTTTGCTGGGTACCTTTTGCTTCTTCTCTTAGTCAGCTCGAAGCCATTTTCTCTGATTTTGTCGATTGAAGTCCTAAGCACATAGTCTAGACAGATGATAAAGAGGTACGGGGCAAGTGTGTCTCCTTGTAGTACTCCTGCAACAATGTCGAAGTATTCTGTGTCTCCATCTGGTGAACATACTTTCGCTTTGGTGTTTCTGTAGAGAATCATTATCGCTGCTACTGTTTCTTTTGGTAGGCCGTATGCTAGTAGGATTTGCTCCATCTTCCCTCTGTGTATGGAATCGAAGGCATTGGTAAAGTCGACAAATAGTAATGTCGCCTGTAAGTTTTTTGCCCGAACGCCTTCAAGGATTCTACGTATGGTCAGTATTTGTGAGGTTGTGGATCTATTTCTCCGGAAGCCGTTTTGGTTTTTCCTAAGGATGTTGTCTATTTTGGGTTCTATGCGGTTTCGTAGTAGGGCATTGTAGATTTTGGCTGCTAAGTGTTATCCCTCGGTAGTTCTTGGCTAGTCCGAGGTCGCCTTTTTTAGGGAATGGAAGGATGCATCCCTTCGTCCATCTTTCTATCCTATTTTGACTATAGACTGCGTTGCATTGCCGGAGCAGTATATCGTCGAATTGTCTAGTCTTCCACACTTCTGGGGGGATCTCGTCTAGCCCTGCTGCTTTCCTATTTTTAATTCTTCTGAGAACTGAGTCGAGCTCTTCTTTGGTGAAAGGACCTAGTTTAACGTCTAATTGCTTACTAATAATTCTGGTGATCGGTTCATCCGTTATTTCCGGTGGGTTTCCTAGTAGATTTTTGAAATGCTGTTCCCACAGTTTTACTCTTTCTTGTTGGCTTGCTGCTTTCAATTTTGCTTTGGCTGTGCTCTTCCTTCTACTTACTTCGTTTATTGTTTGCCAGGCTATCCTGGATTGTCTATCTTCCACCGAGTCTCTAATGTTATCTATCTGATTTTGTATGTATTCTGCCTGTTCTTTTAGATATATTCCTGTTAATTGATGTTGAGCCTTTTCTAGTTTTCGTGCATTTGTGTTTGTTGGGTTATTTTGATAGCTTTTGGAGGCAGTTTTCACAAGTGCACGTTTTTCTCTAACCGCTGGCGTTTATTGTTTAAATAAACTGAATAGCTTGAAATAGAAATATTTTTGACAGTTAAACCGTACTTACATTTAAACTGCGTGCTTATGCTTAACTGAATTATTTCAAATAGAACAGTTTTTTGACATTAAAACTGTATTTACACTTAACTGAATTGTTACATATAACAGCTTGAATAGTTTGAAATAGAAATGTTTTTGACAATTAAACTGTGTACTTATGCTAAACTGAATGGTTTTATATAGAATTGATTATTTACATTGAAATGGATTTGGCGTTGAGTGACCTGCAAGGGTTGATGTGCCATAAAACATCAGAAACCAAACCATCAATCGCATACAGCATAAGTTTCCTCATTAGACTGTGTTATGCGTATTTCCGCACGGTTTTCGTATTGTTGGGTATCACCTACCTTTTCAGCATAATGAGCTAGGCCATCTACCATATATGGCAGCAGCTCTAATACCAAGAGGATCAGTCCATATCAATCTAAGACCAGTCTACCTCTACGAGTCTGAAAAGCCGTTTCCTATTGTTGAAGTATATCCTTACTCTATCACTAATCCTATGTTCTTATTTCTAACAGCCTCTCTCTTGTAAATACTTGTTCCTGTAAATATAACTCTTTTTCCTCGTATCTCGTGGTTTGTCTTTTTATTACTACTACCTGCTTTCATTAACCAGAACGCAACACATATTATACTCAGAGTGAAGAATTGCACTTCTAAGGAAGTTTAATATAGAATTCGTCGTGTCGACTCTAAACGACCCAGGATGAATGGATTTCCAAAGATCTATAATTCCCTTTCTCCTGTATGACCTAATTTGTGTATGTTGGGTTCTGATCAACATGAATTCGTCAAAGGATTGGTTGAAATTCTCTATCAAGTCTTGAGAATCAATTCCAGACATTTTTCGATTTGCTTCATTTGTTCCTTGTTAAAAAAACTTTCTCCTGACATAGAATATTTGCCTCCAGTCAATTAACCAATGTTCTTTTTAATCGAACCATGAATACTTGTGCAGAGATGTTCTATTGTGGCCCAATGGATTTCCGTCTTTTCAGGAAAATATTTCTGTCAAATTGACGAAGCTGGTTATTAAGTCAATTTTTGTTCCGTCATATTGATGGGATGTCAATGGGTAGTCCTATAGGTCCTGTTCTAGAGAATGTTTTATAGGCTTCCAGAAAAAATTAACCATTGATAAGGTCTCTAAACCATATTGCTCTGAACCTTGTATCACCTTGGCTTTTTTTCCTCGGCAGAATTTTATAGGATTACCCATTTACATAGGATTCTTTTTCATCTAAAAATAGGAAAATATCTCATTAAAACCTTTACACGACGTGCACTTATGATTTGTTCTGAGAGCAGATTGGAAATAGAACTCAAGAAAATCACTGATATTTTCCTTTTTGATAATTATCCTGAGAAGGTTATTCTGAGTTGTATTGAATTTAGAATTTCTAAATTTAATAAAAACAAAATTTTGACCCTCTAATGGTCAAATAGAACTAAACTGTGTACATACTTATGCTAAACTGGATTGTTTGAAATTGAATTGTTTTAACATTGCAACTGAGTACTAATGCTAAACTGAATTGTTTGAAATAGAACTGCTTTGATATTTAACTGAACTGTTTTGACATTTAACTGTGTAAATAAAAAAAGAAAACAAACTATACTTATACAAAACTGATTGGTTTGAAATTCAATTCGGCGTTAAATGACCCGAAAAGTGTTGGAAGTGATTCCGTTTCCAGAAGTTTTTTCACAGAGGTCAGTAAATTTATTCTACTACTATATATATATATATATATATATATATATATATATATATATTGTAACGGTGTTGGTTGTCACTATTTCACTTAGTGGGTTTGTGGAGAACCAAATGCGATATAATTTGGAGAGTGCTCAAATTCAAATGGAATACTCAGTTAAAAAAGAAATGTTGACGTGGTTTTAATAAGAATTAGATTTTACAAGTACTAAAAAAAATCCTTAGACGCCTGGTGATTGATCTTTTCCAATGGAAAAAATTGTCTATAACTAAGAAAATAACAATTAAAATAATGAGGAATCTGATCTCAAATTAGAAAACCCCAACCTCGACAATCGGGGAAAATCAGGTAGGCTCAATGCCATGTATTTCAAGGCGGGGGGAGCTTCCAAGCCATACAAGCAAATCGAGGGAGTAATACTTAGAGATTGCCAGGCCATCCCAACATCTCAAAGTTCAGTGCTGTTCGTCAAATTCACGACCTCAGCAATGGAAACCGAAGTTGCTGAATTTTAACTCACGTTATCAAAATATTACAAAACTTTTGGCTGTTCTGAGTACATATTATTCAAAGCAATATTTTTCTTTTTTACAATAATATATATATATATGTATATATATATATTTATATCGTATATTCATTTTTAGTAACTCACACACGCACACACAGACACACACACATATATATATATATACGTAAAGAGGTGTAAGTAATTTATAGGTGCCTGCAACTGACACGTATATTTACAACTATAATTACGCACATACGCGTATATATATATATATATATATATATATATATCGAAAACGTGTTTTCTAATATACATATTCACATACATATTTAAAGGAAGATGTACGAAAATGTATATATGGAAATAAACTTTCTGTAATAATTTTGTACGTATTTACCAAAATATATGTATTTCCATTTACATACATGTATATGTGCTGTGCGTGCGTGTATAGACATATATATATATATATATATATATATATATATATATACGTATGTATGTATGTATATATGTACATTAAAGCAATTCATATCAACACATATATATGTATAAGCCAAATTATATACGTATGTATCTGTGTGTCTATATATATCGATAAGACACATCTGAAGTAAAAACAAAGGAAATGTTATTTTTCTTGCAAATTACGTTTCCACATAAAAATAACTCGGATGTGATTTGAGATTCCGTTCAAGTTGTTGCAATTTGTAAAAAAAAAAAAGAAAAAAAAAATTCTAACATCTCTATATATGTAAGATGGTTTATAATATGAAAAATAAAAGACAAAAATTGTACGAAGATTGAAACTTCTTTGTTTTCTTCGGCAGATCTTAGGATAACTTCATGTGAATTACATTTTTTTTCTTTTTTTTTTTTTTTTTTTTTAGGGTTTTTTTTTTGTTTTGTTTTTTTACATTCCTTCCTGCCCCAGCCAAATTCAAAATTACTGATTCATTTGCACAAAGCTTTAAGATCCCCGTATTTGTCGCCTGCTAATCTTCTTGGCGCGCTTTTTGTCTGCTTTCAGATTTTTGGGGGTTTTCTTTTTTTTTTTTCACAATGAAAATGATAAGCCACAACCTGACAGAAATTGTAGATCCTGTAAACGGATGAAAAAGAGATTATTGAAGGTCTTTCCGTGCTCTCCTAGCTTATTTACTTGCGTAAATATCCGCTTACTTTCATGAATCCGTTTTTTTTTAAATACACGCGTGGGAGCATCAAATATATATATATATATATATATATATATATATATATATATATGTGTGTGTGTGTGTGTGTGTGTGTGTGTGTGCGTAGGCGGCAGCAGAAATACCTACAACATAATAAAATGTCACCTGTGTGGTGCAAGTGAAGTTAGGCAATTGATAATGGTAGCTCCATGTAGGTAATGTCTTACCAGAGCCATTATCCCGTCAACAGTTGCGATTGAAATACCTCTCACATATCAAACTGTCAGCTGTGTGATGCAAGTATGAACTTAAGCAAGTGGTAATCGTAGCTCTATTTAGCTAAATTCTTACCACAGTTACGTAGTGCCTTCAATCAGTTTCCAGACCTTTTCTTTTACAGGCATTTAAAATTATCGTAGACTATTGAAAATTCTCTGTTATTGCTATACATCTAATGAGATGACTGAACAATTTCTATGATTTCAGATTCAAATGAACACTTAGAGCAGGAATTGGAATACACCCTACTAAAGCCTGATTGTCACAGCTGGTGTATTTCAAAAATGCTGTATGGACGTGACGACAGTTTAGAAGAACGATATGCAATAAAATTGTGTTTTAAACTCGGAAAAAATGTCACAGAAACGTACGGAATGCTTCAGACTGCTTTTCGACCATCTTGCATGAATCGAGCATCAGTTTTTGAGATTCAAGGAAGGCAGAGAGTCTGTGAGGGATGATGAGAGGTGTGGGAGGTGTAAGGAAGTCAATACACCAGAGTTGATTGGCCAAAGGGTTAAGGTTAGGGTTAGAGTTACTATGTTGAGGTTTTAAGGAAGTTCAGGAAGAGATTCTCTAGGAAGAGGCCAGCACTCTTCAAATCGGGTCAGTGGCATTTCCACCAGGACAATGCACCAGTCCACAACTCCATCCTTGTCACAGAATATTTGACCAAGATGGGCATCAAAACAGTTCTTCACCGTCCCTCTAGTCCAGACCTTGCTACCTGTGACTTTTGGTAATTCCCTAAGTTCCGAGGCTGTCGTTATGAGACAACTGAGGAGATGAAAGAGGCTGTGACGACAAGAAGACTTCCATGGGGCCTTCGAGAAGTTGTTGGAATGGTGCAACAAGTGCAATGCAGCCGTAGGAGATTACTTCGTAGGGGACTAGAGTTTCATGTGTGTACTATCAATAAAAGTGCCCATTCGAAAAAATTCTGGAAACTTATTTAATGATCATCGTTATAACCCATGTACAGGTTGCGACTGAAATACCCCTGACATTTTTAAACTTTTATATATAGGTTGCAGCAGAAATACCAAGCACATAGTAAAATGTCACCTGTATAGTACAGATGAAGCAAGAGGTAATGATAGCCCCCTCTAGTTAATATCAGATTATTTTTCTTTTCAGATACAATAAATTGCGATCATAGACTGCTACACAACGTGTCTTTTATGCAGAAACTATTTTCAAGACTCGTAAATCTGCAATAGTTACAAAAGCGTTTCACCAGCAAACGTACAGGGTTCAACAGTCCGAATCATGTTCTTAACTGATCGTATGAAAAAAAAGTGAAATTAGTTAGTTTAAGCTCCCATTGCTTGCTGCTAAAGTCCATTTGCACATACAGGAGATAGTTTAACATGTATTTATGCTTCACTCTTTAGATAGATATATAGCACCAAGGTACCCAATAGACACGTGTAGCACCGCGGTTCTAAAAGATCTATGAATGTAGCACTACCCCTTAAGTTTCACTCAGACCCCCTTGTAACTACACGGTGAGAAAAAGTAACGAACACACAAAACACCGTCCGTTGTTTCGCGTATACAAAAGTTTCTTTGCTATTACCCTTCCTTTATAGTTGTCGAAAAGAGAGAAACAGAGTATGAACTGAGTCAACCACTTTTGATAGACTGAGGGAAATAAACCCTCGTTGGATGAGAGAGGAGAACCAGTCGTTGATATTATCTTCCTCGTTTTCTGTTGTAGTTCTAAAACGTGCCTGCACGAGATTCTGTCTTCAATGCTCCGCGGTCAGTATGGGACTTCTTCACAGAGCTCATCCATAAATGGGTGCCATAATTTTTGCCCGTATTAATATCTCTGCGGCTCGTCTATAACTAACGTTCTTTTTCTGTTTTTCTATCCTTTAACAGTTCCTCGGTTGAGTTCCTTTTAGTCACTCACTCTGAATCAGGCTGTATTGCTGCTGATACATTTCCATTTTTAACTTGGGCATCTACTGCTATCCTGACCTGAATTTGGTGAACCTACCATTCACTTTCCAATTTGTTACACTTTTATCATCCTGCCTCTCTCTCTCTCTCTCTCTTTCTCTCTCTCTCTCGCTCTTACAGCCTCGAATCTCTTTTTCATTTACGTCCCTCCTTTTTCACTATTCACTGGTTGACCTTGAAGTCTAGCCTGAAAACAACTTCCTACTAAAATAATTAACCAGAATTCCTTATTATATTATCGATAGATAGAATGATAGATTGATGACTCGAATTCAAACACTCGTATTTAAAATAAAGTTTTTAAAAAATTGCAAACAACAGTCTGCTGGAAAGATTCGTGCACCTCCAGAAATTGACTTAGCCAGATGACGTATGTATGACGTAATAGGAACAATGTTTCTGTGACCTTTTTGATGTGGCATTTCATCCATTATCATCATTATCAAGCCATAACTACAGCACGGATTCCTTTTAATCTCTCTCTGTCTCTGTCTCCCTCTCTCTCTCTCTCTGAGTCATCTCTCTTGGAAGGTCCTCTTGAGACCATCCTGTGTTCATACGGAACTGATAAATGTAATTTTTTGCTGGATAGCCAAGACTTGTGTGTCTATGAGTAGGTACCCACCGGAAAGGGTCGCTTGTGAGTTCGTCCTTTCTTCTTCAACAAATACAAATTCTAGTTTGCTAACATAGAAAAAAAATTACTAATTAAAACGTATCCTAATAAGAAATGTTCGACTTAACTCCAATAATCCAATTTTAAAGAAAAAGGGAAAAAAAATTTTTCCTGGTCAACTCGATGTACTTATGTCCAGGGAAGGAGTTTCAAGTGAACTAAGCAAAATGCAAAAGGGAGGAGTCTATGTGGTATAGTGGCTAATGTGTTTGACTGCAACTTCGTAGAAAGCGATTTCGAATTCCATTCGCACCATTACATTCACCATTTGATAAATAATGGGTCAATCAAAATAGATGCAACCCATTAATATAATAACTCATACTGCATCTCTTATTTTATATATTTGTTGACCATTACTTACGCAGGGCATTCAACTGAACTGTGCGCAAACTCTTAAGAAATAACTACATAAAAAGTATAACCATAAACGTAGACTGAACGCGATTCCCTAAACTCTTGGTACTAAATAAACCAAGATGGGTTGATGTGCCGTTAAAATAAATCAATCAATAAATTACGCGTAGAAAAAAGTTAAGATTGATTATTTTTTGGAAGTTTATATGCATACGTAGGTGCGTTACTCTCTCTCTCTCTCTCTTTCACTCTCTCTCTTTACATATATATATATATAAGTTGGCTAACCGTAGTCGAAGGCGACCCGCGAAGTCCCTTTTCAGTAGCAACTACACCAAGATATCGGGGTGAACGTTAAGCCTTTCACTGGATTGCTCCATCTACCCTTGATCCTTACCCTATAATCCTGACTCTTTAGCAAAGAGTCATCAAGAAGCATTTTTTGAGTTTTGGTATGACAAGGCATGGGATATATATATATATATATATATATATATATATATAAGCCCATTTGTATAATGGTTCAAATGTTTGCCATATATATATATATATATATATATGTATAGTATGCCAAAGAGAAAGAAGACAGCATATATTCAAATACTTGCTGAAAGCTGGCGACCGTTGTCTAGGGCGACCTAAAAGCTCCTTTTTCAATAGCTACTACATTGAGATATAGGGGAGGGTGCTACTCCTCTCAATGGATTGTTCCACTTTACTCTTAATACGTACCTTATAATGTTGAGTGTTAAGTAAGGAGGCATCAAGTACCATTAAAGATATATTCGTGCGTATGTGCATGCTATTTTCAGCAAGTGTATAAATATATTTTGTCTTGTTTCTCTTTGGCATTACATAAAAATATTTCTTGAATGGTTTGTGCAAGTGTGAGTAGATGTATGTTTGTGTGTACATGTGTGTCTACGAGTGTATGAGCGTTTGTATGCGCTTGCGTGTGTGTGTGTGTGTGTGTGTGTTTGCTTGTTTTTCTGAGCAATGCATTTAAAATCTTCTAACTTCAAAGATGAACCGTTGAAGCGGAATGATAAGTTTTCTGGGTGGGTGGAGGGTTAATCGAAATACTTGACATAATGAAGATGACTAAAAAAATGTCAATAGAATCAAAAACCTTAATTTCTTTATAAACAGAATCATCAATGCAAATATGTACTGTTGTTATTATGTCAACACGTCGGGTTCCCAGGTCACCTGATATATATACATATATATATATATATATATATATATATATATATATATATATACATATTTGAATTTCGTCGAAAACGAGGAATGATTCGAAATCTCTCGATGAACTAACGGAACTTGGATTCTGCACAATGTTTCAAATATCAGGTGACGTATTTTAAAGAAACGAACGCTGATTCATTGATCAAACGGCCAATTTTTCTTGTCATAAACAGCCAACTTTTCTTGTTATACAACTTTTCCAAATTTTTATAGTTTTACACTTTTTATACATCCATATATACTTAACCTCACTAATATAACTCCTCATAGTCCTGAAGATGGTTCAGTAGAACCGAAACGCTATAGTGTCGACTTTGTTTCACTATAAGTCCCCCCTTTCTATTTGGATTACTTGTTATCAATTTTTCTTCACAAATTGTCAGATTACTATCCATTATTTTCTTCCAGACAAATTCACCTACCTAGTTAGCAGCGTCTCATCTACCGAAAAAGACATCGACAAACGGCTAAGGAAAGCATGGACAGCTATCGATAGGCTCTCGATGATATGGAAGTCAGACCTGACCGATAAAATGAAACGCAGTTTCTTCCAGGCAGCGGTCGTATCGATATTGCTATATGGATGCACTACCAGGAAGCTAACAAAACGGCTGAAGAAGAAGCTAGACGGCAATTACACAAGAATGTTGAGAGTAATATTGAACAAGTCCTAGCGGTAACACACCACAAAACACCAACTACACGGCCACCTGCCTCCCATCACGAAAACTATCTAAGTTAGACGGACCATACACGCAGGACACTGCTGTAGAAGTAGGGACGAGCTCATAAGTGATGTACTCCTATGGACCCCTACATATGGCCAAGCAAAAGCAGGACGACCAGCTCGAACATACATACAGCAGCTATGTGAGGATACGGGATGTAGCCCTGAAGACCTGCCAGAAGCGATGAATGATAGGGAGAAGTCGCGAAAGAGGGACAGGGATATCCTTGCAAGAGGCATGACATGACGATGATGATGTATATATGTGTCTGTCTGTCTGTCTGTGTGCCCGTTGAAAAACGATTAATATAAGAATAGTCAGTCGCTGTTACGTTGTAATTTACTTAGCTTTTGTTTAGATGTTGCACTAGGCCGAATGAATGGGGCACCCAATGAGAATCAAACTCATTCGTGAATCAGTCGCTGGTTGATTATTAAATGGACTACGGGGATAGGTTTCTGATAGTGTCGTTTAAAAAAAGGCATTGGTGGTTTTTTCTTTGCTCTTGTTTTTTGTTTGTATTTTGTTTCGTTTTTTCTCGAATATTTGAGATAAACTTTTTCTCCCAAAATACCAAAATATATATATATATATATATATATATATATATATATATATATACCCAAGTGCACACATACACAGGCTGGCACCAAGTATTCGTTTTCTTATTTTTTTTCAAATTTTATTATAAATGAAGAAATTGAATAGATTGACTATGGCTGGTCGGTGGGTTAGTTTCTATGGCATATCAACCCTTCCATGCAATTCAATGCTAAATCCTGTTAATATATATATATATATATATATATATGATTTTTAATCTCATGACACGTACACGTAGATAACATTTTTATACGACCCAGAGCTCGTTTGTTTGTGCACAGTTAAATGGTTTCAAGTATTGCTATATAACACTAACAATTCAATTTAATATCAGTCATTTGTTTGCACACTGTTAAATGGCCAAATTTTATTTTGACTCGGTACATCGAACTCTGTCAGGTACTACCCCTCCGGGCCAAAGTGAACCTGGGAGTAATGGCAAGGGGAGGTGTATTATAGATTCTGTAAAGCTCAAGAACTTGAGACTCCCCATTAAATAGGTTGGTTGTTTGGTTGGTTTATTATGGTTGGCATATTAACCATAGTTGGTTTATTAATGCCAAATCCATTTTAATTCATAGAAACAGTTCTAATTCAAACAATTCAGGTTTACAGAAGTACACAGTTTAGTTCTATTTGACCCATAAGTAGGACCCTATCAGATGCTACCACTAAGTGTCAGAGTGGACCTGGGAGTGATGTCAATAAAGGAGAACTCCGCCTTCCCTAAGCTCCAGCATTACTGGAGCATCACCATCGGATTGTTCTGTGTCATATCCAGGACACTCGTTAGGGGAGTCTAACCCCTCTGCAAAGATGCAGTCGGTGTATTTTACAGCCATGTCAACTCGGCCATCACCATCAGATAGTTTAGTGTCATATCCTGAATACTCTTTGTGAGGGGACGCTTTCTTATGCCCCAGCAGACAAGGTTAAGATAAACTATAGAAATGCCCTCTCTTCCAATAGACTTTTGCATAACATTTCGTCTGCTAATCATTATATATATACATATATATATATATATATATATAACAAGGTAATCCAAGTAGAAGAAGAGATTTATTGAGTAACAAAGTCGACACTATAACGTTTCGGCTCGACTGAACCTTCATTAGGGGTTATATTAGTTTAAAGCAACAAACGCTGATTCATTGATCAAACGGCCAACTTTTTCTTGTCATACAAATTTTCAAAAGTTGTTATATATTTCTTATACTTTTTACACATCCATCGTTAACTTAACATCACTAATATAACCCCTCATAGGCTTGATGATGGTTCAGTAGAACCGAAACCCAATAGTGTCGACTTTGTTTCTCAATTAATCTCTCCTTCTACTTGGATTACCTTGTTATCAATTTTTCTTTACAAACTGTCGGATTACAATCCATTACTTTCTTCCATATATATATATATATATATATATATATATCGTCTTGTCATGCCACCAGCATGGATATCCCTGACCTCTCTCGCCACTCCCCTCTCCTATTCTTCACCGCTTCTGGTAGGTCCCATATCCTCACAGAGCTGCTGTATGTAGGTTTGAGCTGGTCACGCTGCTTTTGCTCGGCCATGTGAGGGGGTCTATAGGAGATTATATATATATATTATAATTCTTTAACTTCCAGAATTATCCTAACGTTGTTATCAAATATTTTATCTCAAGCTCTCAAGTACAGTTATGTACCATACCCATGATATGGCTACGTGTGAAACGTACATAGAATGTTCATAACATATATACATAGAACATAGGAATCCTGAAACACGAAAAACACGTAACGACTTCTTAGTTCAGGGACGAAAACTTTTATTACCTTTGAGTTAAAGGTTTCGACATAAGGAAAAGGGATGCACAATCTTTCTATGATGACTTTTCCATCTGCCCCCCCCCCCGCCAACACGTGTGGCACCCGCCATAAAGGCCACTGGCCTGGCTTCGGCGAGCAAGCGAAAGCCAACCGTCTTACCCCGAGGCAGAACTCAACTGACATTTTCAAAATCCCCAAAATCTTCCGCGCACTTCTGGTGCGTGACGTCACCCCGCACTCTCTAGCCCCGTTTCCCATATGGCTATTGTGACATCTCTGAGTGACATGTCCGCTCCGCCCGCGAGCGTGAACAATTGCGTTAATGTTGCACCTAAGTAACCCATGCACTGAGCCGAAAGGTTCTCAGCCTAACTAAACTCAAAGTCATCAAATGGAATCCCTCGGCCATTATATTACAGTGATAGCTCGAAATATGAAATTGATTACTTCCGAAGGGGAATTTGTATCTTGGAATTTTTGTGTAATGGAACAAGATTTACTCAATAAATGGCGTAATTCGCTCCAACCCCCAAATACAGTCGTATAAACTGTAAATATCATATCCACCCGAAGGAATATATTCATTAATAGCAACAGTCGTTTATATAAATGTTAAAAAAACAATGAGAAAATAATAAAATCAATGAAAAGTAATTATGAATGTTGTTACGAATAATGACATTTTACCTTTCGAGTCGGGTGAATGTGCCCTAGGGTTGGTGTGAAGTAAGTTTCATGGCAGAGAAGGTGGAGGAGACGAACGGACTTTTGACTAATGGCAGAAATTATACATAAGTTTACATAACTTAATTTAAATCAATACATAAACTTAACAATGTATTTTTAAAATTTTAGTTGTTTAGTTTTTTTGTTTGTTTGTTTGTTTTTTTTTGTGCTTTTTGTATTTTATTCTTTTTTGTCGCATTTTCTTTTTTTACTTTTTTCATATGTTCTTCACAGATCTTTACTTACTTCGGTTCAGTTTGAGATGATCACTGTCGGACGGCATTTTCGATTTTCGTTTTCGTATCTTAAATATTTTTTCGTTAAATGGGACAGATTTTTTTTTTTCGAAACCCGCTTTGTATTCTAAATTTTTCGTATAATAGTTTTTTTTCGAAAGTCGACGTTCCACTATAACAGGAAACGGATTAGAAATGGTTTAATCCGATAATCCTAATCGTCAATCCAATATCAGAAATATCACTCTCTCACGAAATATTTCTGTTGTGATGTGCAAGGTTAGCACTAATCAGTCGCTAATCAAGCGACATTTGACGAACATCCCACCAGACGGACATTTGTTGCATATGGCCTTTTATAGGTGGGTTGGGGCGCAGGGCCGTGGCCCAGACTCGTCCGGCATCTCCAAAAATTCGTCAGTATTCCCTTAAAAATGGGTGACTCAGGCGCCAGGCAATAAACCTAACCCCTCCCATGAGGGTTAAAGCCTGGGGGTACGGCCCACAGAGGCTTCATGAATTGACCGCTGGAACGGATGCCAGACAGTCCGCTGAAAAGCCTCTGCACGAAACAGTCGCTAATCAAGCGATATTTGACGAACGTCCCACAAGACGAACGAGTGTGGCACGAGGCATTTTTAGGTGGGTTCGGGCGCAGAGCTGTGGCCCAGACCCGATCGGTAGCTCCAAAAATGCCTCGGGCCCCGTCGGCATTCCTCTAAAGAGGGCTGCCTCAGGCGCCAGGCTACAAACCTAACTCCTCCCAAGTGGGTTAAAGCCTCAGGGAATGCCCCCCTGAGGCTTGACGAAATTAACCGTCCGGCACAAATGCCAGACAGTCTATTGAAAAGCCTCAGCACGAAGCAGGAGCTGATCAAGCTGGTATTTGTCATACGCCCCACCAAGTGTACAAGTGTGGCACAAGGCCTTTTTAGGTGGGTCCGAGCGCAGGCTCGAAGCCCACACGCGTCCTGAAATCCCCAAAATGCCTCAGGTCCCGTAGACATTCCCCTAAAATGATGCGTCTCAGGCGCCAAGCAATAAACCTAACCCCTCCTAAGAGGCTAAAAACCTGGGGTGATGGCCCCGCTGAGGCTCGAGGAAATTAACCATCCGACACGAATGCCAAACAGTCTGCTGAAAAGCCTCTGCACGATGCAATGGCTGAGACAGCTTTTTAGATATTCTCAGTGAGACCCTTATTTCGGCTCTCTCTTACGCTCATGCAAATTAGGCAGATTAATTTGCAAATATCACTACATATATATATATATATATATATATATATATATATATATATATGTATATATATATATATATATATGTACACATATATATGTATGTATATATATATATATACATACATATATTCATACATACATACATATTTATATCTTCATATATATATATATACATATATATATATCCATATATATATATATATATATATATATACATATATATATATGTACATATATACATATACTCACACACATATATACATACATATATATATACATACATACATATATATACATATATATACATATATATTGTACATACATATATATACATATATATATATCTACATATATATATACACATATATATATTTATACATACATACATATATATATACATACATATATATATACATATATATATATGCATATATATATATACATACGTATATATATATATATACATATATATATACCTACACATATATATATGTATATATACATACATATATATATACACATACATACATACATACATATATATATATATACATATATATATATTCATATATATATATACATATATATATAAATATACATATATATATATATATACATATATATATATATATATACACACACACATATATATATATACATACATATATATATATATATATATATATATGGGACTTAACACATCTGAATTATAAGGTATGAAAATTCCACCACCGATGTGGCTGGTTATTTGTTCTTTGCTGGGTGTTTTGTTTTTTTCCAACGGTACCAGTTCCGGAAATGGATGGTCATTCGACACAGAATTAAAATGTGAAACGGAAACGCACCATATAATTTTTTTCAAAAAATAAAATGAATATCGGTCAGTTAGAATGTTATATAATTACGGAATGATTTTTTATTAATTATTTTCGTTAATTATATTTTATTATTCGGTCTGGTTGGACTTTGAACTATTTTGCTTAGTGCTGGTGCAGGTGCACACATTGAGTACAGTTCACGCTCGTGCGCATGTCGGCCGCTACTCGCATAATGCAAAGTTCTTCGAAAGATTTGAACACTCTGGTAGCCGATAGGGCATAAAAATGTAAAACAAACGGCTGCTGCTGCTGTTGCTAAAATAAATACCTTAAAAATTCCCTTAGGCAACGAGGTCCGCTTGTTGGCCGAGAGGTCTGAGACTTAGTCTTACGTAAAGTTACACGGGTTTCGATCCCAGTTTCGAGCGTCATGCCGGTCTAGCCACACTGAAATGTTCTGATAGAACGAAACAGTCTGTCTGTGGATGACTATATATATATATATATATATATATATCCCTCTGTTATGTCAATGCACACTCAGCACCATCCAAGTTAGTGATTGGTTGGTGGTTTCTTGTTGGGGTTTAGGGTCAAACTGTTAGACCACGCTATGTGTGTGTGAAAAATAAAATGATTTCCAATATTTAAAAAGTGTTAATTTTGTGTAAAAAATTGGCTTTTGGACCTGTAACTTTTGCATCTGTATTTTTACATTTATTGACCCATCGGCACTTACAAACTGTTGTATCGTGGCTCGTACCACGTGACTTCCGGTATATCGGAAGAATATAATACGTCGTGTTTCTTAAGCACAGTGTGTACTGAAAGATCTCGGTCAGTAGTAAGACCAACTTCAGACGTAACACCAACAGCGCGAGACTTATAATATTTGTTGGGTTGTACAACTTCAGTTAATAAATAGTTAACTCTATTTCACTATGTATCTCTTCCTTACTACGATACAACACAAACTGTTTTTAAATTTTCATTGAGAATTTGAAGAAGAAAATATTTCATTTGCCGTAAAAAATTTGAAGGATCAAAATCCAAAATTAGATAAAAATCTTTTTTTCCTTCTAGATTGTTTAAAAATATATATTTTAACCAATTTTAATCAAGCAAATCACCAGTATTTCATCCAATTCCAATCCTACCGTAAACTTATTTAAACAATGAAATAGATAAATCTTCCATAGATATATTCAAAACATTGGATTTTATTTCTCTTGAGTGAAAATCTAAAATTTCCTTCCTTCAAGTGATTCATTTGATTCAAACATCGCTTAATTATTTTGAATTAAATAAAATTCTTTTTTTTTATAGATGCTCATTCTACTATTACAATCTTATTCTGCTGATATTTTTAGCTATATTGACTTACATATTATCTCATTGATATACTTTCTCCCCTACATAGTGACATACTCCGACAAAGATGTTATACACAAACAAAATATATATTTATAAGATTTCGACAAACTGCTGAATTTAATGTATAAACTTTTCCTGTAATGTAGATATTAGAGAATATTTACGCTCTACTTGATCTTTTCTTACAAGAATGACTCCAACTTCTGTTTCTGAAAAAACTTTTCACTCAAGTCAAAAAATAGATTTCTAAATCGGTGATTTATCCAATCATTTGTAAAAATTATTCAGTTTTACTAGGGATTATTATTAATATCAAATCGAATTATTAGTGTGAAATATTAATACTTGAAACCATTCAACTTTTTTGCAAATGAAATGAATACAATAAGATTAGATAGGAATAAATGATACATAGAACTACCAATGTTAAATAGCAATACAGTAAGCGATTTTATTGTTTGCAAGTTACTCGATTTAAAAAAAAAAGTAACCAACAAACTATTCCCATAAAAATGACATATGTATAAACAGGATTTGGTATAAAATTACCCACAAGGACTGATATGCCAGTGAGTCAAATAACCTAACCTCTCTATCTCTCTCTCTCTCTCTCTCTCTCTCTCTCACACGCACACACACACACAAACACACACACACACATATGTATATATATAAACAGAGAAAGAGAGAGAGTGATAGAGTTAAGGTTTGGAAGAAATCAAACGGTATACAAAAATGTAAATCAGTTTGAAAAATCAGATTGACATGTTTTTTATTAGAAATAACGTTATCAGAATGGATTTTTCATTCCACAAAAATGAAATTTTATCGTACCAAGATATAAATCTATCTTTACATCTATATATATATATATATAATAATTTTTTTTTTCAATTTTGATTGTTTGTTAGTTTTCATCATTATCGTCATCAAGGTGAACCAAAAGCATTGATTCCTGTGACTCCCCCCCCCTCTCTCTCTCTCTCTCTCTCTGTGTCCCTACCCGTACCCATCGGCCATCACTTTTAGTAAGTCCTTATGACGGCACAGAGTGCCAGCATAGAACTGTTCTATGTGTTTATTGGTGAACCAACACTCGTTGTTCCATATGTAGGAGCCCAAAAGGGAAAATTGTTTATGAGTTCATTATCCCATATATTTATGGGTATATCTTTATGGTTATAGGCATATTCATATATATATATATATATATATATATATATATATATATATATATGTGTGTGTGTGTGTGTGTGTGTGTGTGTGTATGTCTGTATGTCTGTATGTCTGTGTGTTGCTAAACCCTGGTGTAAGATTTTGTTTTTGCAGAAAAAATAAATTCGTTTTGATGATGCCATTGCTATAAGGAAACGTGTCTAATTTTCCAAACTACTTCATTTTCTCATATATGAATATATATATATATAGAGAGAGAGAGAGAGAGATAGAGAGGGAGAGAGAGAGAGAGAGAAAGGAAGATCTTTCTTGGGTGATATGAATTTTGTCTGGACATCTCTGTTAGATATCCATTCAAATTTGACTCAGCAATAATGAATATATACGTTACTTTGATCTTATCTAAATGGCAATGTTTTTTTTTCTGTAATGCCAATGATATACAAAGAACTCATTCTTCTAATCGATTTGAGATTTTCATTTTTATTTTCACTTCAATGAAATGCATTAAAATAGAATCAGACAATAATCGACCCTAAAAATGGTCTGTAGATTTTTAAAAAAAACACATTTTATACGAGGTTTGTCTACCCAAATCTAGCTCATATATATATATATATATATATATATATATATATATATATATATATATATATATAATTTACGAAAGTTTAGGGATATATTTTATAGATATAATCTTATAATGTTTATAAGTATGATTTTATTCTGAATATATGAGTATCGAGGCAGTTTTGTGTTGTTCTAATGACGTTATCCTCATTCTTAGATATTGAACATTATATATATATATATATATATATATATATATATATATATATATATATATATATATTATTGAACATTTTATATATATATATATATATATATATATATATATATATATATATATATATATAATGTTCAATATATATATATATATATTGAATATATATATATATATATATATATATATATACGTGTTGCCTTCAATATGTTTCCACACTTTTTTGTACAGTCATTTAAAATTGTCGTAGACACTTGAACATTCACTTTGTTATAGCTATACATCTTATGAGATGATCAACCAATTTTTATGATTTCAGGTTCAAATGAACAGCTACAGCGGGAATTGGAATTCACCCAACTACAGCCTGATTGTCACAGCTGGTGAATTCACAAAAATGCAAAACTGGCTTTTCCATCTGCCCCCCAACACGTGTAGCACCCGCCACAAAGGCCACTGGCCTGGCTTCGGCGAGCAAGCGGAAGCCAACAATCTTCTCCCGAGGCAGGTCTCAGCTCAACTCACTTTCTTCAAAATTCCCAAAATCCCACGCGTGCTTCCGGTGCGTGACGTCATTCGCACTTGCTTGCCCCGTTTCCCCTCTGGGCTATTTTAACATCTCTGAGTAACACGTCCGCTCCGCCCGCGCGCGCGGGTGAGCACCTGTGTTAATGTTGCACCTGAGTAACCCATGGTTCTCAGCCTAACTAAACCCAAAAGCATAAAACGAAATCCCTCGGCCATTACACACACACACACACACACACACACACACACACATATATATATATATATATATATATACACATTGCAGTTAAAAGCGTCTACTCATTTAAGTTTAATAAAATTACTTTAAAAACAATTAAACTATTCTAAAATTTTAAAAAAGCGGACCCTTTGTTTCGGTCATTTTATTTCAGAGAATTATAACAGTGACAATCAATTTTCTCCAAGAGGAATTAAACACGGGGTAGTAACCGCCGAAAAAGTCCAGAGTGGGGAAGAAAACTGATAAAAATAATTACAAAAAGCAAGAAAAGTTTGCGCAGGTAATGACGTTTTCTTCATGTCGTCCAATGTGATTGTTAAAAAGAAGTGGTGCTTGAAATTATTTTGAATGCACAATACTGGTTGATGTTTACTTATAAGTAAACCCTCAAATATTGACAAGTGAAGATCATTACTTGATTTCTCTAGGATGGTAAACATAGAGGAGCTCTATGCGGCTACGACGGCCGGATTGTCCAATAAGTGACGAGCAATGGAGAAAGATCAATTTTCTTTGCTCGACGCTGTAGTATAATCGAAATTATTTGTGCGGATATACGGGGGATATATTTTGATTCATTCAAATATCTCATCTCTGAGTGCTGCGAACACTGTAGTAAACACTGCATTTGCATGAACACTGTAGTAAACACTGCATTTGCATAAATAAAAGAGCTTTTTTGAAAAAATAATCTCACAGTCTTTGAGATTAGGCGGAAAGAGCACATCGGATGTAAGAACGACTTACGACAAACCAGAATCAAAGGAATAGTTGACGGATCTTTTAATTTGTTCAAGTTTAAAACATTCTAATCGTCTTAAGATCATTTTATAAACCTTAAATATGCATACGCTTTTAAAAGCAACGTTTGTACGTACCACAATATATATATATATATATAAGGTTTATTTGAAAATTTCATAAGATGACCAGGATACTCTCATGGAATGTCACTAATTAAGTATTATTTTTCTATATATTCCCCTTCGTAGAGAAAACACACTAATCCCATCGATGATGCAGTACTTGGATCTCATTGGTCAAATAAGATGACAAAAGTTGATGTAACTTCAACAGATGAACTTTTTAGCCGACGTTTGCGTGTATATATATATATAGTGTCTCATCGGCCAAAAAAGACATCGACACACAGCTAACGAAGGCATGGACAGCTATCGATAAGCTATCGATCATATGGAAGTCAAACCTGACCGATAAAATGAAACGCAGTTTCTTCCAAGCAGCGGTCGTGTCGATATTGCTATATGGATGCAGTACTTGGACGCTAACAAAACGGCTAGAGAAAAAGCTAGACGGCAATTACACAAGAATGCTGCGAGCAATATTGAACAAGTTCAAGAGGCAACACCCCACAAAGCACCAACTATACGGCCACCTACCTCCTATCATGAAAACTATCCAAGTTAGACGAACCAGACATGCAGGACACTGCTGGAGAAGCAGCGACGAGCACATAAGTGATGTACTCCTATGGACCCCACATATGGCCGAACAAATGCAGGACGACCAGCTCGAACATACATACAGCAGTTCTATGAGGATACGGGATGTAGCCCTGAAGACCTGCAAGAGGCGATAGGGAGAAGTGGCGAGAGAGTCAGGGATGTCCGTGCTGTTTGCTCGACATCATGATGATGATGATGATATCATAAGCGAAGAGTGAATTTGCAACAAGGGTATGGAGTCCTTTATTCAGGCTTATCACGAAGATGCAGCAGGAAAAAGAAAGGCTTTCTTTGCATCCCGGAAAAGTATCTGCCTCTCCCCATCTATAAATTTTAATGTGATAAAATACACTTCAAACTTGATACTCCCCCCCTTGACTTGATCCTCCACCCTCATTGGTAATACTCTCTTGACAAAGATGACGGCAATTGGTTACGAGAGAAAAATAATAAAATCTACAAAAATTATTTTAAAATTTATCTGTAAATCATTTCAATTCATCTCTTTTTGACAAATTCATCAATCAATTTATTATAAAAAGAATCAGCACGACGCTCTACCTTCATCTTCTACAAAAGATCTTTATTCATAGAAATGAAAACCAAATTATTTAATTCGTCTTCACTTTGGGAACACCTCATCTAATTATCTACTTGATATAGTGAAGAAGACGGCTTCTCACAAGAAGAAAATCTGACAAGTTTAATTAGAATCAGACGTAAAGATCTGGTTACTTCTGTCAGAGCTTGGTTTAGTTCAAGTTCCCGAATTATCTCAGCGACTTCTCAGATGCTTAAAGCTTAGCTTTCAAAATCCACAGCATAAACTGATTATTTGCTCGCATTTCAATCCAGCCAAATTCCATGTTTTTTATAAACATCCAAACTTGAAAACGCTTCCGTTGGATTTTCTTCGTAAATGTGAAAAAGCTTTGCATTTAACAATTCAACAGATCTAAACTATCCCATTGTTTTAAATATTTGCTCAACGTTAGCCAAAACTTCATCAAAAATGTTTTTTTCAAAACTGAATGATATAAGTTTTTACCTTTAAATCTGTCCGACAAAAAGTCGTTTGAGTCGGCAAATCTTTAATTTCAGCCGCACGAAGCAATAAAAATCTTATCACTTTAGTCGAGAGAGTCTGCTGTCTTAATACGGCTAGAAAGCAAGCTAAAGGATTTCAGTTGCTCCCCCCCTCTCTCTCTCTCTCTCTCTCTCTCTCTCTCTCATGTCCCAAACTTGAAGAGAATGATAAAATGGGAAAAAAATAAAGTCAGTCTTTTGTGACCATGACAACGCAAACATATTTTTACTTTTCTGTGACTTTCTCTCTTTAACCCGCTCTTTCTTATGTCCTGCCTTTTTTTTTTTTCATGTGCCCAGTTTGAAGGGGATAATAAAATAAGAAATTCTAAATCCCTGGACTTTTTTTTTACCTCAGCGAGAACGGAATTATAAATATTTTTGCTTTTCTGTAACTGTCTCTCTTTAACTAATTTACTGTCTGTCCTGTCTCTCCTTTTTATGTGCCCAGTTTGAAGGGAATAATAAAACAGGGGTGACTAAAGCCCATCCATGACTTTTCTAATCATAGCGTGAACGCAAGTAAAATATTTTTTTGCTTTACTATAACTGTCTCTGTTTCACCTATCCAGTCTCTCATACTCCCTTAGACAATAGTGAAGTTAAGAAATGCATTGCTTTTACTTGTGTCTTTTTTTGTTAAACAAACAGGCGTCCCTTCTACATATGATCGCTCATAAGAATTATCGTAAAAAATAAAGAAATGGAAACTACAAAGATAGTACAAAAAGGATAGTTGGAATAATCAATAATTGAATTGATATATCCCAAAATTATTTATACTGAAAAGAAGGTATGGCATCCAGTGTATGTGTTACTGACATTGACCCCTCGGCCCTTAAATATATATATATATATAGAGAGAGAGAGAGAGAGAGATTAATGGTTGACGATTATGTCGAGCTCCAATTATGCGTTATTATTAAATAGAGGTCAATATCAATGATAGTGCCGTTATACTTATATATATATATATATATATATATATATATATATATATATATCCGTAAAGCTGTTCTTCTTCCTCATCATATTTATTTATTTATTTGTTTAGGTGTAGTTACGGTTAGGGCAACATAGGAAGAACTAATCAAAGGCTGGATGCTCGAATTAAACATGTCCCTGCGAAAATACATCTATTCATTGGAGTCCCGAATGGATAATCTTAGAAATTCGTATGGTTCATTCATAGCAGAACACCAAATAAATAATCCTGACTTTGCTGAGAAGTTTTGAGTGGACGTTTTCTCAGTTCAAAGTCGCACTCTTTATCTCATTTAAAAGTATTGGAGGCTATCCATATTTTGTTTGGCAGGCCGTCTCTCTGTAAACAGAAGGAATGCCTGCTCGGATTTAATATTATTTCGGTTTGGTTTGGTTTCTTTGTTTAATGGTATATCAATCTTTGTAGATTATTTGATGCCAAAGCTATTCTCCTAGAAGAACAGTAGTTGTACTATTTAACCCATAGCTGGGAGGATAAGGGGATTCATACCTTTCCCAAGGGTATTTGCCCGAAGGTGAACGTAATAGCGCGACTGGAGTTCGAACTCGCTTACTACGATCCCGCAGTCCATCGCTTTAACCATTACACCACGAGGACATGCCCTATTATTTCGGTATAGTTTCCATAATTATTTCTTCCCCTAATCATAGATGTTTCTTTTTCAGTAGTCTACGCGATATTTCCTCGATTTAGCTCTATTGAGCGAGGATAAAACCGGTCAGCTGTGTTTTCACTCTCTCCTTTCATCGTCTGTATAAGCCGTTCGACATAGATACCCACGTTTGTGAAATGGACATAATGTTCATAAAACTTTCATAAACATATATATATATAACTTTGGAATCCCGAAACACGAAAAACACGTAACGACTTCTTAGTTCAGGTACGAAACCTTTTATTACCTTTGAGTTACATAAGGAAGAGAGATGCACAATCTTTCTATGATAACTTTTCCATCTGCCCCACAACACGTATGGCGCCCGTCACAAGGCCTCGGCGAGCTAGCGTAAGACAACCTTCTTCCCCCGAGGCAGAACTCAACTAACTAACTTTTCTCAAATCTCCCCAAATCCTCCATGCACGCTTCCGGTGCATGACGTCATTCACATCCCCAAGTCCTATCTGGGATTTTTATTTTGACATCTCTGAATGACACATCCTCCACGTGTGCGCGCGTGAATACCTGCTCTCGTGTTGCAACTAACTCACCCATGCGCTAAGCGAAAGGTTCTCAGCCTAACTAAACCGAAAGGCAAGATATATAAAACGAAATCCCTCGGCCATTATATTACAATAAGAACGTGTCGGGCACTTGGAAACACATTTTAACATGCTGGATTTCCCAAAGAAATGAGATAAAACCATCTGTTTATTGAGAAACACGCAACAAGTTTTCACATACATAGATCATTTGGTATTTGTTTTTCTAAAAGGAAAGTACGAAAGTAAATATGGAATAAAATCCGACAGTATATGTTTTTTCTGCTACCTTTATACTGTCAGATTTTAATCCCTATTTACGTTCATTAATATGTATATTACATAGTGGTATCTGTAAGCCTGGATTTCATGTTTTACGCATTAGTTATATATATATATATATATATGTCTGGTTCGTCTAACTTGAATAATTTTCGTGATAGGAGGCAGGTGGCCGTACAGTTGATGTCTTGTGGGGTGTTGCCGCCAGGACTTGTTTAAGATTGCACGTAGCATTCTTGTGTAATTGCCGTCTAGCTTTTTCTCCAGCCGTTTTGTTAGCGTCCATGTAGTACAGCCATATAGCAGTATCGATGTGACCACTGCCTGGAAGAAACTGCGTTTCATTTTATCGGTTAGGTCTGATTTCCATGTACTCTTATGGACCCCCACACATGGCCGTGCAGAAGCAGGACGACCAGCACGAACATACATTCAGCAGCTATGTGAGGATACAGGATGTTGTCCTGAAGACCTACCTAGGGCGATGAACGATAGGGAGGAGTGGCGAGAGAGGGTCAGGGATACCTGTGCTACCAGCGCGATATGATGATGATGATATATATATGTGTGTGAGTGTGTGTGTGTCTTTCAAACAATGTTTATATGCCTCTTCTTTTTTTTTTGTTCATGATCTATATACTGCTCTATCAGTGTAGCTTAGAATACACCAACTGTATCCCCCACTGAAGAGGTAAGACCCTCCCCAACAAAGAGCTGTAGTTTCCCTTGACAAATCAAAAAGTATTTGTATTAGATTGAAATACTTTATACCATTAACTGTGTACATTTTAATCTATATTAAGGATAGTTACTTGAAGCTACAATCGTTTACAAAGAATTATTATTAGTAACTTGATATCATATAGCTGTGTGCTAACAAATGATAATTACTAAATGGAAATAATTGCTGAAACCATATAAAAAGGACTGTGTGAAAAAAATATATATTCAAGGAACACAATTTGCTAACTTTGGCATGAAATTGCCCTAGACGGTTTAACATGCCGTTAAAATCAATCAAACGATCAAACAGTATAAACCATATAATCATTAGAATTAGTCCGAAATACTAGAAGCTATAAAACTGTGGGTAAATTTTTGAATGAAACAGGAATACTTAATATCATATACTTGATATTGTATACCTTTCTGAGAAAACTGGTCAGAAACAAAAAATGCAAATATAAATGAAAAGCCAATGAAAAATTAACACGTGCCCAGCTTTCAAACTTTGCAACCAAGCACCAAATAGCAACAGAATCACACTGCAGTTGGAGGGCTTCTTGCTTCCTATCTCCCTAAACGTCCTAGTAAGACTAACAAGACATGCTGGAAATATACTGGAGAAGTAAGGACGAATTTATATGTAACGTTCTCAAGTGGATCCCTACAAACAGACGCACCATCAAAGACTTACAGGCATTTGACCAGTGCGGACATTCGATGCAGTCTAGAGGACCTACGAAGTGAAATGGTTAATTAGAATGGATAGCGAGAGAAAATCAAGGACATCCGTGCTGCCAGAACGACATGATATATGACTGTTCTTCAAGGAAAGTTTTGGAATTAAATATCCTTAAAACAAAGAAACCAAGTCAAATCAAGAATTGCAGTAATATCCAATAAGTTTTTGAGGCTTTTTTGCAGTTATAAAGAGACAGCGATGGAAGAATGGTGGACAACAGAGTACATACAACCCCGAACTTTTATTGAGCGTTGTTTTTTACTTCTTTTGTGTATTAAAAAATGCTGTTAAAACGAGAATTCACGTACCCTCTTATTTATTTGAAAAAAAAACTTATGCAAGAAATAAATCAAAACTTTCATTCGTTTTTTTTTCTTTCTCTCTTATTATCTTTTGAAAAGATATTTTTTCCATTCCATTCTTTTATGCGCGATACTCTTGATTTCCTGGAGAGTACATATTTGCTTAATTCTCATTCAGCCATTTTCGCAGGCATTTTACCTGTTGCATATAACTTGGTTGAACAATTGTCGAAATGCACAAAAATCTGTGCTTGTCGATGGGCCGAGGGTAATCATTTTGGAAACGGAAGACGCTGTTAACTTAAAATACATGTTTTGATCGGTGGTCGCGATGCAAATGAAGCCATTTTCGTTGTCATTGGCGGTAATTTTCCGCTTGTCTTCTTAACCACAAGTAAATAAAGAGAAAAAGAAAAGATATAGAGAGAACGAAAATCAAGAAGAAGAAAGAAGGTAGAACAATGAAGGAATGACACAGGGAAGCAAAGAAACGGAGATAGAAGAAGAAACGAAAGAAAGAAAGAAAGAAAGAAAGAAAGAAAGAAAAACAAAGAAGGGCAAATTTAAAGTAGGAAAAAGAAACAAACAAACAAACAAACAAAAATTCAAAGTAGTAAGAAGGCATGTTGTGAAAGAAAGAAAGAAAGAAAGAAAGAAAGAAAGAAAGAAAGAAAGAAAAACTCAAAGTAGTTAGAGGGAATGTTGTAAAAAAAAGAAGGAAAGAAAGATTCAAAGTAGTAAAAAAGGAATGTTGTGAAAGAAAGAAAGAAAGAAAGAAAGAAAGAAAGAAAGAAAGAAATCAAAGTAGTAAGAAGGAATGTTGTGAAAGAAAGAAAGAAAGAAAGAAAGAAAGAAAGAAAGAAAGAAAGAAAGAAAGAAAGCAAAGTAGTAAGAAGGAATGTTATGAAAGAAAGAAAGATAGAAAGAAAGAAAAAATCAAAGTAGTAAGAAGGAATGTTTAAAAGAAAGAAAGAAAGAAAGAAAGAAAGAAAGAAAGAAAGAAAGAAATTTAAAAAATATGCAATGAAAGAAAGAAAGAGCGAACGAAAGAAAGATAAATTTAAAGGAGGAAAAATGTTACAAAAGAATGTTACAAAAATAAAAGAAAGAAAGAAAGAAAGAAAGAAAAGGACAGAGAAACAATGAAATAAGTCTAGTTAAAAATAGATAATGCATCGAGAGTCTAATAGAAATGCAAAAAGACATAACAGAAAAAAAAACATAAAATTGGAGAGAAAGAAAAGACGAAAGGAAAACCGGACGAAGTTTAAATAATAATAGAGTGCGTATGTATGCAAATCCCATGGAATTAGCCCTGTATTATCATTCTATTCTGAGTAGAAGGACTGAAAACCCATCCACTTTAATCGATCCACTGATAACTGTTTCAGGTTAAGAAAAGACAAAAAAACAAGGAATTCTGGGAAGAAAAAGGCAGAACAAAATTGTATGAATGGAGTAGACCATTTTTTAGGGCTACATTTAGCTCGTTTATATATATATATATATATATATATATATATAGTCCCACGTCTATTATTGATCGAACATGCTGAGAAGAGGTTGTGTTTGCATATATTCATATCAAGTGCATTTACGTGTAAGTCGAAGCGCTTTCTCTGTGCAAGGATCGTATGTGTCTACATAATGTTGCATCCGTGATTCCCCTTTGCTTTCTTCGTATCACAAACGCTTTTCTTGGTTTGTATACCGTTCTCAATTTCCATGAAGACATTCATGTATTATACATATATCTCCCTGTAAACGTAAATATACCTCTTCTGCTAAGTATGTAATATTTCAATAAGATAACATCTGAGAATAGATTGTTAAGTACTAGCTGAAAACCCACCCGGTCGGATAGATTTTTAGCTAATATACAGACTTGGCACATTAGCTAGCGCTTCAAACAAATAAACCTATTTAAGCAGAATATTTGCTGTAGAGCCAAAAGCAGGCAGAAACGGTTTAGTTTGGTTTGATTTGATGGCATATCAACAATTGTTGGTCATTTATTGTCAAATCCTTTTTATACATATACGAATTGTTAACACATTTTAAAGTGTTCAATTATCTTTAATATAACTTGTCTTAATAACAAATTTCGGCCTAAATATACGATCTTCTATACATATATATATATATATATATATATATATAGTCATCCGCAGACAGATCTGTTTCGTTCTATCAGAACTTATCAGTGTGGCTAGACAGTATCTTCCCGTAGCTGGGATCGAAACCCGATTGACTCAAACGTCAACCCAAGCTTCTAACCATTCAGCGACGAGGAGATATTAGCTGCGAAGTAAATTTTTTAAACGGTTATGAATCACAATTACTATTGTTTACATCCATCCGTTCAAACGTTATTGTAATATATATTGTAATCAAGGCGAGCCGACAACGATCTCTCACCATCCGTCTCTATCAGCCATCGCTTTTGGTAAGTCTTCCAGACGGCACCCAGTAACTTCACACAATCTGATAAATTTTTCGCTAGTTGGTCAACACTAATGTATCCATATGAATGTTTCCAAAGGAGAATGTTCCTGATGAATTTGTTCTTATTTTTCCAGGTGCTGGTTTCTTTGTTTAATGACATATCAACTCTTTTTAGGTTATTTAATGCCAAAGCCATTCTCCTAGAAGAACAGTAGTGGTACTATTTAACCCATAGCTGGGAGGATAAGGGGGTTCATATCTTTCCCAATGGTATTTGCCCGAAAGTGAATGTAATAGTGCGACTGGAGTACGAACTCGCTTACTATGATTCCGCAGTCCATCGCTTTAACCATTACATCACGGACACCCCTTTTTTCCGGGTGTGTTCAGCCGGTCTTACTCGTATTACTTGGATGGTTTACCAGATGGAAAGGTAAGTGGCTTCACCTCTGCTGTTTTGTAGGGGGCTACTTCCAGGATTTGTCCAAAATAGTACGCAATATACGGGAATAGTTCCTATCTTGCTTTTCCGCCAAGTGTTTCGTTATATACCGAGTTGTGCAACAACACAATAGTAGGGACACAGCAACTGTTTGGAATTATTATTATGATCATTATAGTTTTTTTAACATCAGCTAACGCTGAGGGTCTTCGACTGGAGTTTGAGTGACAGCAAGTCTCCTCAAATCTCCAGGACTCTTCTCAGTATTCTGACCGTTCTCAATAATGTATTAGTTTGGATGGTCTCCACTCGTCCGCCAACTTCCAAATCCTCTAGTTCCTTTAATAATCCTTTGGTGACTGTACCAAAAACACCAATCAGAATTGGTATAATTGTAACTTTCATGTTCCATAGTTTTTTCAATTCCCTAGCAAGGTCGAGGTACTTATCCGTCTTTTCACATTCTTTCAGTTTTCTTCTGTGGTCAGCCGGGACTGCAAAATCGACAATTTTGCAATTATTATTATTATTATTATTATTATTATTTACTCATTGGAGTTTTTCACATCAGCGTTAGCTGATGGTCTTTCACAGGATATTGAGTGACAGCAGATCTTCTCAAGTCTCCAGGACTCTTCTCAGTATTCTGGCCGTTTTCAATAATGCTGTTGTTTGGATGGTCTCCATTCGGTCACAAACTTCCAAATCTTACAGGCCCTTTAATAACCCTTTACTTACCGTCTTCTGGCCGAGATTAGGTGATCCGTTTGTATGTCAAAGTCCCATAGGAGTTTGTGTGTGTCATTTTCTAGGACAGGTGGTGGGTTGTGCATATACCATTTGTTGGCATGATCAAATTTAAATTTCTTGCACATTTCCGAGTGGATCACCTTGCCCACCCAGTCGTATCTGGCCTTGTACTCCTTCTGTGCCAATTTGCTGCATCCGCTTATTATGTGATTGATGGTTTCATCTCTGTCACCGCATAGCCTACATTTGCTGTTTTGTTGCGTCTTATCTATCCTCGGCTTGATATGATTAGTTCTTATGGCCATGTTTTGTGCTGCCATCAGGAGAAATTCTGTTTCTCTTTTAAAGTTTCCTTTTCTTAGCCATGTCCAGGTTTTGTCGTGTGAGATGTTATTTATTAGTCGTTTAAAACGCCCTTAGATTTGTTTTCCTTCCCATTTTTGTTTCCTAATTATTGTCATTCTGTTATCTATCGTGTTGTCAGTATTGTTTCTGATGGCCATAATCAGTCCCCGTTCGCGTTTCTCTAAGTTGTCTTCGAGTCGTTGTATCGATGTGTCAACGCTGTCTTTAATGCTGGCAAGTCCTATTCCTCCCTCTTTTCTTGGTACATATTTTCTGTCAACGTCATCTTTGGGATGTAATGCCTTGTGCATGGTCATTACTTTTTTAGTTCTTTGGTCCATTTGTCTATGTTCCTCTCTGGTCCACTTGAGAAAGGGTCCCGTGTATCTAACGAGGGGTACAGCTCAAGCATTTATTCCTTTAATAAGGTTCCTGCTAGAAAGCTTTGTCTCGAGTAGTTTCTCCTGAGATATTCTTTTTGAATTTTGTTTTTCATTTCGACTTGTTTGATGATGTCAGCCTCCAAGATTCCTTAGTATTTGTAGGTCTCGTTCTCTGCAAGCGTTCTGATCTTGTTTTGATTTGGTAGTTCTATTCCGTCAGTTAGATGTCGTTTGCAAATTTTCATGGCGAGCAGAGCGCATTTTTCAATGCCAAATTCCATCCCTATGTCTTGTCTGTATATTCTAACTGTGTGTATTAGAGTTTCCAGTTCTTTTTCATTTTTTGCAAATAGTTTTATGTCATCCATGTACATAAGGTGGTTGATCTTTTCTTGCGATCTACAAAGTTTGTATCCGGCTGTGCATTTTCTGAGTATGTGGTCAAGTGGCAACATGGCTATTATCAATAGTAGGGATTTTAGTGCATATTCTTGGAAAATTCCACTTTGGATCTGTGTTTTAGCTAAGCTTCTTCCTCCTTCCTGTCAGCCCCACTCACCTGGTTTGCATGGTCTTTTCGATGAAGTTTATGACTTCATGTGGTATTTTGTACATTTTGAAACAGTGTATTATCCAGCTTTGTGGAACCATATAATATGCTTTTTATCGTCAATACAGGCCATAGCTAGATTTTTCCGTCTTTTCTTGCTCTCATTTAGGATGTGTGGATCTATGTAGAGTAATTCTGCTGTGCCTCTGGATCTTTTGTGGCATCCCTTCTGTTCGTCAGGGAACAATCCGCGGCTTGTTAGTGAGTAGTATATGTCATCCCTTATTTGTGCTGTTAATATTTTCCACATCATCGGTAATCAATTTATGGGTTTATAATTGTTTGGAGCAGTTCCTTTACTTGGGTCCTTTTGGATTAATGTGGTCTTTCTTTTGGTCATCCAGTCAGGTACTTGTGCATCTTGTAGGCATCTGTTCATTTCTAGTGCTAGTCTGCCGTGAATGGAGGTAATTATTTTAACCAGAATCCATGTATTCCATCATACCCTGGCGTTTTCCAGTTTGATATCTTTTTTTAGGGTTTTTTGAGTAGTTCGATGTGCATTTCCGCTTTGGGGGACATTCCTCGAGTCCTTCTAGCTCTCTTGTCATATCTTTTATTCATTTAGCCTTTTCGTTATGCTTTTTCGGTTGCCATATTTTCGTCCAAAATTGTTCGTTTTTGTCCGGTTTCTTTGGCGTATGGTTGTTGGTATATTTTTGTGTCCTGCCCTCCCAGTTGTTGATAGAATTTTCTTTTTTTGTTTTGGAATGTCCTGTTTTGTCTGTATTGTTTTAGCCTTTGTCGATATCTCTTTAATCTCCCTTCTTTCGCCAGAACTTTCTGGTTTCGTTTTCTTTTTATTTTACTATGTGTTCTGCCGGGACCGTAAAGTCCACACAATTCAACTGGTTCTTTTTCACTCTAGGTCTGGTCTTGTGTATGCTTTAGTTCTCGTGAATACATGTGTGTATCCATGTAAAATTACTAAAAGTAAACGGGAGTATTTATTAAGAATGCACATCATAGTCTCATATAAAAAAAAAACTTATACTACAAATGAATATTCATGAGGACATTGAAATGAATGGATGATATTTGTTATTAATCAGAGAGAACAATTTTACACTGCTTCTTAAATTAGAAGTAAACCTTTTCGTGTTGAAAATTTTTATTTAAATCTTTTCTTTAAAACATTCTTCTTGTAAGAACTGCCAGATATAAAGAATCCTATGTAAATTAATTATAATTCAAAGGACACGGAAAACGAATTTTATTGCTTGCTTTTACAGAGCATTATACTGAATATGATTAAACTAATTCAATAGACCAGGAAATATACTGCTAAAATCAACAAAACTTCAATCACTTTGAATATAGATTTATCACTTTTCGTCTTTTCTTTAGAATCTATGCATTTTTCACGTCTCGATTCTTCTTCGATGTTTCTTGAGAGAGCGTCCGGATTTATCTGATTATCTCCCAAGTTAATTTTAACACAAGATAATCCGTTTGTATCTCAAAATCTCTGAGAATTTTGTACGTCACATTTTTCAGGACGGATTCCGGCTAATAATTATGTGTATTATAACTATTATTATTGTGAGTTTTTCATCCCATATTAAATCAATGTTTTTTCATTTGAGCTTACAGTTCTCTAGCAAGGTCTTGATATTTATGTCTCTTTTCGGAATCGTAGTAAAATTAGTTCGAATACTAATTGCACTATTACTTTCACTTTTGGACCTTTGCGAAAGGTATGACACCTCTTATCGTCCCAGCTATGGGTTAAATAGTACCACTAGTGTCCTTCTACAATGATCGATTTGGCATTAAATAAACCAAGAAGCTTGATGTGCCATTAAACAGCCAGCCACCATCATTTGAGTTTAAGTGACAACGATCTTTTTCAGATCTCCAGAACTTTTCTAAGTACACTATTACTTTTTGTACTATTATTTCACTTCTTCATCTGATCTTCAATTTGTCCATGGCCCAGTCGGCTGGGGCTGTAGAATAAATCGACTGCGTCTCTGCAGAAGGGTAAGACCCCCTCCCACGTGTGTCCTTTGGCCTAGTCAGCTAGGGCTGTAGAATACACCGACTCCATCTCTGCAGAAGGGTAAGACCCCCTCCCACGTGTGTCCTTTGGCCCAGTCAGCTAGGGCTGTAGAATACACCGATTCCATCTCTGCAGAGGGGTAAGACCCTCTCCCACGAGTATCCTTTGGTCCAGTCGGCTGGGGCTATAGAATACACCGACTGCATCTCTTGCAGAGTAGTAAGACTCCCCCAACCAGTGTGTTGGATATAACACTAAACAACCCGATTGTGAAGGTCCAGTAATTCCAGAACTTTCGGGAACGCAGAATACGCCTTTATTGCCATCGCTCCCACGTCCACTCTGGCCAGGAGTGGTAGTACCTGATCGAGTCCTATCTATGGGTCAAATAGAACTAAATTGTGTTTTTATGCAAAGCTGAATTGTTTGAAATGAACCGGTTCATTGGTTTAGTGGGTCGAGTGTTCGCCAGTGGTCCGGGAGACCTGAGTTCAGTCCCTGGTGGCGTCATACGAAAGACTTTAAAAATAGTACTTGATACTTCCTTGCTTAACACTCAGCAATATAAAGTACGTATCAATGGTAAAGTGGAGAAATCTAAGGAAAGGAGTAGTTCCCTCCCCTACACGTCTGTGTTGTAGCTATTGAAAAGGGAACCTTTTGGTCGCCCTCGATTACGGTCGCCAACAACAACAACAACAACAACGACAATATGTATAAAAATGGATTTGGCATTAAATAATCTTCAATGGCTGATATGCTATAAAGCCAAACCAAACTAATTTATCCAACTGCTTTAAGGATTTTGACGATTGTTCCAACAACAATTGGTATCACTGTTACCTTCTGGCTGTACAAATTTTACTTCTTTTGGCAATATCCAGTTGTTTATTATTTGGCTATCTTTCATTCAACCTACGAGAAACGCTGGATCAGCAAAACACATCAGACGTAAAGTTATTTTCTTTTCTTCTTGTTAAGTAACATTTGGTCGGGTTTTCTAGCTGGGATTCGGGGAGCCGTCAGTATCTCAAAATCTCCGAATTCTCAGTTTCTAGTACAGATACTTTATCGAGCATATGCCATTTGTCCGTTAGGTAAAATCTTAATCGTAGATTTCCTTTCCCATTCAGTCATTCGTAATCATTTATTTCTCTTCTACCTGTTTGCCGCATTCGCTTATCTAATGATAAACTGTTTTATCTGTGCCCCTGCATAATTTACAATTTCTATTCTGTTTCGTCTTATCAAATTTTGCTTTAATATTATTTCTTCTTATGACATTATTTTGTGTTGCATTTTTTGTTCATTCTTTTGGTGCTGATTCCCAGAAAAACTTCATGTCCCTTAAAAAAATTTGAAAGTTCAAAATTTTCTTTTATTAATTATTTGGCCAGAAGAGAAGATAATAATGTCCAGTGTTTTCCAACGAAACGAAAGTAAAATTATATATATTTTTTTTAATCTTTATTTTTATTTATTTATTTTTTTTTAATTCTTTTATTTTATTTTCTTAATACGAACTGTAACTCCACATTTGCTACTCTACGACTTTGAGAGAAGTATGTAAATAGTCATCTGACGTGGCGGAGAGTATAGTAATATTCTCCGCCGAAATAAATTTATTATGACGACTTAATCGAGTTTGAGTCTCCATCAAATTGTACTATATGTATATATATATGCATATATGTGCGTAAAATTAACAGTTGAAAATTGCAAAAGAATACCGTCTCCCTCTCTCCCTCTCTCTCTCTCTAAATATATGTGTATGAGAGGGATATAGAGTGTGTGCGTGTATTTACCCACCCTCTCCACAAGACAAGAATTCGACATAAGGTCAATCTTAAGGGGAGTTTAACAGGTTTGTATTTAGAGTTTTTCTTCTCCTAGACTGGTTGCCATAGCAAGATTAAAGCACATAAATCTGCACATAAATCTGCCCTACTATTTACCCATAGCTGGAGGAGGAATAGTTAGATTCATATCTTTCCCAAGGATATTAGCGGTACGTAAAATATGAACAGCTGCTTACTGGATTCGAACTCTGGTGGCGAAGTCCATTTCCTATGATAATACCTCGATAACCATTAAACTATGGTCAACACTCGCTTGTTCTCTCTCTACCCTCTTTCTTTCCCTCTCTCAAAAACACCTAATGCTACCACAAGCCCCCCCCCCAAAAAAAAACAAGAAAGGAAAAAAAAAATGAAATGAATATCCCCCCCCCAATAGACCGCCTCCAAAACTACCTAAAATTCAGTAGTAAATAAAAGTTAAAACGAAGAAGAAGCATTTAAACTCAGGAGCCAACAGGAAGAAATATATCAATATTGGTCAGTATGTCTTTAAGTCCTATCAATTTAAAATGCTGAATTTTACAAAATGTTATGCTGTATTTTGTTTGTGAAATAATGCTTAAACTATGCGTTTTAAATGTAAAGACACGCTTGCTCTACAATAAAGCCAAATTGATGTTAAGACTCTTTCCAAATGTCAGCGAACAAGGCAGAATGTTTTTGAATCTCTTCTATAATATAATTTAAAAATTCGTAAAGAAAGCCCTAACAGTAGTTTAGAAGAAAAAGTAAAAGCCTAAAACACAAAAAAAAAAAAAATTAAAGCTCTATAATTCCTGAAGCCTACTAGGTTCCCAACTGTAGTATAGAAAAAAAAGAAAATAAAAATTAAAAAGCCTAGGAAAAGTCCCAATACCACCAAAAAAAAAAAAAAAAAAAAAATCAGTACCAGTGAAAGTCTGACGAAAGTACCTTAATCTTGGACTTTAAGTAAGTTAAAACTTAAGAAAACTTAAATCAAAATTACCCCGCCTTTTTTTTTTTTTTTTTTTTGCGTACACATGGGAAGCAGCATGATGTACGTAAAGGTATTTGAATAAACCCATGGACGACCAAACTCAATACCTAAACGGGTCCTGAACGTGAGTTTGACGACTTTACGCTCAGGATCGTTAGTTCGATCGGGGAACTACTGTTGCTCCTCTATAAGAGTGGCTTCTATAGAAGAGAATAAAACAGCCATCGAAAGATAACCATGACCCACACTCAAACCACATACACAAACCGCATCGCTCTTCGTGCGGGTAAAAAAGGGGCGCGTCCTGCTGAGGTTGGAGCCCTGGCCTCAGTGTTCGAAAAATCAGCTACAGAGCTCAAACAATCAAAACAACTAAAATGCAAGCAAACACTACAAATAGCCACATTTAACGTAAGAACCTTAAATAGAATAGGACAACTACCAGAGCTAATCGCATCGGCCGAAGAACATAAGATAGACATAATATGCATACAAGAACACAGATACACGCACACCGAAGATATCAAATATCACGAAACTGGCAATGGCTGGTCGCTCGTCACTGTATCCGCATGGAAAAACTCTGTCAACGCCACAGTAGGAGGGGTAGGATTACTTATAGGACCTAGAGCATTAAAAACGCTTAATAGCGTTGAGAAAATACAACCTAGAATGATGGCAGCTACTTTTAACGGCAACCCCAGAGCAACAATCATCTCATGCTACAGCCCCACCAATGTTAGTGAAGAAACTGAACTAGTCACCTTCTACGATGAGTTATCCTCATTAGTGCGTAGCATCCCGAAACACAACATGTTAGTCATTGGCGGAGACATGAATGCCCAAATCGGGAAAAACGGAAACAACAAATACAGCATCCACAACACGTCAAATAGGAATGGACAACATCTAACAGATTTCATGATAGAAAATAAATTAGCATGCCTCAATACAAACTACCAAAAAAGGGAAGGCAAACTATGTACGCAAACAATACTAAAGCTCAGATAGACTACGTCCTTATAAACAAGAAATGGAAAAATAGTGCAATGAATTGCGAGGCATACCCCTCTTTTGAGGGTGTGTCCACCGATCACCGAATAGTCACGGCGAAAATACGGTTAAGCCTACGAAAAAACGCTAAACGAACAGCGACCACCAAACACTATGACTGGGCCCTATTTAACAACAGAGATATAAGAGATAAATACGTATTAGAATTAAGAAACAGATTCGAAACACTACAAGAAAAGACGGAAAAAAGTACACCAAACGACGAATATGAAGATTTCGTCAATACACACCTCGAGGCAGCAGCAAAATACATTCCAACAAAACTTAAAACTAAATATAGAGTCCCATGGTAAACTTTAGCGGTGAGAGAAAAACGTGCACTAGTGAAAACAGCCTCCAAAAAATATCGAAAAAACCCAACAAACACAAATGCCTTAAAACTAAAAACGGCACAATATCAATTAGCAGGCATATATATAAAGGAACAGACAGAATACATTCAAAATCAGATAGATAAGATTAGAGACTCGGTGGAAGATAGACAATCTAGAATAGCCTGGCAAACAATAAACGAAGTGAGCAGAAGAAAGAACACAGCCAAAGCAAAACTGAAAGCAGCAAACCAACAAGAAAGAATAAAACTGTGGAAACAGCACTTCGAAAACTTACTTGGAAACCCACCAAAAATAACACATGAACCAATCACCAGAATAATTAGCAAACAATTAGACATTAAACTTGGACCGTTCACACAAGAAGAACTCGACTCGGTTGTCAGAAAAATTAAAAATAGGAAAGCTGCAGGGCTGGACGAAATTCCCCCGGAAGTATGGAAGACCAGACAATTCGACGACATACTGCTCCGACACTGCAACGCAGTATACAATCAAAATCCGATAGATAGATGGACGAAGGGATGCATACTCCCCTTCCCTAAAAAGGGGGACCTCGGATTAGCCAAAAACTACCGAGGCATAACACTTACATCCATAGCAGCCAAAATCTACAATACCCAACTACGAAACCGCATAGAACCCAAAATAGACAACATACTTAGAAAAAACCAAAATGGCTTCCGAAGAAATAGATCCACGACCTCACAAATATTAACCATCCGTAGAATCCTTGAAGGTGTACGGGCAAAGAACCTACAAGCGACATTAATATTTGTCGACTTTACCAAGGCTTTCGACTCCATTCACAGAGGAAAGATGGAACAAATCCTACTAGCGTACGGCATACCTAAAGAAACCGTAGCGGCAATAACGATTCTCTATAGAAACACTAAAGTAAAAGTACGATCACCAGATGGAGACACAGAATACTTTGACATTGTAGCAGGAGTACTACAAGGAGACACGCTGGCCCCGTATCTCTTTATCATTTGTCTAGACTACGTACTTAGAACATCGATTGACAAAATCAAAGAGAATGGCTTCGAACTGACGAAGAAAAGAAGCAGAAGATACCCCGCAACAACAATTACCGACGCCGACTACGCCGATGACATAGCGATACTGGCAAATACACCTGACCAAGCCGAAACACTTCTGCATAGTTTGGAACGAGCAGCAGCAAGCATAGGCCTCTATGTTAATGCACACAAAACGGAATATATGTGCTATAACCAAACTGGGGACATCTCCACTCTAGAAGGAACCCCTCTTAAACTAGTAGACAAATTCACTTACCTAGGAAGCAGCGTCGAATCAACCGAAAAGGACATCGAAACGAGGTTAACGAAAGCATGGACAGCTATCAATAGGCTATCGATTATATGGAAATCAGACCTAACCGATAAAATGAAACGCAGTTTCTTCCAGGCAGCGGTCACATCGATACTGCTATATGGCTGCACTACATGGACGCTAACAAAACGGCTGGAGAAGAAGCTAGATGGCAATTACACCAGAATGTTGCGTGCAATCCTGAACAAGTCCTGGCAGCAACACCCCACAAGACACCAACTGTACGGCCACCTGCCCCCTATCACGAAAACTATTCAGGTTAGACAAACCAGACATGCGGGACACTGCTGGAGAAGCAGAGATGAACTCATAAGAGATGTACTCTTATGGATCCCCACACATGGCCGCGCAAAAGCAGGACAACCAGCACGAACATACATTCAGCAGCTATGTGAGGATACGGGATGTTGTCCTGAAGACCTACCTAGGGCGATGAACGATAGAGAGGAGTGGCGAGAGAGGGTCAGGGATATCCGTGCTACCAGCGCGATATGATGATGATGATGATATATATATATATATATATATATTCAGAGGGGTGTATAATATTTTTCGCTGGGATGATAGATTTATTTCAATTTTGACATTGCTCTAGTGAAACATGTCAACCTAATTTTCCATCCAGGTTTGATTTTTTCACATATATATATGCATATATAAGTATTGTTACTCTGCGACGAGAGAAAAGCATCTAAAAAGTCATCTGACGAGACGGGGAGAATTGTAATATTCTCCGCCGAAATAAATTTATTATGATGACTTAACCGAGTTTGAATCTTGCCTTCAGTTCAACTTTGGTGTTGTACAGTTTTTTTAATCCTTTGCACAACGGCATCCCACAATCAATGGGATAACAATTTTGTGAGTTTGGTGGGCAGATTTTAGGAGCGTTGTGGTAATGCGGCACAAAGCAAAAAACCCGGAGGCTACGCCCGGTATTCAAACAAAGCAACTCACTATTTGGACGTCATTTGTCATATTGAATCATACAGACTAGGCACTATTAGCAGAAAGACCCGATGGTTACTCCTCATATACCAACACTTAGAGCAATTGCACCCAAATCAACTTGCACCCAAATCACCTTGCACTCAAGACAACTTGCACTCAAGGCAACGTGCAACTGAACGCAACTCTTCATATGAAATCGACCAAAAGAATATCCGGTATGAGCATTTACTTACTGATATGACAGCACCAATGACAAGTTGCACCCAAAGCAACTTACACTAAAGGCAACTTGCGTCCAAATCAACTTGCACCCAAGAGAATATGGCCTCAAGCGACTTGCCACCAATTCCAACCTACTGGTGACCCAAAATGAACTCTTGAAATGAAATAGCCGTATAGAATATGCGGTAGTAGCATAAAAACACCTATGACAACTTGCTAGAAGCAAGTTGCTAGAAGCAATTTGCTTCCAAAGCAACATGCACCCAAGAGTCTTCGGGTTAAGGCACCCAATTACAACAACATGCGCCCAATAGAACTTGCATTTAAGGCAACGTGCACCTTAGGCAACTTGTACAGAAGACAGAAAAGGAGCAACTTAGGCAACTTTTCACATATATATATGTATATATAAATATTGCTACTCTGCGACAAGAGAAAAGCATCTAAAAAGTCATCTGACGAGACGGGGAGAATAGTAATATTCTCCGCCGAAATAAATTTATTATGACGACTTAACCGAATTTGAATCTCAATCAAATTGTACTATATATATATATAGTCATCCACAGACTGTTTGGTTCTATCAGAACCCTTCAGTGTGGCTAGGCACGCAGGACGTTTGAAGCCAGGATCGAAACCCGTCCAACTTTACGTTATACAACTTAGGCAACTTGCTCATTTTCTGTCTTCCGTACAAGTTGCCTAAGGTACAAGTTGCCTCATCTTAAATGATAAAGGTAAATTTGCATGCAACGCTTTTTTTATCTAATGAAGCTAAGTCTACTGTACCATGCAAATCTTACAGAATTTGTTTAAATACAGGTTTTAGTTTGCACACAGTAAAATATAAAAACTGTTCTATTTCAAACAATTCAGTTTAGCATAAATGCTGTTTGAATATCAAAAAGTTTTATTTGACTCATAGATAGGACCTGCAACTCCAGGCAAGAATGGACCTGTGAGTGATGGCAATGAAGGAATTATCCGCATTCCCCAAAGCTCCGGCATTACCGGAAACCTTTCTGCTGAGGTGTATTCTGGGCCACTTCCATATGGTGGATAGACTTGTTTTCACATGGCAGGTTCTAGGGTACGAGAATCGCACTGGGTTCATTCATTTGTAGAGCTGCATTTTCAAAGCAGCATTCTAAGGCAGAGTTTCATTTGTATTATTGGATTGCATTTGTAGAATTGTATTTTAGAGTTGTATTGTAGTATTGGCTTTGCAGACTTGTATCGTTGTTTGTTACGATGCATTTGGTTTTGAATTGTATTGTAGGACTGCATTTGTAAAGTAATATTATGGAGTCGTATATGAAGAGGTGTATTGTAGAATTGCAATTGTTGACTTGGAGATAAGCATTTGTATTTAAGAGCTGCATTTGTAAAGTTTCATTGTAGGTTTGTATTGTGGACATGAATTTTATTGTAGGATTACATCTGGGTACAAATTGCTTTAGAGTGCAAGTCGCATTGCTATCTTAGGTGCAAGTTGCCTTGTGTGCACGTTGCCTCAATAGTATAACTTGCCTTGGATTCAGTTAGTCTTCGGTGCGAATTTAGGTGCAAATTGCTTTAGGTGCAAGTTGCCTTAGGTGTCTTGGATTCAATTTGTCTTTGTTCCACCCAGCAACCCTTGCTTTGGTGCAAATTGCCTCGAAAATACAAGTTGCCTTGGATTTAGTTTGTCTCTTTTACAAATTGCTTTTGGTGCAAATTGTTTAGGTGGAATTTGTCCTAGGTGTCTAGAATTGAATTTGTCTTTGTTGCTCCAAGCAAACCTTTGGAATTTTAGGCAATTTTTAAAATTTTATAATTGTATGAATTGCCTTGGATTCAGGTTGTCTTTGGTGCAAATTGCTTTGATTCAGGTTGTCTAAGGTGCAAATTGCCTTGGGTGCAAATCGCCTCAATAATATAATTTGCCTTGGATTCAAGTTAGTCTTTGGTGCGAATAGTCTTTAGGTATAAATAAGGTGCAAATTGCTTTAGGCGCAAGTTCCTTTGGATTCAATTTGTCTTTGTTGCACCCAGCACCCATTAAGTACAAATTGCCTTGGGTGCAAATTGCCTCAATAATATAATTTGCCTTGGATTCAGTTTGTCTTTGGTGCAAATTGTCTTCAGGTGCAATTTCGGTCCAAATTGCTTTAGGCGCAAGTTGCCTTAGGTGCCTTGGATTCAATTTGTCTTTGTTGCACCCAAAGTAACTGTGTGAATACAAGGCACCTTATACAATTTGGCAAGTTATATTATTGAGGCAATTTGCACCCAAGGCAATTGTACCAAAGGGTTGCTGCGTGCAACAAAGACGGATTGAATCCAAGGCAACTTGCACCAAAAGCAATTTGCACCTAAAAACAAATTGCCCCTAAATTGTCAATCCAAGACAACATATACAATTAGACAAGTTGGGGCAATTAGACAAGTTATATTATTGGGGCAAATTGGCAATTTGTAAATTGCTTAAATTGCCTTAGGGTTGCATGGAGCAACAAATACAAATTGAATCCAAGACACCTTAAGCAACTTGCACCTAACGCAATTTGCACCTAAATTGCACCTAAAGCACTTTGCACAAAAGACAAACTAAAATCCAAGGCAACTTAAACAATTAGGCAAGTTTTATTTTCGAGGCAATTTGCACCCAGGTCAAATTTGCACCCAACAAAAAAGGCAAATTGAATCCAAGGCACCTAAGGCAACTTGCACCTAAAGCAATTTACACCTAAATTGCAACTAAAGACAATTTGAACATAGGACAAATTGCACCTAAAGCAATCTGCACCTAAAGCAGTTTGCACAAAAACAAACTAAATCCAAGGCAACTCATACAATTAGGCAATTTGTATTTTCTGTATTTTTATACCTGGGTGCAAGACAATTCGAATCCAAGGCAACTTGCACCGAAAGCAATTTGCACCAAAGACAAATTGCACCGAAGGCAACTGGCATCCAAGGCAGCAATTTGTAAAATGGCGTCCAAGGCAAGTGGGACAACTTGCACCTTTTTTATTATTAGTGCCAGCTGCTTTTGCTGATTGTAGTTCATAGTTTCTTAAGCTACTTGGTTGTAATTTACCTTTTTTTGTCATTTATTTTTTGCCTACCAAAAAATAAATTGCAGCAATTTACTAATTAGGCAAGTTGCACCAATTAGGCAATTTCCACCCAGACACCAATTCGCATCTAAGGCAGATGATATAAATTACACCAACGCAAGGCAACTTGCAGGAAAGGCAACTGTGCACACAAGGCAAATGCCACCAAAGCAACTTGCACAAAGTTGCATCAAAGGAAAATCGTGTTCAATGCAACTTACACCTAAAGCTATCTGCACCCAATACAACAATGGCAATTGAATCCAAGGCAGCAAGATAACTTGCAGCTAAAGCAACTTGCACCATAGAAAAATTGCATCCAAGTCAACTTGCATCAATGGAAGCAATGTGACTTGCACTCTAAAACAATTTCCACTCAGATGTAATCCTACAATAAAAATCTACAAATGCATGTCCACAGTACAAACCTACAATGAAACTTTACAAATGCAGCTCTTAAATACAAATGCTTATCTCCAAGTCAACAATTGCAATTCTACAATACACCTCTTCATATACGACTCCATAATATTACTTTACAAATGCAGTCCTACAATACAATTCAAAACCAAATGCATCGTAACAAACAACGATACAAGTCTGCAAAGCCAATACTACAATACAACTCTAAAATACAATTCTACAAATGCAATCCAATAATACAAATGAAACTCTGCCTTAGAATGCTGCTTTGAAAATGCAGCTCTACAAATGAATGAACCCAGTGCGATTCTCGTACCCTAGAACCTGCCATGTGAAAACAAGTCTATCCACCATATGGAAGTGTCCCAGAATACACCTCTGCAGAAAGGTTTCCGGTAATGCCGGAGCTTTGGGGAATGCGGATAACTCCTTCATTGCAATCACTCACAAGTCCATTCTTGCCTGGTGTTGCAGGTACTGATATGGTCCTGTAAAAAAAACTGGAGGTTATATGAGTCAAATAAAAACCCGGAGGTTATATGAGTTAAATTAAAAAAAACCCGGAGGTTATATGAGTCAAATAAAAAAGGACTGGAGGTTATATGAGTCAAATAAAAACCCGCAGGTTATATGAGTTAAATAAAAAAACCCGGAGGTTATATGATCAAATTTATATATTTAAATTTTATATTTAAACTGCATTTATTCTAAACTGAATTATTTTAAGTACAACTGTTTTTACATGTAACTGCGAGCAAACTAAAACCTGTATTTAAGCAAATGACTGGATTGGATTTAGTTTTAGTGCAAGTTGCTGCACTAAAACTAAAAGCAACTTGCACCTAAAGCAATTTCCCCTAAATTTGCACCCAAAGACAAACTGCACCTAAATTGCACCTAAAGACAAGTTGCACCTAAAGCCATTTGCACTTAAATTGCAACCTAAAGACAATTTAAACCTAGGACAAGTTGCACTTAAAGTAATTTGCACCTAAAGACAAACTAAATCCAAGGCAAGTTGTATATTTTTGCACCAAAGGCACCAAAGACAATTTACACACAAGGCAATTTGTACCTAAGGGTTATTTGGTGCAAAGACAAATTAAACAAATCAAACAAATTAAACAAATCAAAACACCTAAGACAACTTGCACCTAAAGCAATTTGCACCTAAAGCAATTTGCACCTAAATTGCACCTAAAGCAATTCGAACCAAAACAAACTGAATCCAAGGCAAGTTATATTATTGAGGTAGTTTGCACCCAAGGCAATCTGTACCTAAGAACAAGTTTGCACCCAAGTGCAAATTACTTCAAAAATAAACCTTGGATTCAATTTGTCTTTGTTGCACCCAGCAACCCTTAGGTACAAATTGCCTTGGGTGCAAATTGCTTAAAAATACATTTGTCCAAGGTGCAAATTTAGGTGCAAATTGCTTTAAGTGCAAGGTGCCTTGGATTCAGTTGCACCAGCACCATTATGTACAAATTGCCTTGGGTGTAAATTGCCTCGAAAATACAAGCCTAATTGTATTAGTAGCGTTGCAACCCTTACGCAATTCACCCAAGGCAATTTACAAATTTACTCCAAGGTTTATTATTGAGCACCAGCACCAATTTACACCAAGGCAATTTGTAAATTGCCTTGGGTGTAAATTGCTTCGAAAATACAACAAGCCTAATTGTATTAGTAGCGTTGCAACCCTTACGCAATTCACCCAAGGCAATTTACAAATTTACTCAAAGTTATATTATTGAGGCAATTTGTAAATTGCTTTGGGTGCAAATTGCCTTGGGTGCAAATTGCCTCAAAAATATAACTTGCCGAATTGTATAAACCTTGGAGTAAATTTGTAAATTGCCTTGGGTGAATAAGCCTTGGATTAAATTTGTTCCGTGCAAATTTTAGGTGCAAGGTGCTTGGATTCAATTGCACCAGCACCCTTATGTACAAATTGCCTTGGGTGCAAATTACCTCGAAAATACAACAAGCCTAATTGTATTAGTAGCGTTGCATTCCTTAGGCAATTTAGGCAATTCACCCAAGGCAATTTACAAATTTTATACAATTTACAAATTGACAATATATTTATTTATACAATTTACAAATTGATAATATATCTTGCCTAATTATATAAATTAGGCAAGATATATTATTGAGGCAATTTGTAAGTTGCCTTAGGTGCAAATTGCCTCAAAAATATAACTTGCCTAAATGCTTATGCCTTGGATTAAATTTGTCTTACGCAATTTGTAAATTGCCTTGGGTGCAAATTGCCTAAATTGCCTAAGGGTTGCCCTGATTAACAAAGACAAATTTGTATCGAAAGCAATTTGTACCATTTTACTTTACCAAGGCAACTGGGACTACTTGCACCTTTTTATAATTGGTGCCAGCTGCTAAGTTGCAAATTGCCTCTGCGTCATGCAAGTTGCCTTGGGTGCTTTTGGTGATTTTTGTTCAAGTTTCTTCAGCTACTTGGTTGCAATTTACCTTTTTGTCATTTTTTTGCCTACCAATTAGGTAAATTGCAGCAATTTACAAATTAGGCAAGTCGCACAAATTAGGCAAATTGCACCCAGGGCAACTTGCACCCTACACAGCAAATGAAATTCGCATTTAAAGCAGATGATACAACTTACACCAACGCAAGGAAACTTGCAGGAAAGGCAACTGTGCACACAAGGCAAATGCCACCCAAGGCAACTTGCACAAAGTTGCATCAAAGGAAAATCGTGTTCAATGCAACTTACACCTAAAGGTACCTGCACCCAATAATACAAATGAAACTCTGCCTTAGAATGCTGCTTTGAAAATGCAGCTCTACAAATGAATGAACCCAGTGCAATTCTCATACCCCAGAACCTGCCATGTGAAAACAAGTCTATCCACCATATGGAAGTGGCCCAGAATACACCTCGGCAGTACATTGTCCTGTAATTGCCGGAGCTTTGGGTAATGCGGATAACTCCTTCATTGCCGTCACTATAAGTCCATTCTTGCCAGGAGTTGCTGGTACTGATAAGGTCCTGCAGAAAAACCGGAGTTTGTATGTGTCAAATAAAAAAAAAAACCCGGAGTCAAATAAAAACCCGGAGGTTATATGATTGGTATAGTTTCTTTGTTTAATGGCATATCAACTCTTTTTAGGTTATTTAATGCCTAAGCCATTCTCCTAGAAGTGTCAAATAAAAAAACGCGGAGGTTATATGAGTCAAATAAAAACCCGGAGGTTATATGAGTCAAATAAAAAAACCCGGAGGTTATATGAGTCAAATAAAAAAACCCGGAGGTTATATGAGTCAAATAAAAACCTGGAGGTTATATGAGTCAAATAAAAACCCGGAGGTTATATGAGTCAAATAAAAACCCGGAGGTTATATGAGTCAAATAAAAAAACGTGGAGGTTAATGATCAAATTCATATATTTAAATTTTATATTTAAACTGCATTTATTCTCAACTGAATTGTTTTGAATACAACTTTTTTTACATTTAACTGCGTGCAAACTAAAACCTGTATTTAAACAAGTGACTGTGTGTAAATAACTAAAAAAAACCTTTTACTTATGATAAACTGAATTGTTTAAAATTATGTGAAATTATTTAGATGTGTCCAAAAATTAGTCCATTAAAATGTTATCCCAAATATATTTTTAGGAATCAGGACGTAAAGATATATATATATATATATATATATATATATATATATATATATATATATTTCCGTTCTGTCCAGTGTAGTTTATGATGAACGCACAAAGAATAAAATCAGTAGCAAAAAATCCCTAACCCCTGCATTCCGGTCTATTGCCTTAAACGTGACAAGGTAGGTACCCAACGAATGAATTCGACAACCTTGTCACCGAAAAGCATGAAGAGATAAGCCTATTAATGAGATGGCTGAAGCCATTCTACTCCGACAAGCGTCAAGGAAAAGCATCGATATTCATCTGCGGGTAGCTGATCAGATGAATTAGTGAAGAATATAAAACCACTTAACACTACGCCGAAAAACGAAGTAAAAATTATTGTCACATAGATTGTACTGGCCTCGGGTGTGTCACATGGTTTTTAGTGGTGAATAGGTTATATACATCGTTTTCGTACCTACTCTTCACTAGCAGTATTTTCGTTTTATTTCATGTAGACATTCAAAGACTTTAAAAGACTCGCTTAAAGTGTGTTTCAATATTTTTGGCTTTTTTACGGTTTACTTCCTGCTCACATATAAAGACTTGATTTATCGGTGCTTTAAAAGTATTTTTGTTTTTTTATAGTTTATTTTATGTGAACCTTTAAACATTATACATGACTTGATTTATGGATGTATCAAAACAATTTTCGTTTTTGACAGCTTACGTCATGTGCGTATCTCAAGTATATATATGATGTGATTTATGCGTATTTAAAAAAAAAAATTTCATTATCAATAGGTTTCGCCATGTGCCCATCACAAAACTATCTATTACTTGGTTTATGGGGGTTTCAAAACTATTTTTTCAGCAGCTTACTTCATGTGCAGATCTACAGGCTATACAACTTGATTTACGGGTATTTAAAAAGTATTTCTTTTTGATACGCTAGATTATTTGCACCGAAGGCCTACTCCTGATCTCGCCCAATCGGCATAAGGCTGCACAATACATCGACTGCATCTCTTCAGAGGAGTAAGACCCTCAATGCTGTCGGGTCCACTTCCATCTATTTTTAACGCATCGGATGTAAAGTCTTAAACATAGTCATCAATTTTTTAGTGCATTCGTTCATTATTTTTTTCTGGCGACTTTTTCACGCCAATGTTAACTGTATGTCTTTCACTGGAGTCTGAGTGACTGGTAAGTTTCCTCTGGTCTTCAGGACTCTTCTCAGTATTTTGGCTGATCTCCACAAGAGTAGTAAGTAGGAGGACGAGTTGAAGCAATCCAAACTAAAGAGTTTGGATTGCCTCAACTCGCCCTCCGATTTACTACTCTTCCAGTGTGCTTTCCAAACCTTTGGGGACCATTCCAAGTGCGCAAGTGCGCAAATTTTTCAAGTTTCTTCAGCATTTACGTTGCAATTTACATTTTTGTAATTTTTTATTGCTTACCAAGGCAACTTTTACCAATTAGGCATGTTGCACTAATTAGGCAATTTGCACCCAGGGCAACTGGTCTGTGTTGGTGCAAGTTGCTTTGGATGCGATTGGTGCAAGTTGCTTTAGATGCGATTGGTGCAAGTTGCTTTGGGTGCGATTTCCATTTGCTGTCTTGCGCAAATTGTCTGCGTTGGTGCAAGTTGCTTTGGATGCGATTTTAATGTGCTGTCTTGGCTGCAACTTACAACTTAAGGCAACTTGCGCATAAGGCAACTTGCACCCAATACAACAAAGAAAAACTGAATCCAAGGTTACTTGCACAATTATATTATTAAGGCAATTTGCACCCAAGGCAATTTGCACCTAAATTGCACCTAAAGTAATTTGCACCAAAGACAAACTGAATCCAAGGCAAGTTATATTATTCAGGCAATTTGCACCCAAGGCAAATTGTACCTAAGGGTTGCTTGCGTGCAACAAAGACAAACTGAATCCAAGATACCTAAGGCAACTTACACCTAAAGACAAATAGCACCTATTCAAGTCGTACCAATGACAAACTGAATCCAAGGCAAGTTTATATTATAGAGGCAATTTGCACATAAATTGCTCCTAAAGACAAATCGCACCAAAAGCAATTTGCACCAAATACAGTTAGGCAAGTTATATTATTGAGGCAATTTGCACCCAAGGCAATTTGTAAATTGCCTCAATAATATATTGCCTAAATTGCCTAAGGGTTGCCTTGAGCAACAAAGACAAATTTACTTATGGCAACGCAACTTATACAATTCGGCAAGTTGTATTTTCGAGGCAATTTGCACCCAAGGCAAATTGTACCTATGGGTCGCAGGGTGTAACAAAGACAACTTGAATCTAAAGCACCTAAAGCAATTTCACCTAAATTTGCACCCAAAGACAAATTGCAATTAAAGACAAATTGCACCTAAAGCAATTTGCACCTAAATTGCACCTAAAGCAATTTGCACCTAAAGCAATTTGCACAAGAGACAAATTAAATCCAAGGCAACTTATTTAGGCAAGTTGTATTTTCGAGGCAATTTGCACCTAAGCGTTGCTGGGTGCAACAAAGACAAATTGAATCCAAGGCATCTAAAGCAATTTGCACCATACCCAAATTGCCCCGAAGGCAACTTGCACCCAAGGCTATTATAAAAAGGTGCAAGTTGTCCCAGTTGCCTTGGGCAGCAAAGTAAAAATGACATTTTACTTTGCTGCGCAAGGCAACTGGGACAACTTGCACCTTTTTATAATTGGTGCCAGCTGCTTAGGTACAAATTGCCTCTGCGGCATGCAAGTTGCCTTGGTTGCTTTTGGTGATTTTTGTTCAAGTTTCTTCAGCTACTTGGTTGCAATTTACCTTTTTTTGCTATTTTTTTTTTTTTTGCCGACCAATTAGTCTTAGTGTGTCTTTCACTGGAGTCTGAGTAACTGGTAAGTTTCCTCTGGTCTTCAGGACTCTTCTCAGTATTCTGGCTGATCCCCACAATTCTTTTGTTTCGATTGCCTCTACTCGTCGTCCGATGTACAACTCTTCTAGTTTGCTTTCCAAACCTTTGGGGACTGTTCCAAGTGCGCAAATTACAACTGGGATCAACGTCACCTTCATGTTCCACATTATTATTTAACTCTTTTGAGACATTTTCACACTAGAGTTAGCTCATGGAATTTGAGTGACAGCGAGTCTCCTCAAGTCTCTAGGACTCTTCTCGGTATTCTGGCCGATCTAAATAATGCTGTAGTCTTAATAGTCTCCAATTTTTCTGTTAATTCCAAGTTTTCCAGTCCCTTTACCAATCCGTGGGGAATTTTCCAAATGCACCATATTATTATTATCATTATTATTACTCATTACAGTTTTTCACATCAGCGTTAGCTGATGGTTTTCACTGGAGTCTGAGTGACAGCAAGTTTCCTCAAGTCTCCAGGACTCGTCTCAGGATTCTGGCCGTTCAGGATGCTGACGTTTGGATAGTCTCAACCCATCCGCCAACTTCCAAGTCCTCCAGGCCTTTTAATAATCCTTTAGTTATTGTGCCTAACGCACCAATCACAATTGGCACAATCATTACTTTCATGTTCCACAGCTTTTTCAATTCTCTAGCAATACTTATCTTTCTTTTCACTTTCAGTACTCATCTTTCTTTTCACTTTTCAGCAAGTACTTATCTTTCTTTTCACTTTCCTTCAGATTTATTCTATGGTCCGCCGGGACGGCAAATTTGACAATTTTGCAAATTCTCTTCTTTTTGTTGATTATTATATGGTCTGGTCTTCTGGTTGGGATTCACTGCATAACTTACATTTACTGTTTTGTTGCGTCTTGTCTATTTTCGATTATTATCATTACCATTATTATCTGTTTATTTGTTTGTTTATTATGTCTACTTAGGCATATTCCATTTTTACTATTTTCTTACACCGACTTCAGAAAAAAAAGAATAAGCGAATCTTTTCAGACAAAATATTTTTACAATATCATATAGAGATTAAATTCTGTTTAGTAATACTTCCCCTAAATGCCCTCTTAACTTCATTTTCAAACATTTTTTCCGAAAGGATCCAATTCAACCTTAATAATTTTTTTCTATTGTTGTTTTTAATATGATTAGACAATATGTTCAGAAAATATTTTACCTTGTTAGCAAAAAATACTACTGTTTAAGAGACTTAGATTTAGATATCCGCCTTCCAGTCGAAAAAGAAATATCTTTTAAAAATTCCTTCTGTAATTAGAAATTCCGTGGATCATATAAAAAGTTTCAATAAGGTTGCTTAAATATCACCAATTTGTCGCAGATGATCGTCGATTATTTTATTCAATTCCTACCAAAAATTAATCTCAAGGTTAAAAGTCTTTGTGAGAAGGAGCTTGAATGATTGGTTGTGTTGATAGGTGGGTTGTGTGAGTTGTTGGTATTGATTGTTTTGGTTGGAATGTTGTTTGTGTTGTTGGTTGTATTGGTTGAAGTGTTGGTTGTTGGTTGGGGTGTTGGTTATTTGATGGAGTGTTGGTTGTTGTTTGAAGTGTTGGTTGTTGGTTGTAGTGTTGGTTGTTGGTTGGAGTGCTGGTTGTTGGTTGGAGTGTTGGTTGTAGGTTGGAGTGTTGGTTGTTGGTTGCAGTGTTGGTTGTTGGTTGGAGTGTTGGTTTTTCGTTGTGTTGTTGGTTGTATTGGTTGAAGTGTTGGTTGTTGGTTGGAGTGTTGGTTGTTGTTTAAAGTGTTGATTGTTGGTTGTTGGTTGAAGTGTTGGTTGTTGGTTGGAGTGTTGGTTGTTGGTTGGAGTGTTGGTTGTTGGTTGGAGTGTTGGTTACTTGATGGAGTGTTGGTTCTTGGTTGAATTGTGGGTTGTTTGATGGAGTGTTGGTTGTTGGTTGCAGTGTTGGTTGTTGGTTGAAGTGTTGGTTTTTCGTTGTGTTGTTGGTTGTATTGGTTGAAGTGTTGGTTGTTGGTTGGAGTGTTGGTTGTTGGTTGGAGTGTTGGTTGTTTGATGGAGTGTTGGTTGTTGGTTGTAGTGTTGGTTATTGGTTGAAGTGTTGGTTGTTGTTTGGAGTGTTGATTGTTGGTTGTTGGTTGTGGTGTTGGTTGTTGGTTGGAGTGTTGGTTGTTGGTTGAAGTGTTGGTTCTTGGTTGAAGTGTCGGTTGTTTGATGGAGTATTGGTTGTTGGTTGCAGTGTTGGTTGTTTGATGGAGTGTTGGTTGTTGGTTGAAGTGTTGGTTGTTTGATGGAGTGTTGATTGTTGGTTGCAGTGTTGGTTGTTGGTTGGAGTGTTGGTTTTTCGTTGTGTTGTGGTTGTATTGGTTGAAGTGTTGGTTGTTGGTTGGAGTGTTGGTTGTTGATTGGAGTGTTGGTTGTTTGATGGAGTGTTGGTTCTTGGTTGAATTGTGGGTTGTTTGATGGAGTGTTGGTTCTTGGTTGTAGTGTTGGTTATTGGTTGAAGTGTTGGTTGTTGGTTGGAGTGTTGCTTGCTTGATGGAGTGTTGGTTGTTGGTTGGAGTGTTGGTTGTTGGTTGGAGTGTTGGTTGTTTGATGGAGTGTTGGTTGTTGGTTGTAGTGTTGTTTATTGGTTGAAGTGTTGGTTGTTGTTTGGAGTGTTGATTGTTGGTTGTTGGTTGTGGTGTTGGTTGTTGGTTGGAGTGTTGGTTGTTGGTTGAAGTGTTGGTTCTTGGTTGAAGTGTCGGTTGTTTGATGGAGTATTGGTTGTTGGTTGCAGTGTTGGTTGTTTGATGGAGTGTTGGTTGTTGGTTGAAGTGTTGGTTGTTTGATGGAGTGTTGATTGTTGGTTGCAGTGTTGGTTGTTGGTTGGAGTGTTGGTTTTTCGTTGTGTTGTGGTTGTATTGGTTGAAGTGTTGGTTGTTGGTTGGAGTGTTGGTTGTTGATTGGAGTGTTGGTTGTTTGATGGAGTGTTGGTTCTTGGTTGAATTGTGGGTTGTTTGATGGAGTGTTGGTTCTTGGTTGTAGTGTTGGTTATTGGTTGAAGTGTTGGTTGTTGGTTGGAGTGTTGCTTGCTTGATGGAGTGTTGGTTGTTGGTTGGAGTGTTGGTTGTTGGTTGGAGTGTTGGTTGTTTGATGGAGTGTTGGTTGTTGGTTGTAGTGTTGTTTATTGGTTGAAGTGTTGGTTGTTGTTTGGAGTGTTGATTGTTGGTTGTTGGTTGTGGTGTTGGTTGTTGGTTGGAGTGTTGGTTGTTGGTTGAAGTGTTGGTTCTTGGTTGAAGTGTCGGTTGTTTGATGGAGTATTGGTTGTTGGTTGCAGTGTTGGTTGTTTGATGGAGTGTTGGTTGTTGGTTGAAGTGTTGGTTGTTTGATGGAGTGTTGATTGTTGGTTGCAGTGTTGGTTGTTGGTTGGAGTGTTGGTTTTTCGTTGTGTTGTGGTTGTATTGGTTGAAGTGTTGGTTGTTGGTTGGAGTGTTGGTTGTTGATTGGAGTGTTGGTTGTTTGATGGAGTGTTGGTTCTTGGTTGAATTGTGGGTTGTTTGATGGAGTGTTGGTTCTTGGTTGTAGTGTTGGTTATTGGTTGAAGTGTTGGTTGTTGGTTGGAGTGTTGCTTGCTTGATGGAGTGTTGGTTGTTGGTTGGAGTGTTGGTTGTTGGTTGGAGTGTTGGTTGTTTGATGGAGTGTTGGTTGTTGGTTGTAGTGTTGGTTATTGGTTGAAGTGTTGGTTGTTGTTTGGAGTGTTGATTGTTGGTTGTTGGTTGTGGTGTTGGTTGTTGGTTGGAGTGTTGGTTGTTGGTTGAAGTGTTGGTTCTTGGTTGAAGTGTCGGTTGTTTGATGGAGTATTGGTTGTTGGTTGCAGTGTTGGTTGTTTGATGGAGTGTTGGTTGTTGGTTGAAGTGTTGGTTGTTTGATGGAGTGTTGATTGTTGGTTGAAGTGTTGGCTGTTCGTTGGAGTGTTGGTTTTTCGTTGTGTTGTTGGTTGTATTGGTTGAAGTGTTGGTTGTTGGTTGGGGTGTTGGTTGTTTGATGGAGTGTTGGTTGTTGTTTGAAGTGTTGGTTGTTTGATGGAGTGTTGGTTGTTGGTTGTAGTGTTGGTTATTGGTTGAAGTGTTGGTCGTTGTTTGGAGTGTTGATTGTTGGTTGTTGGTTGGAGTGATGGTTGTTGGTTGGAGTGTTGGTTGCTTGATGGAGTGTTGGTTGTTGGTTGGAGTGTTGGTTCTTGGTTGAAGTGTCGGTTGTTTGATGGAGTGTTGGTTGTTGGTTGCAGTGTTGGTTGTTGGTTGGAGTGTTGGTTTTTCGTTGTGTTGTGGTTGTATTGGTTGAAGTGTTGGTTGTTGGTTGGAGTGTTGGTTGTTGATTGGAGTGTTGGTTGTTTGATGGAGTGTTGGTAGTTGGTTGAAGTGTTGGTTGTTTGATGGAGTGTTGGTTGTTGGTTGTAGTGTTGGTTATTGGTTGAAGTGTTGGTTGTTGGTTGGAGTGTTGCTTGCTTGATGGAGTGTTGGTTGTTGGTTGGAGTGTTGGTTGTTGGTTGAAGTGTTGGTTGTTTGATGGAGTGTTGGTTGTTAGTTGAAGTGTTGGTGGTTGGTTGGAGTGTTGGTTGTTGGCTGAAGTGTTGATTGTTGGTTGAAGTGTTGGCTGTTGGTTGGAGTGTTGGTTTTTCGTTGTGTTGTTGGTTGTATTGGTTGAAGTGTTGGTTGTTGGTTGGAGTGTTTGTTGTTGGTTGGAGTGTTGGTTGTTTGATGGAGTGTTTGTTGTTGGTTGAAGTGTTGGTTGTTTGATGGAGTGTTGGTTGTTTGATGGAGTGTTGGTTGTTGGTTGTGCTGTCGGTTGTTTGGGTTAGTTGTGTTAGCTGTGTTGTTGGTTGTGGTGACCTTGTTGGTTTTGTTGTTCGTTGGTTGGTTGTATCGATTGTGTTTTGGGATTTTTCATTAGTTGTGTTAGTTGTGTGTGTTATTGTGGTTGTTGGTTATGTCGTTTTTGTTAGTTGGTGTATTACTTGTGTTGTTGCTTGGTTATTTTGGATTTGTTGGTTGTTTTGCTTTGTCTGGTTAATTGTGTTGGCTGATTGTTGGTAAGTTGTGTTGTTCATTGGTTATGTTGGTTGGTTGGTTGGTTGGTTTCAGTATTGTTGGTTGTGTTGATTGGTTGTGTTGTCGGTTGGTGTTATTGGTTTTGTTGGCTCGTTATGTTGGTTGGTGTGTAAGTTGTGATGTTGGTTGGTGCTATTAGTTGCTTGTGCTGGTTAGCTGTGTTGGTTGCTGGTTGTGTTGTTTGTGTTGTAGAAGTTTGTTGTTTTGTTGGTTTTGTTGGCTAAAGTGTTGGTGGTGTTCATTTTGTTGTGTCACCACAACACCATCAATTAACACAACGCACCAACAAACATAAACAACAAACAACATAACCAAGCACTTAGCCAAAACAACTCACAACACAAGCAAGCAGCAACACAATCAACCAACACAACCAACCTGAGAAAATACCCGAAGCCACTACCAATAATACAACCAACAAAACTTCAAGCAAGCCAACCGACACTACACCTATACAACCAACCAACACAAACAACAACACCCCAACCAAGCCAACCGACACTACACCTATACAACCAACCAACACAAACAACAACACCCCAACCAAGCCAACCGACACTACACCTATACAACCAACCAACACAAACAACAACACCCCAACCAAGCCAACCGACACTACACCTATACAACCAACCAACACAAACAACAACAACAACCAGCTAGGCAACGAGCCAATCAACCAACCAACATACCAACTCAATCAACAAACAATACCAGTCAGCACAAACAGTCAACACCCAATAGGACAAGTGACACGACGAACCAACAACACAACCGACCAAACCTTTACCCAGCACAACCAACGACCCAACCAACAACGAACAATACCAGTCAACACAACCAACACAACACAACAATCTACTAACACAAACAACACACCAACATTTAACACACCAACCAACAGATAACACAACCTAAAATAAAAATAACATACCAACCAGCATAATAACTAACAGTACCAGCTAACATAACACGATCAACACAACCAACAATTTTAACCAACACAACTCAACACGCCAGCAACACAACCAACAACACAACCAACAATAAACAATATCAGCCAGCACAACCAATCAACACCCAACAACACCAACAACCAAAACTCTCACCAATACAACCAACAATGTACTATATCAGCCAGCAGAACCAAACTCTTACTAATACAACCAACAACCAACAATACCAACCAACACAACACATTACTAACACCACCAACCATCACAAACAACACAACAAAACCAACAACACCAACACAAACATCTTACGAACAAACAACACACCAACACAACCAACAATGAACATTACCTGCCAACACACACAACACAACGCAATAACCCACTAACACAACCAACAAACAACACACCAACATCTATCACACCAACCAACACACCAAACAACCAACTAGCACAACCAAACAACGATAGAACTAATACACCAACCAACACAAGAATCATGAACACTAGCAAGCACAAGCTACAACAGAACCAACCAACACGACCAACACAACCAACAACACAAAACCCAACAATTAACACAACTAATACAACCAACAAACAAAACTAGGTAACAACACTGCCAACCAATCAGGAGCAATCGACCAACTCAGCCAACGAACAAAGACAACCAACAACACAATTAACCAACCAATAAATCAACAGAATCAACCGACAACACAACAAACGAATACCAATCAACAATACAACTAATGTAATATAATTGCGGAGGGATTTCGTTTTATATATCTTGCCTTTCGGTTTAGTTAGGCTGAGAACCTTTCACTTAGTGAATGGGTTAATTAGGTGCACACATTAAGCACAGGTGTTCACACGCGCGCGGGGCGGATGTCACAATCAGAGATGTCACAATAAAAACCCTAGATAGAAAATTGGACCGGTGACATGAATGACGTCATGCCCGGAAGCGCTGAGGATTTAGGGGATTTGAAAAAAAAAACAGTTAGTTGAGATTCAGACCTGGGCGAGGCCAGACGACTTTGTGCATCAACCAACTTCCAAGTCTTTCAGGCCTAAAAAGCACCAATCACAATTGGTACAATCGTCACTTTCATGTTCCACAGCTTTTTCAATTCTCTAGCAAGGTCGAGGTACTTATCCTTCTTTTCACATTCATTCAGATTTATTCTGTGGTCCGCTGGGATAGCAAAGTCGATAATTTTGCAAATTCTCTTTTTTTTTTTTTTTTTTTTTTTTTTTTGTCGTTGGTGATTATAAGGTCTGGTCTTCTGGCCGGGATTTGTTGATCCGTTTGTATGTTTAAGTCCCATAGGAGTTTATATGTGACATTTTCTAGGACAGGTGCTGGGTTGTGCATATACTATTTGTTAGTATGGTCAAATTTATTATTATTATTATTGTTGTTGTTGTTGTAGTTGTTGTTGTTGTATCACTCCAGCGTCAGCTGGTTGTGTTTCACTGGAGTCTGAGTGACAGCGAGTCTCCTCCGGTCTCCTGAACTCATAACATATTCTGTTGGCTGGTGTTGTTGGTTGTGTTGTTGGTTTGGTTGGTTGGTTGGTTGGTTATGTTGTTGGTTTGGTTGGTTGGTTATGTTGTTGGTTTGGTTGGTTGGTTGGTTGGTTGGTTATGTTGTTGGTTTGGTTGGTTGGTTGGTTGGTTATGTTGTTGGTTGGTTGGTTGGTTGGTTGGTTGGTTGGTTATGTTGTTGGTTTGGTTGGTTGGTTGGTTTTGTTTAGAGAACAGACAAACTCTTCCTGTCTATTACTATAGATATGCAAATTGTAATACAGAGGAAATCAAACTTTTAGAAGACATTAAATAGTTTTAAGACAAGTAGAGTCCAAATAAAAAAGGGTAATAGAAGTAAGCAGAGATTTCTTTTAAAGAATAAGTATCTAAAATAAGTGTTCCGCCTGTGTGTAATGACCGGTTTGACTGGTATGAGCATAAATATAGCTCATGGCCTAGATAACTGGTCATAGGTTCCTATACAACCCGGCTGTGTTCATATAGAGATTAGTTGAATAATTCTTCTTTAATAGGATACAATAACCATTCTTAATTCATTGCTTGTTGGTGTATTCCGGCTGTATGAATGAGTTCGACCGTTTGTATGTGTATAAGTGAGCGTATGGGGGCGTATATATCTGTTCGATTTTTTTGCTGTCTCATTTGCATATTCTTTTTTGTGCTTCAACCCCATTCCCATGATCTCCTTAAATTGACAAACACTGAAAGCCACGAAGATGACATTGGCACCTATGTCCACAGCGTCCTTGTCGTTCTAACAGGGACAGAGGCGAAGGATACTTACCCTCAATACCCAATAATTTGCCGGGCAAAAGAAATTGCAGATTAGGATGAGAGGACGGAGGTGGTTGCTGGAGAATCATTCCTCCCAAGGCCTTATTTTTCTATCCTTTGCATAGCTAATTCTTATTTTTACAATAGTCATTCAATTTTCTTTCTTTCTTTCTTTCTTTCTTTGGTTTCTTTTTCTTTTTTCTTTTTTTCTTTTTTAAATTTCTTAAGCGGACATTATATTTTCTGGTGTGTTTTCCCGATTATTTTTATCTGCTTCCGTTTTACGACATCATTTTTTAGAAATCTTTTTTATTTGAATATTCTTATTCTCTACTTTTACTTCATCAACTCTCTCTCTTTCTCTCTCTCACATTCTCTCTCATTCTCTCTCGCTTTCTCTCTCTCTCTCATTGTGTCTCTCACTCTCTCATTGTGTCTCTCTCATTCTCTCTCTCTCTCTCTTATTCTCTCTCTCTTTCTCTCTCATTCACTCTCTCTCTCTCTCTCTCTCTCTCTCTCTCTCTCTCTCTCTCTCTTCGTCCTTTCTATTTCTTCCTGAAATTTATTATTTTTCTTTTTTTGTATGCCTTCTTCAACTTTATCTTTTCCCTTTTTTTTCTTTTTTATTTCAAACCCAACGTTTTTCTTTGTCTTTATTTTTATGATTTCTGAAATTTTTTGGCTTTTTTGTTTCTTTTGTATTTCTTCCCCGCCTTTTTCTTTTTTTCGTTATTTCTGCCATCTTTTTTTTTCCTTACTTTATAGTTTTTCCATCACTTTTTGATTTTTTTTTTTTTTCTTTCTCATGTCTTTTTTTTTTTCCTCTTTCTTATTTCTAACTGAACCTTTTCTTTCTGCTTATTTCTTTCTTCACATTTTTTTTTTATTTTCTTTCGATTTATTTTTAACTCAATGTTTTCTTTTCATTTTTTTCTTTTATATACCTTCTTCACTTTTTTTATTTTTTCCTCCTTTTCGTTTCTTCACCAACAATTTACTTTTTCTTCTTTTTTATTTTTCCAACACTATTTTCGTTTACTACTTTTTCATTCATTTCTCCTCATCTTTATTTCTTCTCCTTATTTTTGTTTCTTTTTTCTGTAATTCTTCCTAACCTTTTTCTTTTTCTTCATTTTTTTTACTTCTTCCACTTTTAGTTTTTCCTCATTTTCTATTTCTTCTTCCATTTTTTCTCTTCCTTCTTTTTTACTTCTTCTTCCATTTTTTCTTCTTTTTTATTTCCTCTTCTCCTTTTTTTGTTTTTTATTTCTTCTGCCACTCTTTCTTTTTCCTCTTTTTTATTTCTTTTACCTCTTTTTCTTTTTTTTTTCTTTTTATTTCTTTTTCCACTTTTTTCCTTCTGTATATTCCTTCTTCCTTTTTTCTTTTTCTTCTTTTTAATTCTTCTTCCACTTTTTTCTTTTTCTTCTTTTCATTTCTTCTTCCATTCTTTCTTTTTCTTCTTTTTTATTTCTTTTACCACTTTTTTTTCATTTCATTTCTTTTTCCATTTTTTTCCTTCTGTATATTTCTTCTTCCTTTTTTCTTTTTATTCTTTTTATTTCTTCTTCCTTTTTCTCTTCTTTTTCTTTTCATTTCTTCGTCCACTTTTTTCCTTCTGTATATTTCTTCTTCCTTTTTTCCTTTTCTTCTTTTTATTTCTTCTTCCTTTATCTCTTTTTCTCCTTTTTATTTCTTGACCTTTTTCTTTTTCCTATTTTTATTTCTTCTTCCACACTCTCTATTGCTTATTTTTACTTTTTTCCCGTTCTTATTTATTTTCTTCTCCTATATTTAATTCTCCTCTTTTTTTTCCTTCTCTATTACTTCGTAAACTGCTTTCTTTTTCTTCTGTTATAATCTATCCTTCACTTTTTTTATTTTTCTACTTTTTTATTTTTTCCTTCACCTTCCTCTTTTCTTTTTTTTTTATTTATTCTTTCACTTTTTTAATTTTCTTCTATTTTATTCATTCCATCAATTTTTTATATTTTTCGTTTTTCTTCTTCCACTTTTTTCTTTTTCTTCTTTTTCATTTCATCAGCCACTTTTTTTCATTTTCCTACTTGTTCTTTCACTTTTTTCTTTTTGTTTCTTCTTTCTTCACCTTTTAATTTTCTTCTTTTTTATTTAACCATACACTTTATTCAACTTTTGTATGCCTTCTTACATATTTTTATTTTATTTTATTTATTCTCCAATTTTTTTAAATTTTCTTCTTTTTTGGTTTATTTCATCAATTATTTAATTTTTTTTCTCCTCTTGTTGTTATAATTACTGTTCTAGGCATTTTTTTTATTTGTCTTATTTTCTATTTGTTCCTTCACTTTTTCTTCTTTTTTCTTCTTTTTTCTAAATTTCTCAACCTTTTTCCTTCTTTTATATTTCTTCCTCTATCTTTTCTTTTCCTTCCAATCTTTTTCGCCGTTTTCTAGATAGTTTTTCAACTGGCTTCATCCGCTTCTTATCCATCTCTCATTTTCCCTTTATTTTCTTCTTCTCTTCCACCTCGTTCTTTATATTTTCCTTCTATAATTATTTCTTTGTTCCTATACATTTCCCACCTCTTTTTTTTTAATTTTGTTCTCTTCGTATTAACTCTTTGTTCACGTCTACCTCTTCTTTTCCTTTTCTTTTTCTCTTTCTTTTCTTTTCTATCACCACCCTTCATTTCTTTCTTTTTTTTTTTACTTATTTTTAAACCTTCCTCTTCTTCTTCTTCTTATTTAGATGTTTATTCCTTCTTCTTCTTCTTCTTCTTCTTCTTCTTTAAATGTTTATCCATTCTTCTTCTTCTTCTTCTTCTTCTTCTTCTTCGCTTTGTTATTTTTAGTTTCTTCTCTTTTTTATCGCCTTCTTCCAAAATCTTATCTTTTTTTCCCTATTCTTCTAATTTAACTTGTCATTTAACATGATCATTTTTTCCTTCTTTCTTCTCCAATTTATCTAATCGTCTTTTGTTTTTGTTTTTTCTATTCAAACCATTTTCATCTTCCGTCTATTTTTTTACTTTCTCTCTATCCCTCTTTAAAAAATCCATGAACATTATTGACGCCATATTTTTAAATTGTGTCAACCATTGTTTGAATATGTCAACAATGATATTTGCATTAATTCGCTATAACTTTCCTTCATTCTTTTCAGATTTTCTTTGGCTTTCCTTTTAAGAAATAATACGAAGGCGAATCAAAAGTTTTTTTACGTAAGGCACAATTCTACAGCTCAGGACAATTTTGATAGGACCGTGAAAGCGGTGAACCACACTGGCCGATGAGATATTGAGTTCGCCAAATACTCTTCGTCGGCTACTGGCCATACTTGCCTCTAGAGCTTCAAGCTCTGACTCAGAGCTGATGGTTTTAGGGATTAGTGACCTTGTTTGATTGAGGTTGAGATTCTTACTACCAGAGTAGAATTTATTTAACCATCTGGTTATTTTGATCACCTGAGTCTTCTTTCTCTTAGACACAACAATGTTTCTATTAACTTCTGGGTGTTACTGTCCAGTTGGAATTCGTAAGGACTGATTTCCGAAGTAGACTACCTTACCTGTTTTGCCTCTGTGGCTTTCTAATCATGAAGGGAATGAAGCAATGCGCGACATGTAAGCTCACCAACTACCGCGTTACTACCAACTATACGGAGATCAACCACAGCTTGAACTGCTTCGGTCACGAGGATCATTAAATAAGTTTCCAGTCTATTTTGGTATGGGCACTTTTATTGATATTACACACATGAATCTCTAGTCCCCTTCGAAGTAATCCCCTCCGGCTGCAATGTGCTTGTTGTACCGTTCCAACAAATTCTTCAAGGCCCCAGAGAAGTCCTCTTGTGTGAGCGTGTCAATGACCTTCGTTACAACCTCTTTCATCTCCTCAATTGTCTCATAACGACGCCCTCTGAGCTTAGGGAATAACCAAAAGTCACAGGGAGCAAGGTCAGGACTATAGGGAGGGTGAGGAACTGTATTGATGCCCATCTTGGTCAAATAGTTTGTGACAAGGATGGCGATATGGACTGGTGTACTGTCCTGGTGGAAATGCCACTGACCCGATTTGAAGAGTGCTCGCCTCTTCCGACAGAATCTCTTCCTGAACTCCTTTAAAACCTCAACATAGTAACGCTAACCCTAACCCTAACTCTTTGGCCAATCAACTCTGGTGTATTGACTTCCTCACTCCTCCCACACCTCTCATCATCCCTCACAGACTCCCTGGCTTCCTTGAATCTCTTATGCCACTCAGAAACTGATGCTTGAGTCATGCAAGATGGTCGGAAAGCAGTCTAAAGCATTTCATACGTTTCTGTGGCATTTTTTCCAAGTTTCAAACAGAATTTTATTGCATATCGTTCTTCTAAAGTGTCCACATGTTCAGATTGCATTTTTGTAATTCACTAGCTGTGACAATCAGGCTTTAGTAGAGTGTATTCCAATTGCTGCTGTAGCTGTTCTTTTGAAGCTGAAATCATAAAAATTGGTCAGTCATCTCATAAGATGTAGAGCAATATACGACAATTTTAAATGCCTGTACAAAAAAGTCTGGAAACTTATTGAATGCACCACTTATGAGCTGCCAACTAGAATATTGCAAACCTTTCGACTCACGCTCAGACAATATTTTCTTTCCAAATTCCTTTGAGATTTTTAGTTTTTTATTCCTTCTGTTTCGGTTTCTTCTTACTGGCCTACAGTTTAGATTCCATTTTCAGTATTTAGATTCTTTCATTTCTTTTGTGAACAATTCTCTGTTTTTATTCTTCTTTTTTTTTCAATCTTCTTTTTTTTCCCTTTCTTCATCAACCAATACAACATCCTTTTTATCTTGTTTTATTTTTTCTCTTCTCCAACACATCTCCCTTTCTTTATTCTCTTTTTCTTTTCTTTTTTCCTTTTTTTTAATTGATTTTTTTTTTTTTTTTTTTTTTTTTGCTTATACGACGTTTCATAAAGTATCGAATAGGCTCCATAATTATTCTTTTAAACAGATGCTGACTCATCTGAACGCTTTTAGTTGAATTCTCCTTTAGTTGAACGTGTCGCATTTTCTCAGCAGGAAAGAATTAAACAATAATTCTACACGTGGTCCTATGTCTTACTAATCTCAGCTTTTTTCATGTACTCAGGTGAGTCAAAAGTTTTGCCAATATTTCAAGCTACCGTAAATTGCTGTGTAGAAGTCGATAATTTAAGCCTGAAAAAGATCTCTAAAATACAAGGTGTTGACTTAAACAGTATGGCTAAAATACAGACCTTGACCACACATTTGCCAACCAGTGGAAGAATACTCCTAACAATTGTTATACACTGTATACCGTAACTCAATCAGACTCCCACAACTATTTTTAACTTAAACTCGTTTTGGGGGAACCTGTTGAACAAATTAACACTGCGATTGATATAGAATATCAAAACTGTTGTCGAAATTATCATGACCTGGCCTTAGAGAGCCGATGCCCCAGGCAATACCTGAGTTAATAGCTTGGAACCTAAAGTGCCACGATAGAGGAAGGGCTGAAGGGACAATGCATGAGTTTCCATTTGTGTGGTGGTTCCTACGCAAAAACGACCTTGTCATGTATCGGCTGAGTGGGAAATTGGTTAAATCCCATACCACACACCGTTTCTAACAACTGATACATTGATTGTAAACAATTATTAAAACGTCACAATGGCTGACTGTATATTTGGATCGAGATTGAACTATTCAGAAGGTATAGGTATAATTTTGCGCTAAAAATCTTGTAGTAGACTTATATGCCAAGTCGACACGTACGCTGCAATTTATTGTATCTATATTTCACCATCTGTTCATAAGTTTGAGAATATGGAGGTGTAGACTGATGGTGTTTTCTGAAGGACTTAATTCTATCGACAATGTATGAGTGCTTGTGCTTGGCTAGTGTTCCACCACTTGAATCAAGTCCCTCATTTTTTTTCGATAAGTAGATTAAAATGTCTCGAATTGCAACTTTATCACCATTCATAATCAATGGGGTTGAATAAAGAATTTTAGAATATAATGATTATATATATATATATATTTATTTACCAACCACTCCGCTCGGGTAGGATATGACACGAGGTCAATTTTTAAGCGGAGTTTAACAGGTTTGAATTCAGACTTTTCCTTCTCCTAGACTAGTTGCCTCACCAAGGCTGAAGAACTCAGTCTGCCCTACTATTTACTCATAGCTGGAGGGAGAATAATTGGATTCATACCTTTCCCAAGGGTATTAGTGCTATGTGAAATGCAATCAGTCTCGTCCAGGATTTGAACTCGCGTCTCCGTCTCCATTTCCTACAACGATAACCATTACACCACGGGCACCTCAATGATTATATGAAAATAAGAAATAAACAAAACGTATCAAATTGATAAATTAGTAATTGAATAATTGCTAAATTAAGGAATAACATATGAATAGATGTTGCCATAAATCATCAGAAAAAAACTATAACATCTTTTAAGCCAATAGCAAGAAATATAGCAAAAGGTTTGAGTGATCCAAGTATTAAGTACTAGCAAAATTAGTATATGTGATATAATGACTTGATTGCCCATTCGGCTGGAGTTGTAGAATACTCTGACTGCACCTCTGTAAGACCCCTCCCCAATGAGTGTCCTAGATATGATACTAAACAATCTGATAATGAGGTCCCAGTAATGCTGGGGCTTTGGGGAAGGCGGAGTACTCCTTCATTGCCATTGCTCGCAGGTCCGCTCTGGCCCGGTGTGGTAGCACCGAGTTGGGCCATATCTATGGATTAAATAGAACTAAAGGCATATTTGTACTAAACTGAATTGTTTGATTAAACTGAATAGCTGGAAATAGAAATGTTTTTGACAATTAAACCGTACTTACATTTAAACTGCGAGCTTATGCGATGCTGAATTATTTGAAATAGAAATGTTTTTTGACATTGAAACTGTATCTACACTCAACTCAATTGTTCAACATAGAACTGTTTTGACATTTTACTATGGGTAAACAAAACCTGTACTTATACTAAACTGAATTAGTTGAATTGGAACTGCTTGACAAAACTGAATAGCTAGAAATAGAAATGTTTTTCACAATTAAACTGTACTTACATTTAAACTGCGTGTTTATGCAAAATTGAATTGTTTGAAATTGAACTGTTTTTAACATGGAAACTGTACTTACATTCAACTGAATTGTTATATATAACTGCTTGAATAAACTGAATAGCTTGAAATAGAAATGTTTTGACGATTAAACTGTGTACTCATGCTAAACTGAATTGATTGAAATAGAACTGATTATTTACATAAAAATGGATTTGGCGTTAAATAACCTACAAAGGTTGATATGCTATAAAACCCAACCAACCAACCAACCTACTATAGGGACTTGATATAATTATATGTAAGTATATATACTACAATAAATTTTCTGTAGATTTTTGGATTGATGGTCAGTGTATTCTGGTTTCGTTATATTCATACAATTCACGTTTTCAAAACTGCTGAATTTGATAGCAAATAAGACACACAGACATATGAGATTCCCTCTTTATTTAGACCGGGAATATTGAGAGAAAATATTTGATACACATCGAATGATACAGGAGGTTCATTCTTGTTCCCTACTGGGTTCAATTGCAAACACGTTTCTCTTAGTGCATTCATTACAGATTCATGAATTTCTAATATTTGTGGAAATTGGGTCTTATATGCTATCAACTAGGGTGAAATACTGAATGAAGTTGGTAGACATTATGCAATGAATCGAGACAGGTTCTTTAAGTGGCATCGCCATCTTAAGAAAAGGGACATCAATTGAAAGTAATGATCGCCAAGAGAGGCTTTCCATTTGAAGAAATGCTGAACCTGCTGAAAAGGTGCGCAGTCTTGTGAAAGCGTATTGAAGATTGACACCCGGAGTTTTGTAATGGGGTGGAAATTTCCATTATATCAAGCTATTCTTGCTGAAGATTTTGTGATGAGACGAGTTGCAACCAACCATTTCCAAGGCTTTTGACGTCAAAACAAAAAAAGCATCAGATGACAACAATTAAAGTTTGCAGAAACCGGTCGTTGGGTATCACCATTTCCACACAATGAACTAGTCCATCTGCCATATGTAGCAGTAGCTACTAATACCAGGGCAGACTAGAAGGTTAAGAGCAGCTTCTTATAGGAATAGTATTAGAGCATTGGAGACTGAAGATCGCTCCAGATCACCTTACTTGCTACCGTAATAACGGAAGCCAATACTATCGTTAGACTATATCTTTATTCTATATTCACTAATCATATGTTTTTGTCTACTAATAGTCTCTTTATTGCATATACTTTATCCTGAGAATATATCTCTATTTCCTCTCATATCGTGGTTTGTTCCTTATTTAATATTACAAGCTTTCACTAACCAGAACGCAACACCGGTGGATATTTTTTTAAACCATAAGGTGTGACGAATCGAGGATTTATGCCTACGATGCTGAAACTAAGGTCTGGTCATCAACAAGATTAAAGAAGTTTAAAGTAGATTAAAGATTAAAAAAGATTAAAGAAGGCTCATTAAATTCGGAGTTACACCGTTGTCTTACGACGTACGTTTTGACAAAGATAGTATGACTCATCATGAATATTTTCCGAAATGTTTAAATGTCGCTAAAGCATATTTTAGCAAGTATTGTGCTATTTTTTACTGCATCACGTCAACTTGCCCAGTCAATCGGCCTTAGAATACTCCATGTCCACTGCAGAGAGACATGGCAATCAACATGAGAGGTGTCCTAGGCATAACACCCAACTACATCTGATGATGGGGCCGCAGTTCTAAAATCAGGGAAGTGCAGAGTACGCATTCTCTTCCATTACTATGATGCCCAGTCTGACACGGAGGGGTAGTATCAATTAATATCCCAACTCTGGAGTCAAATAGATATATTTTAACATTATTCGTATTCGATAGGACCATGTGCAACAAAAACATAAACACAAAAAATGTGAAAAATTAAATTACAATGAACTTGATTTTCTAACCTCTCAGCATAAAATAACAATAAACTGGTTGCCATGCCATTTAAATTAATTAATCAATCATATAACAATGGTAAATTTTTAGAGTTGAAAGGACATTAAAAGAAATTAGACACGTCAGTCTTACGAAATATAATAATAGGATTTTAATTGGTTGGTTGGTGTATTGGGTTTTATGGCATATCAACCTTTGTAGGTTATTTAACACCAAATCCATTTTTATGCAAATAATCTGTTCTCTTTAAAACAATTCAGTTTAGCATAAGTACACAGTTTAATTGTCAAAAACATTTCCATTTCAAACTATTCAAGCAGTTATATGTAACAATTCAGTTAAGGGTAACTACAGTTTTAATGTCGAAAAACAGTTCTATTTCAAATAATACAGTTAAGCGTAGGCACGCAGTTTAAATATAAGTACGGTTTAATTGTCAAAAACATTTCTATTTCAAGCTATTCAGTTTATTCAAACAATTCAGTTTAGCATTAGTATGCAGTTAGTTCTATTTAACCTATAGATAGAGCCCTACAGGTACAACCACTCTGCGCCAGAGTGGACCTGGGAGGAATGGCAATAAAAAAGTACTCCACATTCCCCAAAGCTCCAGCACTGCTGGAACCTCACCATCAGATTGTTTAGTGTCATATCCAGGACACTCGTTAGGTGGGGTCTTACCCCTCTGCAGAGGTGCAGTCAGTGTATTCTACAGCCCCAGCTGACTGGGCAATACACAGAGTTAAATGTCAAACAGTTTTATTTCAGATAATTCAGTTCAGCATAAGTACACAGTTTAGACGTCAAAACAGTTCTATTTTGAGCCATTGTATTCCCTTCAGTCAACATATCTCATGTATGACTTTCTCCAGACGCGACGTCTGGAAAAAGTCATGGAAGAGATATGATGTCAAATGCGTGAAAAAAATGTATATATTTGAATATAATGGTTAACGGCTGCGTATCTATCACTTGTGTCGGAAAGATCTGCTTCTTGAAAAATCAATTACTAATGTTGTCAATCAGAATTTCTTAGATCATTTCCTTATCCCATACATTGAGGACAAGTATGAGGACAATGAATTCATATTTCGGCATTAACGTGTTCTACTCAACACAAAGAAATCTACAAAATAATGGTCCAGGAAGAAGAGGATACCTGTTCTTGATTGGCCTGAAAATAGCCCAAATGTAAATTCAATAGAAAATTTATGTGGAATCCTCAAGACGAGATGAAGAAAATACTCTCCATCAGATATCAAAATATTAAAGCGAGTAATTTCTGATGTCTAGGCACCAATTTCACCAAACAATTCTCATGATTTAATTAGTTTGTCACCTGAAAGAATGCAAGAAACAGTAGATTTAAAAGCTGCCACAACAAATTATTGAATATACGTATACATTTCTTTAAAAGAGTCTTCATTCATAAATAATTTCGCATTATGAAAAAAAAGATTTTTGTCTTTTTGTTTCTAGAGACAACAAATTTGAAAAAAAAATCGCATTTTAAAGAAAACCTAATTTGTCAATGAAATACTATCAGATTATTTTCATATATCGAATTGATATACGCTTAAGAGTAAACAGTTAAAATTGAAACAAATTCAAACGAGAAATATGAAAGTTATCCGCAA
>OY757931.1:13051652-13214152 GCA_963585895.1 Sepioteuthis lessoniana | reverse complement strand
AAAAAACAAAACCGGTCACATTAGGATTATAAATTTATTTTCATCTTGTTACGGGTTTTTGATATAAATCAAAAACAACAAAAAAATTAACAGGACTTCTTCAGATCTTATGGATAAAATAATTTTGAATAGACACAGGAAAGAAGGGTGGGAGGGGATAGAAGAGGGGTGAAGAGTTTTCTCCTCATTTAGCCCACTTTCGTTTTTTTTTATTTTATTGCCGGTTGGAATTATTGTAAATTAAGTTTTTTTATTTCTATTTTTTTAAATTCTAAATACTTTTCGACTTAAAACTCCAGATTTAGTACTAATTTACATAAAATAACTTTATTTAATAACTTTACATAAGGATACACTAAAACTTATATTAAATTCAAAATTCACAATTAAAATATTTTTCATTTCAATTTTTATTTTCGTGCCAGTTAATTCAGTTACCCCTTCATTGAAGATTACGTATTCATGATATGATTTCTTTTCATCTTTTTATTTTATTTTATTCTTATTCATTTACCTTAAATCTCAATTTAATCCTATGTTTGGGGGGGGTATTTAAGAATTATCTATGATAATTTTTCTATAGTTTAAATTTAATCCTATGTCTACATCTAACTATTAATTCAAATCTCTTATTTAACAATTTTTCAGGGTCTGGGTATATCATTATTTACTTATATATATATATATATATATATATATATATATATATATATATATATATATATATATATATATATATATATATATATATATATATATATATAATGCAAAGCTCTTCGAAAGAATTGAGCACTCTGGTAGTCGATAGGGTATAAAAAAATGTAAACAATGGCTGCTGCTGCTGTTGCTAAAAATAAAATACCTTAAAATTCCCTTAGCCAACGTAGTTCGCTTGGTTGCCGAGTGGTCTGAAACACAGTCTGACGTAAAGTTGGACGGGTTTCAATCCCGGCTTCGAGCGTCCTACGTGTCTAGCCACACTGAAGAGTTCTGATAGAACGAAACAGTCTGTCTGTGGATGACTATATATATATATATATATATATATATATATATATATATATAATGTCCTGTGTATGACTCTAAACTGCATCTAGTAGTGAGGCCCCGTTTTGAAAGTTCAAAGAATTTTGGAATACCTCTTTGTTGCCTTAGCAACCATTTTTCCATGTTAGAGTATAACATGTATTACTTTTCTGTTTACAATTATAGGTATTACTTATATTTATCATCAAATATGTAGCAACCCGATGTTTAGATTATAATATTTTTGCTGCTCTCAAACACCATCAGGAACATATGGCATAAGATAAATTGCTTTTGGTGGTTGGGAAATTTGTCCAAATTGCATCGACAGTCCAACAAGACAACTTCAGACGGTTAGTTTTATTAAAGATATACATGAAAAGAAACTAATTGTCACCTGATTACTGATATAAAAGATGTACTTGGCCAATCAAGGTACTATCACAACGAGTCTGAGTGGGCTTGGGAGTAATGACAAAGAAAGCGTTATGGTAAAGGTAATGGTTAGAGCTCTCATTTGACTCAATAAAAAAGGAGAAAACTTTTGATCAATCAACTAAAGAGATGACAAAATATAGATTTTAAAAACAAAAAAACGATTGTTTCTATTTTTTTTTTTCTGTTCTGATTACAAAATCGTTTCGATTGTACCATTTGAGCTTTCCTCCGAGTTGTTACAAACTTGAATTTACTAACCTGGACAGTTTTTTGATGGGGTCACTCTAAAGGGAGTACACCATGTGTTCGTGCTGTAATAGTTACCGCGTAGGAAATGAAAATGGCGACCCGGATTCAAGTCCTAGACAACACTGTCAACATTTCACATCGCTAATACATTTGGGATAAGTATGAATTCAACTATTCTCTCCCCAGCTATATGTAAATAGTAGAACAGACTCGGCTTTTAGCCATAATATGTCAACCTATCTAGGAGAAGGAAAATTCTGGATTCAAACCTGTTAAATTCCGTTAAAAATGTCTTTGTGTCGCATCCAGCTCGTGCGTATATATATATATATATATATATATATATATATATATATATATATGCGTACGAGCTGGATGCAAGGCTCTTCATATGAATCGAGCTCTCGGTAGCCGTTAAGCGGATATACGTAAACAAAAACAATTGTGATACATAAATTTCCTTCGCTTACTCTAGTTTGCTCGTGGCTGAGTGGTAGAATCTTGGATTGGCGTTTGAGTCAACCGGGTTTCGGTCCCAGCTTCGGGAATCTAGTCTGTCTAGCCACACTGAAGAGTTCTGAGAGAACGAAACAGGTCTGTCTGTGGATGACAATATATATGCTCTCCGACCCCTGTAGGGTTGAGCTCTCTAGCGAGGGAAGTAAATGGTTGCCACTAGTGTAATGGTAGGCTCTTCATATGAATCAAGCTCTTGGTACCAGTTAAGCGGATATGTATAAACAAAAACAAATGTGATACATAAGTGTTTAAATTTCTTTCGCTTACTCTAGTTTCCTCGTGGCTGAGTGGTAGAATCTTGGATTAGCGTTTGAGTCAACCGGGTTTCGATCCCACCTTTGGGAATCTAGCCTGTCTAGCCACTCTGAAGAGTTCTAATAGAACGAAACAGGTCAGTCTGTGGATGACTATATATGTATATACATATATTACCGGCTCATTGGTATAATGGTTAGGGTTTGCCAATGGTCCAGGAAACAGAGTTCAATCTCAAGTCACACAAAAGACTCAAAAAATTGTACCTCCTTGCTTAACACTCAACATTATAAGGTACGTATCAAGGTTAAGAGCAAGCAATCCAGGGAATGAAGTTGCGGCCTCCCCTACACCTTGATGTAGCAACTATTGAAGAGGAAGCCTACAGATCACTCTCGACTTCAGTCCGACAACTCACTCACTAATATATATATATATATATATATATATATATATGAAGTATTCTATGCAAAGTGGTAAAACCCGCATTAAAAAAACTGTCTTGTTTTGTAAAGTCGAAAAGATATGAATTCAATGATTATCTCTCTTGCTATGGCTAAATAGTGGGGCAGACTTTAACGTTAGTATTGCAACCGGCCCAGGTGAATGAAAACACTTAATTCAAACCCGTTTAATCCACATAAAAATAGATGGTATCATCATAAACTCAGCTTTACCAATAGAAAATACGCCAAAAGTTTTAATCCAAGAACATGTTGCAAATAAAAGAGGCAACGAGCAAATCTTCCATTATAACATTTGATATTAGGAAGAAAGTAGAATTTAAAAAGTTATTCAACAAATGGAAACCTTATATAAATAAGTGAATATGCTGCCTAGAATATAAGCGTTTTATTCATTGTTAATTTCCCTCTTAGTAAAAACTCTTTTAATTACGATATGCTTTCAATAAATCTTGAACAAAATGATAACATTTTTTCCACACAATTTTGGCTGAGAAATTCCAGAAATGAAAATACTTTTAAAATCAATTTGATTTAAAATTATAAAAATGCTGAAATGATCCACTATCTAGTCGATAGAGCTTAGAATATGTTGAGTGAAAACATCGAAGTGAAGAATGATCTCCCAAAAAACGTGCGTTCTGGGTATGACATTAAATAGACAGGTGAGGTACCACATCTTCCTTGAGTGAAGTACCCTTTCATTATCATTACTCCCAGGTCCACTCAGATTCAGTGGTCTAGTATCTGTTAGAGTCCCATCTATGGGTAAAATACATCTTTTTATCTATCATTGGTGTTCGATAGAACCATGGGCCAAAAAAAAAACCTCTTAGGAAACAACGAAATAAAAAAATGTTGATATGAACTTACAATGAATACAATTCCCTGACTTCTAGTGGGAAAATAGTCTTGGACGAGTTGATATGCTGTTAAAAATTAATCAATCGATAAGGGAATTCATTGGTGTTGGATTGAACCATGTGCCAAAAATAACCTCTTAGGAAACAACGAAATAAGAAAATGTAGATGTGAACTTACAATGAATACAATTCCCTAACCTCTAGGGAGAAAATATCTTGGACGAGTTGATATGCCGTTAAAAATCAATCAATCGATAAAGTAACCCAACACATCAAGCTTCTACGCAACTTAAATTCTCACAAATGTGGCACTAATATATTGCGCATGCGTATTTCAAGAAATGTGTTCTTTTTTTTTTATGAAATGTCATTGTGACCCTTATGCATCCGCTTTGCCTTCACAAAAAAAAATCTGTTAATTTTCTTTTAGGCACATATGAGTTTAAACCGCCCAAAACAAGGCGGTTAACCTTTTGCAAAACAAATTAATTCGATGCCATTTCAAAAAAGCATCTACCAATTACATATTTGAAAGCAAAAAAAAAAAAAGAAATATGGAGCGCGTTTTCTTTTATCTAATAGTTAAAATCTTAACTGTCCACGTATTAGAAAATATTAATATCTGTGATGTTTTTTTAGATGTTCTTAAAGAATGATTTTTATTATATATATATATATATATATATATATATATATATGTGTGTGTGTGTGTGTGTGTGTGTGTGTGTGTGTGTGTGTGTTAGTGACGAGAAAGGCTAAGAGAGAAAATAGAGAAATTTTCTAAGATATTAAATGTTCCTAAGAATTAAAACGCCAATAATCAGTTACACGTTAAAGAGTGTTCAAAGAAAAAGTATATTAGAAAGTAAAATATTTCACTAAGATATATATATATATATATATATATATATATATATATACAGAGAGAGAGAGATGTGTAAACATTGCACTTCCTGGTGTATCGAGCTTGAACAATCTTTAAAAACTTACTTTCGTAAAATGACTTCATACAAAAGATTCTCTGCTTCATCGCCCAATACATGATTTCGCTATAATTGCTATATTTGGTTAAATATATAAAAATTTTAACTATTTTGAAGCAATAATCTGAAAAAAAAGAGAATAGAGTCCACAACGAAGATCTGATAGGCTGCTGTTTTCTTTCAATAATTGTGAAAACACGTCATTAATGACAAATACTAATCATATGAGCAAAGAGGTTGAACCTTTGATTTTCGCCATGTTACACTTAGCAGATGACGTCAGGCATCAAGGCAAACGAATATCATTAGTTACCCGAGGTGGAAAATATGCTCATTGAATTTTATTGACCACTGCTGAACATTGACAGAAACTAAACAACTTTTGCTCCGAGCTAGTTTGAACAAATCCTGCGAGCATCACTCCTCTAAACAACAGCAGTACGGTCGCCTACTTCCAGTCTCAAAAAATATCCAAGTCGAAGAAGACATGCAAGGAACTCCTAGAAAATCAAGGACGAACTCATACGAGGATCATTAAATAAGTTTCCAGACTTTTTTCGTATGGGCACTTTTATTGATAGTACACACAGGAAACTCTAGTCCCCTTTGAAGTAATCTCCTACGGCTGCAATGCACTTGTACCGTTCCAACAACTTCTTCAAGGCCCCAGAGAAGTCCTCTTGTGTGAGCGTGTCAATGACTTTCGTCACAGCCTCTTTCATTTCCTCAGTTGTCTCATAACGACAGCCTCTTAGCTTATGGAATAACCAAAAGTCACGGGTAGCAAGGTCTGGACTATAGGGAGGGTGAGGAACTGTCTTGATGCCCATCTTGGTCAAATAGTCTTTGACAAGAATGGAGTTGTGGACTGGTGCATTGTTCGGGTGGAAATGACACTGACCCGATTTGAAGAGTGCTGGCCTCTTCCGACAGAATCTCTTCCTGAACTCCCTTAAAACCTCAACATAGTAACCCTAACCCTAACCCTGTGGCCAATCAACTGTGGTGTACTGACATCATTACTCCTCCCACACCTCTCATCATCCCTCAAAGACTCCCTGTCTTCCTTGAATCTCTTATGACACTCAAAAACTGATGCTCGATTCATGCAAGATGGTCTAAAAGCAGTCTGAAGCATTCCATACGTTTCTGTGGCATTTTTCCAAGTTTAAAACACAATTTTATTGCATATCGTTCTTCTAATGTGTCCTGACGTCCAGATTGCATTTTTGAACTTCACCAGCTGTAACAATCAGGCTTTAGTGGGGAGTATTCTAATTGCTGCTGTAGCTGTTCATTTGAATCTGAAATCGTGAAAATTGGTCAGTCATCTCATAACGTGTATAGCAGTAAGATACTGAATCTTCAAGAGACTACGACAATTTTAGATGCCCATACGAAAAAAGTCTGGATACTTATCGTATGCACCTCGTAAGTGACGTTCTTCTGTGGACCCCTACATATGGACGTGCCAGGGTTGGCCGACCAGCAAGAACTTATTTACATCAGCTCTGTGCAGACACATGATGTAGTTTGGAAGACCCTTCGGCAGTGATGAGTGATAGGGACAGATGGAGTGTGAGAGTCGGATAAATATGTACTAGCAGCGCGACGTGATGTTGTTGATGGAGAAGCGCATGTGAATGCAGTTTAGCGGTTGGTAATGGGTTTCTACAATGGCGACAAGGCTTTGTGTCAACATTCTCATTCAACATAACTGTTAACTTACGAAATGAAGTGCACCTCGAACTTTTCATTCGCACAATTCGTCCCAGTGGTCTACGTGGACATTTTTCCAACGAGACTGTCACCCCTGTGGGTGATTTATAGTCGAAAACTTGCTCTTTTAGAAGGTGTAACTGTTCGGTGGAAATGAATTGGACGCATTATTTTCCGAGTGACCCAAGTATGTGATTCAGTATGGTCGGAGTGATCTTCTAAAGAAAGCTATAAGCGGGCTCTGTCCATCGCTAGTGAAAATACACAGCCAATAGTGCTGACCATGTGAAATAAATTGTGCTTTGTAGCAGAAAACTTGCCCTGAGCCAGGGTATTATTGTACTCTTTCAGTGCCAGCTGCATTTTCCGTGGAAAAAAAATGTGACTTATTACTTTCTGTCTAACCCTTGTGTGTACTGTCTTGTCGGCTGAGGGGTTCTGTAGAATATACCAACTGCTTCTCTGTAGAACGGTAAGACCCCCCCCCCACCAATGAGTGTCTTGGTTATGACTCTAAACAATCTGATAGTGAGATTCCACTAATGCTGGAGCTTTGGGGAATGTAGAGCATCCCTTCATTGCCATCGCTCCCAGGTCCACTCAGGCCCGGAGCGGTAGCACCTGATAGGTTCCTATCTATGGGTCAAATAGAACCAAACTGAGCTTATGCATAACTGAATTGCTTGAAATAGAACTGTTTTGAAATTTAAACTACGTACTTATGCTGAACTGAATTGTATGAAATGGAACAGTTTTTGTATGCTAAATTGATTTGTTTGAAATAGATTTGTTTGAAAAAAAATTACTAATACGAAACTGAATTGTTTGAATTAGCACTGAATAGTTTCATATAGAAATGTTTTGACAAGTAAAATGTGTACTTATACCAAACCAAATTGTTTGAAATAGAACGGTTTATTTGTATAAAAAGGATTTGGCTATAAATAACCTACAAACGTTGATATGCCATAAAACTCAAACAAACAATCAAACAAAACTTGTGTGTAACTTAATATATAGTTTATTACAAGTAAAAAAAAAGAAACAGTAAAAGGAAAAAGAAAAAAGAAAATAAGGAAGACGAAGAACGAAAAGGAGAAATGGAAGAAAAAAAGTTTATAAGAAGTGAAAAGGAAGACAAAAAGAGAGAACAGGAAGAATAAAAAATGAATACCAAGAAAAAGACAAAAAGAAAAAAGAAAAAGAAAAAATGAACGATGAATTGAAGGAATAAGAAAAAAATCAGTAAAACGAATAAATAAAAATGAAGAAAAAAGAAAGAATAGAATAAAAAGGAGGAAGAAGTTAAAAGAAAGAAGAGGAAGAAATATAATTCACTTTTTTAAATTCAGTAGATTATATCTAAATCAAGGGCCGGGATTTTACTTATTGAAGCCTCAAGACCAATATTTTACATAGCTAAAGCTATATAAAATTAAAAACCATTTAATGATAAAAATTATTTTAATCTCGAATAAATATAGGTCTTGAGGCTTTTCAAAATGGTGGAAAATCTAACAGAATCCTCCAGGCTTGAACAATGTGGTAGCAACCTACAAAACAACACCTGGATGACCACTTACCACCTATCTCACAAACGGTCCCAGAAAGGTGAGCAAGGCATGCAGGGAACAGATGTCAGAAGGAACATAAACGACGTTCTCTAAGGGACTTCTACCCATGGATACACCAGTGTTGGCCGACCAGCAAAAAAAGTTAGATTCATCTGCTATGTGTTAGATACTGGATGCCGTCTGGAGGACTTAACAAATGCGATGGCTGATAGGGACGGTTAGTGAGGGAACATTCAAAGGAAGCTATGCTGTCTGCACACCTTGATGATGAAGATGATGATGATGATGATGAAATAGATTTTGAACTGAAATTGGGAGAGTTTAATCGAATGAAAAATATGAAGAACTCTTGCGTTAATAGTGACTGTAACACAGAAGTCACGATGTTAATGGATATCAGGTGTAATTAATCTATTTTCCTAGCCTATTCGAATATCTTAACTAAAAGATTTATCAATTTCTTATACCGTAGGCTTTTCTTTAATTAACCTCAATGTGAGAAAATTGCTGACTTTTACTATGAACGTATTTTGGTCAGAACTGTCTGTTATCTTTTTGTAACTTTTATATATTTCCATACCTTTTACACAATTTCCGTCCTGTAGATGATGCTTAGAATACGATAACTTCCACTTCTGTCCCGGCGGTTTATTCTTCCTGGTCTTAAGTAGTTGTCTATCAGTAGAATAACGTCCCTGGATAAAAGTGAAAACTTGGTAGGTCACAGAATTTTCATCTCTTGACTACTAACATTAGATGTCTCATAATCCTTCTTTGATTTTAACCTTCTTGGCTGACATTTCGTACTTAGCTCTATCTAACCCCACTGTTCTTCCGTTACTATGTAAGGGGATACAATTATGTCGTTACGTGAAGGATATTTAAAGTTTCCAACCTCTCTTTCATGACATTATTCACGTACTCTGTGCCGTTATCCGTTGATCAGGGGGCGCCAAACCTTGGGAATATTTCTTCCAATAATAGGTATTCCTCTGTTTCCGACATTTTATTCGGTACAGCGAATGCTTCAGGACAACAGGACAATAAACGACCCTATGTATTAGTTTCCTGGATAGGTCTGTGAATAAAGGCCGGAATTCTTTAAAGCTAATTTGGTGAATGAGAAGGTGGGTATGTTAGACCCCTGCATTGATGGATTTCTCGTTTGGCATTGTATACACTTATCTATAAAGTGTATGATCTCCGTAAATGAGGAGAAATATTTTTGCTTTAAAGTTTGAAGCATCTATTCTATGTCCTGAAGTATGCATATCTCATCATGGCTTAGCTTCGTGAACTAAGTGATGGTTGGTCCACGCTAACAACAGGCACGTTTGTGATTTATACGTCACTGAAGGTTTCATGGCATAGTGTTGTGGGTTTTCTCCTCTTCTTTTTGTCTTTGAGGGTTGACCATTTTTTTCAAATTTGGGTTATTTATTTAATACACAACTGGGGAGATAAGGGGTTTCATACCTTTCCGAAGGGATATTAGTTCTAAAGTGAATATGATAGCAAGACTGGATTTTGAACTTGCCAACTACTATATCGCAGTCTACTACATTAGTCCGTACACAACGTATTTATATCCAATGATTGCATAATTCTAATAAATTTCTATTAATTTTAATTATTTTTAATTGATTAATTTCCGTTTGATAACTCATTTGTTTTTATATCATTTCGACTAATTAATAAAAATCAGTTGGTTGGTTGGTTGGTTTTATGGCATATCAACCTTTGTTGGTTATTAAATGCCAAATCCATTTTATATGAATAACCAGTTCAATTTCAAACCATTCAGTTTAGCATGCGTACACAGTTTAATAGTCAAAAACATTTCTATTTCAAGTTATTCAGTTTACTCAAACAGGTCTAATTAAAACGAGTCAATTTAGTGTAAGTACTATTTCAAAGTCAAAAACCGTTCTATTTCAAACAATTCAGTTTAACATAAGTAAGCAGTTTAAATATTAAAGGAGTTCTATTTCAAGTAATTTACTTCAGCGTAAGTGTGCAGATTAGTTCTATTTAACCCATAGATAGGACCCTTTTCAGGTTCTACCCCTTCGGGCCAGAGTGCACTTGGGAGCGATGGCAATGAAAGTGGTGCTCCACATTCCTTAAAGTGGTGCAACCGACTGGGGAAAATTAATAATAATCCTTAGTAAACTATTAGTCTTCAGTTACCATTTGGATATCAACAATTTACATTTACATGGCATCAAGTATTCCAATCGAATACTAAAAATATTTAGATACATTTAACCCATAGATTGAACCCAATCATGTACTCTCATTCCGGGTCAGAATTGACCTAGAATTAATAACAATACAGAGTACTCCTTCCTTACCACTACTTCCAGATCCACTCTGACCCTAAGTAGTAGTACCTCTTTGTACGATGTGTCAAGTGGAACGGTTTAAACATTTTTCGTATTCAATGGGATTGTGTTAAAATATCTCTTAAGAAACCACAATCCTAAAAATGCAAATATGAACCTACTTTGAACGCGATTATCTAACCCCTATGCATAAAATAGTTGGCATGCCATTAAAATAAAATCAATGAAAAGGTAATGCTTGCTTGCAGTGGATAATGTAGAGGATTTTTCACTTATGCAATTAATCATTTCACCAAAAATCTACTAAATAAATATATTTATATTTTTCCAGTTAAACCTAGATGTTTTGACATTCGTATTCGGTTAAGTGGCTCAACTACAACGTTTTAATGTAAATTCTAGCAATTAAAGCTTTAAAAAGTATAAATGCTTTTCTGATAAAACATTATATACTATTAACATGTATCCAGATCCCATTAGTAAGTATAGAAATTTTCGTTGCCATATCTTAAGCTGTCCTTGAGATATGTGAAGTTAGAGGAAAAACTATTGATATTTGACTCGTCTCGAATGCTGTCGAGACATATTATGCATTGCTGAGTCTCGATAAAAATTGCCGAAGACAAAGATAAAATAAATTGATGACGACAAGTTTATAGAAACGGAAAAAAGTCCAAGAAAAAAATACCACTGACTTTATTAATGTGTTTCAAGCTCCATCTGGGTGGGATTCAAGGTTGACGGTTTTACTAGCTTCAAAATTTAAGTTCCTTACTTATCCTCTGCTTTTCACTTACTGACAGTTTGGTTTGGTTTCTTTGATTTATGGCATATCAACCATTGTCGGTTAATTAATGCCAAAGTTATTCTCCTTGATTAACAGTAGTGGTACTATTTAACCCATAGCTGGGAGGATAAGGGGGTTCATACCTTTCCCAAGGGTATTTGCCCGAAAGTGAACATAATAGAGCGACTGGAGTACGAACTCGCTTACTACGACCTCGCTGTCCATCACTTTAACCATTACACCACGAGGACACCCACTCTTACTGACTGAGTCTCACTTTTAAATATCCCGAATTTTCTTGTGACCGTTTTGTGCACTTACCACGAGAGTTCTTGGTGTCTGATGCCTTGTCATCGATCACCAGATTAGCTACGGGTGGAAAGAATGTCACAAGGTTCATCTCGAATGAGAAGGCTGTCCCTAGGCTTATTCGGTGTGGGAAGGCTGCCATAAGGTTCATTTGGGGTGGGAAGGCTGTCAAAAGATTTCTCCAGGGTTGGCTGTCACTAGGTTCATCGAAGGTGGGAACGCTGTCACCCGATTCACTCGGGATGGGAAGGCGATCACTAGGTTAACTTAGAGTGGGAAGCTTGTCATCAGGTTCACCCGTGGTAGGAAGCCTGTCACCGATTACGCTAGAATGCTTCTACTTTACAGAGAGATTCATTTATTATATAAATTAATCATCGGTATGCCGGTTTACATTTAAAGTATAAATTTTGAATCTAAAAAATAGTTTAAATATTGTTGGTCTCGATACTTTTTGATCAGTCCTCGTATGAACAAATACTTTGATTAAATTTTATTACTTTGGAAAAGTTTTAGAAAAATGAATGTTTAGTTTGGTTTTGTTTAGCTGGGTTGTAATTCAATTCAGAAAACGTATTATTTTATATGATTTAAGATGTTTTTTGGATGTTTTAACTCCTTTTTGAGAGATTTTTAAAAATGTTTTTGGATGTTTTTAATGTTTTTGATCTTTTTAGGGTGTTTTTAACTCGTTTTTTTAGATCTTTTTAAAATATCTTTTGGGTGCTTTTAACTTGTGCTGTTATTTGCATTTTGATTTCAATTTTGGAAGGAGAGGGGCTGACGGCATTCACATCATGTGGTTCATACCGATTCCACTCGTTAAAATGTGAAATTTTTAGGGGATTGGTATTCAAAGATGGTCCTCTGACACATTGGTACAAATCGTTGTTTGGTTATTTGTTTGGTTGTTTTTATGGCAAATCAACCCTTGGATTTTTTTTAAATGCCAAATCATGTTTATATATATATATATATATATATATATATATATATATATATATATATATATAAATGAGAGGATCATTAAATAAGTTTACAGATTTTTTCGTATGGGCACTTTTATTGATAGTAAACACATGAAACTCTAGTCCCCTTCGAAGTAATCTCCTCTGGCTGCAATGCACTTGTTGTACCGTTCCAAAAACTTCTTCAAGGCCCCATCGAAGTACTCTTGTGTGCGCTTGTCAATGACCATCGTCATAGCTTCTTTCATCTCCTAAATTGTCTCATAACGACAGCCTCTGAGATTAGGGAATAATCAAAAGTCACGGGGAGCAAGGTCTGGACTATTGGGAGGTATGAATGCCCATTTTCGTCAAATAGTTGTTGACTGGTGCATTGTCCGGGTCGAAATGCCACTGACCCGATTTGAAGAGTGCTGGCCTCTTCCGACGGAAGCTCTTCCTGAACTCCCTTAAAACCTCAACATAGTAACCATAAGCCTAACACTTTGGTCAATCAACTCTTATGTTCTGACTTTCTTACTCCTCCCACACTTCTCAGCATCCCTCACAGATTCCCTGCCTTCCTTGAATCTCTTATGCCACTCAAAAACTGATGCTCGATTCATGCAAGATGGTCGAAAAGCAGTCTGAAGCATTCCATACGTTTCTGTAGCATTTTTTTCCTAGTTTAAAACACAATTCTATTGCATATCGTTCTTCTAAAGTGTCCTCACGTCCAGATTGCATTTTTGAACTTCACCAGCTGTGACTATCAGGTTTTAGTAGGCTGTATTCCAATTGCTGCTGTAGATGTTCATTTGAACCTGAAATCATGAAAATTCATCGGTCATTTCATAAGATGTATAGCAGTAAGATACTGAATTTTCAAGAGTCTACGACAATTTTAAATGCCTGTACGAAAAAGTCTGAAAACTCATTGAAGGTCTTACGTATATATATATATATATATATATATATATATATATATAATTATCTTTATATATATATATATATATATATATATATATATATATAAAGATAATTTGCAAACGGGTAGTTTGTAAGTAACAAGTCAGAGCTCATTTGCTTACACACAGTTAAATGGTGTCAAGTATTACTATCTAATCCTAATAATTATATTTGATTTTAATTATTTGTGAGCACACAGTTAAATGGTTTCAACTATCGCTATTCAACATAAATACTTTTTTTCAACATTACAATTTCGTTTGCACACAGTTAAATGGTTTCAAGAATTTCTCTTAAACCCTAGTGATTATATTTGATATTAATAATTTGTTTGCACACAGTTAAATGGTTTTTAGTAATATGTATCATTAACAATTCAATTTTAATTCACTCCTTTGTTTGCACACAGTTAAATGGTTAAATAGTTCTGTTTGACTCGTAGACGGGACCCTAATAAGTACTAGCACTGTGAGTCAAAATGGACCTTGGAGTAATGACAACCAATTGGTAGTCTATATTACTGAAAGCTGCAACACTGAAGACTTATGATCAGATTCAGTTCAGTGTCACCCCAAGACACTAGTTCTATTTGACCTATACATAAGACCCTGACAGATACAATCACCCCAGTTCACAGTGGACTGGGAGTAATGGCAATGTATGGGTTATTCACATTCCTCAAAGTACCTGGAATGGAGACTCGTCATTTGACGATTTATTGTCATATCCTGGGCACTTGCTGGTTGGGTCTTACTCATCTGCATTGATGTAGTCAGTATTTTCTACAGCTGTTGTATACTGACCCTTGATCGAGCCATCAATCAGAGATGTCTCTGAGCAGGATGCACCTGTATAAATAAGCGGAAGCAGTCATGTGGTTGATCCTAAGTCGTGATTCTTCCCTCATTATGAGTATATAACACAGCCCCAGCTGACAAGGATGTACAAATGGTTTATATTCGGTTTTCCTTCTTCTAGATCGGTTGTCATGTCACCTAGTCAGCTGGAGGGAGAATAGTTGGATTCATACTTTTCCCAGGAATATACCTCATCCAACATTTGAACTCGAGTCACCGTGTCCATTTCTTACGACGATAACCGTTACACTACGGGCGTCTGGATTACTATAAATTGATTCGTTGACTAAATTTGTTCAGAAAAGTTTAGGGATTTTTAAAGAAAAATTTTGAAACATTTTTAACGGAAACTAACCTATGCTAAAAATACTTATTTTCTATATAGGTAATTCCCCGGAGAAAATTTGAATGGTACATAAACGAGAGAAATGAATTAAGTTCGGTAACATACGAGATGACACTTACCACCTTAAGCAATTGATGCATTTGCATATAGGGAGAAATAAGACGAGTGATTAAAAGTATCGCAACTGAAGCTTAAATAATTTGAATTTTCAAATTTAACTTTTAGATGAAGTCCGGTGCACGATATAAGCAAAATACACTTTAAAACGGTGATATATATATATATATATATATATATATGTGTGTGTGTGTGTGTGTGTGTGTGTGTGTGTGTTTGTGTTTGGTTTGGTTGGTTTTACGGCATATCAAGAACAGAATTATTTAAATCTCGAAAAATATTTGTTTTAACACTATTCAAAATGGTGGAAAATCACACACTGTGCTCCAGGCTTGAACAGAGGTCTGTCTTTTGGTAGTAATTTACGAAGCTCTTTGCTTCGATGTAGCACAAGGCCAAATGAATGGGGCACCCAATGAGACTCGAACTCACTCGTGTAGGTTTGCTAGTCTAGTTTGCTAACCATTACACCACCAGAGGTGCCCCTATCTTTTGATAGCTGAGAATTCCAAGACATGTGAAATCTAAAGAAGGGTGTGCTCGGAGAAACATGGTTTAGTCAGACAAAAGTTTTACAAACGAGCTACCAATATATTTGCCACCACGAGTCCATGAAGAGGAAACACATTCACTCGCCGGTCAAGAAAAAGTTCTGGGATCACTTGTCAGTAAAGAACGTCAGTCTTGTGTGGCATGGAAGGAACCATCATATTTGCTTTCTTTGAAAAGGGGGCAACAGTAAAAAGCTCCGCTAATGCTCACTTCTGAAACAAAAAACACCATATTTATTGAATAACCCTCATATATATATATATATATATATACATTCTTTAAAGGAAAAACCAAAGACCGGTTACTTTAGGATTATAAATTTATTTCCATCCTGTTTTGTGTTTCTGATGTAAACCAAAAACACGAAGAAAAATATAACAGGACTTCTTCAGATCTTATGGATAAAATAAATCAGTGGGGAGAAAGGAAGAGAGGTGAAGAGTTATCTCCTCGGAAGGAATTACTCTCAACTCTGGTTTAACTGGACCGAATAATACCTATATATATATATATATATATTTAACAACATAGAGCTAATTTTGGGAATAAATAAAATAAATTGTTAGATAGAAAATTGTAAAAAAGAATATAATACATATGTACTACGCATAAAAAGTGGAACGAATTGATTAATTAATAATGCCTTCTAAATAATTTTGAAATGTTAAAATATAGTAAAGAAAGTAAATATTTGCCTAAATTTAATTTTAATATATCTAACACGGTACCTTTACTTGAATTTTAATTAAAGGTTAAATCTTAGTCAATAAAAAACCTGTAATTTAGGTCTAAATATAAAAAAAAAAAAAAAAAAAAAAAAAAACAATATTTACTACACTGCTAACCGAAAGTTAAATTTTAAAGCGGAAGCGGGCTTAATAAAGAGGTAACTCCTCACCCCTCTTCGACTCCCTCCCACCTCTTCGACTCCCTCATACTATCCCCTCCCACGTGTCTATTCAATTTTTTATCCAAAATGATCTGAAGAAGTCCTGTTTTTTTCGTGTTTTTGAAAACCTCAAAAATGCGTAACAGGATTGAAATAAATTTATAATCCTATGTGACCGGTTTCGTTGTTTTTCTTAAAGAATATATATATATATATATATATATATATATATATATATATATATATATTATTCCGAGGAAAATAATCTAATGATTTCACTATTAAGTAATAATCCAAGGGGAATTAGAATTAGAATATCGAGTTGAGCGCTCAATGTCAACGGCAATCGAAAGTATAATTAAATTCAGATTTAAAATACATCGAAATTCACATGTAAAGGAAAAACATTTTTTTGTATGAAATTAAACGAAAGATTCAATTTTTTCGTTCCATTATTGATTTATTTTACGTCTATAAAATAACCTTCTTCAGATGGATAAAATACAGTTATGCATTTGAATTAAATGCAAACAAGTTTATATTGCTTCCGACGAGAAAAGAATGTTGTTTTTAAATTCTTGATTACAAAAAAAAATCTTTTTTAACGTTGGAAATTTTTATTACATATTAACAAATACACTGTTTATACATTGTTCTTTTTTTTAAGCCCGTTACCTATAATTTAAAATATTACAGTATCTTTACAAACAGGTGAAAAATATATATATACTGAAAAATATTAATAGTGATATATATATATATATATATATATATATATATAAATCACTACTAATATATATATATATATATATATATATATATATATATATATATATATGGGGGTTGTACGAAGTACGATATTAGAAACTAAAGAATTTGTCATGTCTCAGAGGTGTTTCTAACATGTGTGTCTCCTAGTAAATAAAAAAGACAGCTTTTTAATGAAATACTCATATCGAAACTTTACCTGTATTTTTATCATTAAGGGTTTTCGGACTATTGTCTTCATCTTTATTGTTATTTCCACAACGTTTTGGCCGATATGTCCTCCGGCCTTCATAGGTTGTTTGTTGTTTAAATTTCTGAGCCGAAGATTGATGATTTTTATCATTAAGGGTTTTCGGACTATTATCTTCATCTTTATTGTTATTTCCAGCAGGACACTTAGCGTAACGTTTATAGGCGTTGGTTCCCTAAGCTTCTAAGGAGACAATAATCTGAAGTTTGCAGGTTCAATCCTGAGTGCAAGCAAGTAACAATACAGGAATACTTAACACTCGTACCCGGTTATGGCTAACGGAATCAGAACAGGCGATCCCCGTGGATTCAATAAAGGACGTAGTTCGAAGTTCCGTGAAGGTTCCCAAGTTCGAGAAACACCTGAAGAAGGCCGGAAGACATATCGGCCGAAACGTTGTGGAAATAACAATAAAGATGAAGACAATAGTCCGAAAACCCTTAATGATAAAAATCCTCAAGCTTCGTTTCAGAAATTTGACAACTATTACCGGTATTATTTTTATGGATGCAAATCGATTCATAATTATTTTACACAAAATTGGGTTATTCCATATTTTTTATGCAGGAATAGGAAAACTATACCTTTAATTCAAATAATTTAGTCAAGATTTTATAAGGTATATGTCATGAAGCCGAAGGTTTTAGCTATTAAATTGAAAAGTGTTTTTCAACTCACCAGTCACAAGTTTATTTGCTACTAAATTACAAAAAAAAAAAACAAGTGAACATCTTCTAAATATGCTAAGTCCTTCTTTTTTGCCAGTGATTGTAGATTTTGATGCGTGAAACTTGATAATAGGCATAATAAATAAAAATGATTAACAGCTCCATATCTAAAAATTAATAAAAATATAGGATTTGAAAATATTCCTAATTAGAAAGACGTTATAGCTCTTACTCTCCCATAAATATTCTGAGTAAAAAAGTACGATGTTAAGGCAAAAATTAATCACAAATCCAATTTGAAACTCTCAAAAGAGATTAGAATCAATATTTTGTTGACGAAGCTCCATAAATTATTCATAAAGGTCTACTTACTTTGCAGCTGGGGGTCTGAGATGTGTAATGGCTAACACACTGGACTGAAACCTTGAAGTGAGCGAGTTCGATCTTCAGTCGCGTTGTTATGTTCATTTTCTAGGCAATACTGTAAGGAAAGACATGAGCCCCTTATCCCTCCGACTATGGGGTAACTAGTATCAATGCTGTTCATCTACAAGGATGTATCTGGCATTAATTAAGCCGCGAAGGTTGATATGCCATTAAACAAAGAAACTAAACCATCTAGTTGTTATCTCATTCGGATCATTACACCTGTTTTCGTGGGGTGCAAAGAATTGGATTTGTTCAATACAGTGTATAATTCGAATCTACCTTTTTTCAAAATGATGTTTGAGACTCTGTGGTGCAGCCATATCATGGTAATGATATGGCTACTGCTTGGAGGAATTTATGAACATTAGCAGTATTAAACAAGTCCTGGCGACAACACCCCACGAGACTTCAACTATACGGACACTTGCCCCCCATCACGAAAACTATACAAGTTAGACGAACCAGACACGCGGGACTCTGCTGGAGAAGCAAGGACGAGCTCATAAGCGATGTACTCCTGTGGACCCCCACTTATGGATGTGCAAAAGTAGGACGACCAGCACGAACCTACATACAGCAACTATGTGAGGACACAGGATGTAACTCTGAAGACCTGCCGGAGGCGATGAATGATAGGGAGAAATGGTGAGAGAGGGTCAGGGATATCCGCGCTGGCGGCGCGACATGATGATGATGAATCCAAAAATAATATAAACGGTCTTCCTAAATGATATATCCTAGCCGTCTGTTATTTTGATATCAAAGATACTTTCCAGCAGAAATTATTTTTATGTTCATATTGCCTATAGAAAAAGTTTGAGATTTCTTTTACTTTTGGTTTGGTTTTATGGTATATCAACTATTGTAGATTATTTAATGCCATTTCCTTTTTATACGTAGTATTAAATATATATAATTTGGTTTGGTTGGTTTTATGGCGTATCAACGATTGCATGTTATTTAATGCCAAATCTTCTTAATACATATATATTAATATACATGATTTAGTTTGATTTGGTTTCATAGCGTATAAACTATTGTTGGCTATTGAATGCCAAATCCTCTTTATACGAAGTGCATAAGATAGATTTCCAGACCTTTTTCGTATGGGTATTTAAAATTGTCGTAAACTCTTGAAAATACAGTGTGTTATTGCTATACATCTTATGAGATGACTGACAATTTTTATGATTTCAGCTTCAAATCAACAGCTACAGCAGCAATTGGAATACACCCTACTAAAGCCTGATTGTCACAGCTGGTGAAGTTCAAAAATGCAATCTGGATATGAGGACACTTTAGAAGAACGATATGGAATAAAATTCTGTTTTAAACTTGGAAAGAATGACACAGAAATGTATGGAATACTTCATACTACTTTTCAACCATCTTGCATGAATCGATCATCAGTTTTTGAGTGGCATAAGAGATTCAAGGAAGCCAGAGAGTCTGTGAGGGTTGATGAGCGGTGTGGGAGGAGTAAGGAAGTCAATACACCAGAGTTGATTGGCCATAGGTTTAGGGTTAGGGTTACTATGTTGAGGTTTTAAGGGAGTTCAGGAAGTGATTCGGTCGGAAGAGGCCAGCACTTTTCAAATCGGGTCAGTGGCATTTCCACCAGGACAATGCACCAGTCTACAACTCCATCCTTGTCACAGACTCTATGACCAAGATGGTCATCAAGACAGTTCCTCACCGTCCGTATAGTCCAGACGTTGCTCCCTGTGACTTTACGTTATTCCCTAAGCTCAGAGGCTGTCGTTATGAGACAATTGAGGAGATAAAAGAGGCTGGGACGAAGGTCATTAACACGTTCACACAATAGGACTTCCATGGGGCGTTCCAGAAGTTGTTGGAACGGTACAACAAGTGCATTGGAGCCGGGAGAGATTACTTCGAAGGGGGCTAGAGTTTCATGTGTTTACTATCAATAAAAGTACTCTTACGAAAAAAGTCTGGAAACTTATCGTATGCACCTCGTACATATACATTAAATATATATATTAAATATATATGATTTGGTTTGGTTAGGTTTTATGGTATATCGACCAATGTAGCTTTTTTAATGAAAATCCTTTATATATATATATATATATATATATATATATATATATATATATATATAAAATATATAATTTCTAAACACAATACATTGATAACATTTTTAAACAAGCCTGAGCTCATTCTTTTGCACGTGGTTAAATCTTTTTATTTAATTTCAAACAATTTTGTAGCATAAGTTCTGTCTTTGTCTATAGACTATTAGTCATTTGTTTGAATACATTTTTTGTTTACCCAGTTCATTTTAGCATAAGTACAGTCTAAATGTCAACAGTTCTATTTCAAGCGTTTTAGTTTAGCATAAGTACACAGATTTTTTTATTTCCACACAGTTAAATATAAAAACTGTTCTATCCCAAACAACTTAGTTTAGCCTGAATACACAGTTTAAATGTCAAACAGTTCTATTTGATTCATTGATTGGACCGTAATAGGTGCTACCACTCCGGGACAGAGTGAACCGGGAAGCAATAGCATAGAAGGGGCACTCCGCATTCCCCAAAGATCCAGCATTACAAGAGTTTTACCATCAGTGTCATATCCAGAACACTCGTTAGGGAGTCTTATCCCTCTGCTGAGACGTTGTCGGTATATTCTACAGCCCCAGTCGACTGGCCCTTCTTTTTCTTTTCTTGATTTTTAACATACCAGTATTTGTCACTTCGACGTCAGCCATTTAACCCAAATTCTTTGAGTCTATTTGGTAATGCTTCCATTAAAAATAATTTTATATTTTTGTAATTTGACCATGTATTAATAATCCTTCAGTTTTATCAATACTAGTCATAAGTATTTGAACAAACAGACAATCTGTTTCTTATAGCTGGATTTTAAAAGTTTAAAATAAAACCATAATGCATTGGCCTAGTGTTCGCCAATGGTCCGGGAGACCTGGATTCAATCCCAGGCCGCGTCCTAACAAAGACTTTAAAAATGATACTTGATGCCTCCTCGCTTAACATTCAGCAGTATAAGGTACGTATCAAGGGTAAAGTGGAGTAATCCAGGGAAAAGAGTAGCGCCCCCCTACACCTTGGTGTAGTAGCTATTGAAAAGCGAGCCTTCTGGTTGTCTTCGACTACAGTCGCTAACTTTAATTTTTACTAACTTTATCATGCATTATTTTGACTTATATCATTCTTCGTCATCTTAATTGTAATCGCTTTTTATCACAACTGTCTCACCTTCTTACTTCTACGACAACAAAGAATATTGCGCACTGATAAGAATAAGTTCTTTGTAAGGTTCGAACTCACGTGTACTTTGAAAAGAACATTGATTTAGATTAGTGAAATCCTAGCCTGAAATAAGGCTGTCATAAAATCTCGAAGAGAGATGCAGTCGGTGTATTTTACAGTCTCAGCCAACTGGGATATCTTGTTTTTTAAGGTATATTTCATCAAGCCAAAATGTTCAGCTATTAAACAAAAATGTTTTTCGTCTAATCTGTTGTTAGTGTATTTACTGCTAAATAAAAACAAAACATTAGTGAACATCTTCTAAGATTACTGATTTCATAATTTTTGCCAAAGGTATTTATCATTCTATATTCCCAGGTTTATTCATACCAACGACTCAAAAAATGGAACGTGATACCTCCTTGCTTAGCCCGCAGCATAATAAATACAGATCAAGGACAAGTGGAGACATCCAGGAAAATGAGTTGCGCCCTTCCCTACACCACTATTGAAAAAGGGGCCTTCGGGTCGCCTTCGACTACGATCGGCCAACTTACCAGCTTAAGCCTCACAAATCAAATTAAAATTTGATGATTTACTTTTGAAATGGCTTCAGAGATCAGACTCCATTCATTGGTGTAGAAATTTTGAGATATTTTTTAGAATGTTTTTAAAGGTATTGAATGATTGCAATCTAGAATTTTGCTTTGAATTCAAAGGCCACACGTGAGGTTATCAGTAAAATGTTTTATAACAAGACTACCGAAAGAATATTTTCTCTAGAAAAAAAAACGAAAAGTCGAGGGAAATCCTAGCTACAAGGAAAAACGAACATTATTAGACAAATTTCAGGTGATGATTCTGCTTTTTTCAGATGCCATTTTTTTCCCGACGCTGTCGCAAACCTTGAGGCAGAAATGCACACCCCACAGTAAAGTGTTGATCAATTATCACTGAGGAATCGGTCAACATTTTGATCGGCAAGGAAATCAGTGTTTGAACTTATTCCTAGACAGCTTGAATGGACCAGCTACATATGTCGATGTTATGGTACATATTCTGACGTCACTCGAGAGCCCAGGGCGCCGAAAGTGAAAAACAAGCCGGATTAATTAACTTATTAACTTGAAGAAATATATCAGATGAATATCAGAGAACGATAAAAGAGAAGAGAGAAAGAAAAAGTAAGGTTGAAAAAAAGGATAAGTCTAGAAAAGGGAGAAGGAATATTTTGGAAAGAATAAAGAAAAAGAAGTTTATTAAGAGAAATGAGTCTATCGCAAAAGTAGGTACATTAGAGAGGAAGTGCGAGAACAATGCGTAAACAAATAAGTGAGAAGAGAACGAAAAGAGAAAAGAAAGAAGAAAAGTGAAAAGAAAGAAGGAAAAAGGGAAAAGTAGGACACCGGGACAAAGAAGAATAGCGGAATAAGTAGAGAAATGAATATATAGACCCGAGAAGGTAATTAAAAAACAGGAAAAATAAAAGTGAAATTAATAGATAGATAGATAGATGGAAAGGAAACGAGAGGCAAGAAATTAAAGAGTGAGAAGGAGACTAGAAGAAGAAGAGAAAGAAGAGTAAAAGAGAAGAAAGAAGAGAAAACCTTTTTCAAAAAGGGAATGGTTTAAAAAGCTATGGTAAACATAGGAAATATATCTTATCGCTAGATAGCTATATATATATATATATATATATGAAGAGACGTTGATATGAAAAAGCTGAGATAGATAGATAGATAGATAGAAACAAGCTGAGATAGATAGATAGATTAAGGGAAAGGAAATGAGAGGGAAGAAATTAAAGAATGAGAAGGTGACTAGATGAAGAAAAGAAAGAAGAGAAAACTTTTTTTATATACAGAGAATGGTTTAAAAAGTCATGGTAAACATAGGAAATATATTTTTCCGCTAGATAGCTATATATGTATGAAGAGATGTTGATATAAACAGGCTGAGATAGATAGATAGATAGATAGATTAAGGGAAATGAAAAAGAGCGGGAAGGAATAGAAGAGTGAGATGATTCGATTAAGAAGAGAAAAAGTAAAAAAAGGAAAAGAAATATTTAAAAAAAAAATAAACAGGGTGATGGATTAAAAAGCGAAGATGAAGATTGGAAAAGAAGAAGCAGCTTAGGTTTTGTTGAAAGTCAAATCTGGAATTGGTATCATCACTGAGTTAGTGCCAGTCAGTACACTACTATGCTGGAGAAGAATGTATATCAAGTAAAAAATAGGAAGGTTGAACGAAATCGATTTGATAATGATTCTCAGATAACGATGACCGACGGGCTATACTAAAATCGATGAAAAGCTTACGAAAATATGTTATTGACGTGTTTACTACAATAATAATATTAATAATAATAATAATAATAATTATTATTATTATTATTATTATTATTATTATTATCATGCATTTTCATGTGCATATTAGATGTCTTACGATTATCACTGGGATCGAGTGGCAGCAAGTGGATAGTGTCTCAAAATAGATTCAACCCATTAAAATGATAATGATTTATTAATGAGACAAGCTCATTGGAGGTCATTTGGAACACATCTTGTAAAAGTTGCATCCTTTAAGCTAGGGATTTCAAATCAACATATTCTTAATCGTTATTAGATCTGCTTCCAGGACATGCGATCTTTTTTTGAGTTTCTTATCTGGGTTCAATACCAGATCGAGTCATACCAAAGACTCCGTGCTTAACACTCAGCATTATAAAGTACGGATTAAGGGTAAAGTGGGCCAATCCTGGGAAAGAAGTAGCGCCCTCCTCTACACCTTGGGTAGTAGCTATCAAAAAGGGAACCTTCGGGTCACCCTCGACTAAGGTCGCCAACTTTATTTACTTTACCGCAAACTAAACTCAGTTGGTGACTGTCTGTGAGAAAAATAGCACAATGACACAATTCCCTTCTTGGCATGCTGTACTCCTTGACATTGTCGACGGAAGCTCGAAAACGAAGATTTCATAGTCTTTGGATGTCAATCTGAGAATAATGTACAGGATTCAAAAAGAATGGGATGGACCCGATGGTGAATACGAATATATGACAGTTAGGCCTTATTGTGATGAAAAAAGGACTATGTTAGACCCCAGTAATGATTGATAATGACCCCAGAAATTCAGTAAGGTCCATACTTAGATACAACAGAGTCAGAGTTCCTCAGATCGATTTTGTATGAAGATATTCACTCTTTCTCAGTCATACAAGATGAAAAAGGGCCAATTTTCATTATAAACCATGAAGGAACTGAAGCATCCTCTCCAATCAAATATTTCTGTCAGGATCAGATAGTAAACTGACAGAACAACCGTCGATTTGATCTGTCTCCACAAGATGCAATGATATAGATGAAAATCAAACAACATTGGCATGATGGTTAGAGTGTTCGCCAATGGCCTGGGAGACCTTGGTTCAATCCCAGGTCGAGTCACACCAAAAACTCAAAAAAATTATGCTTGATGCCTCCTTGCTTAACACTCAGCATTATAAGAGTCGAATCATGGGTAAAATGGAACAATCCAGGGAAAGGAATAGCGCCTCCTCTACACCTTGGTGTAGTAGCTATCGAAAAGGGAGCCTTCGGGTCACCCTCGACTACGGTCGCCAAATTTACTACTTATTGAGATTGGAGGGCATGCAAAGAAGAGAGACGTACAAAGAAGAAAAGATTACAGTTACAAGGAGAGATTAAAGAAATTTCGGCAATGGCCCGGGAGACCAGTGTTCAATCCTAGGTCGTCATACCAAAAACTCAAAAAATGGCACTTGATACCTCCTTGCTTAACACTAAATATAATAAGGTATGTATCAAGGGTAAGTGGAGCAATCTAGGGAAAGAAGTAACGCCCTTCCCTACACCTTGGTGTAGTAGCTATTGAAAAAGGAGCCTTAAGGTCACCCAATTTACTTACTTTTACTGGTGATGGTATCATTATGTCTTTATCCATCTGCCTCGGATTCAACACGGAAACATCTGTGGGAATACGAACTAGCCATTCACCTCTACGGCCGCATGATCGTCTGACTCCTCGTTATGTTAACTTTCTCGGCTAATAGAAATGCATAAGATCGATCGATCTCACCAGGAAAGAAACAAGGCAACGACAAAAGAAACTGAATAAATGTTTTTCGGAAACAAAGGAGCCCGTGTGACTTTTTCAACGAAAACCCCTTACTAAAAACTTCTTAGCCTATCTGCAAGTGAGTCTGTCTTTTCATGCTTTGGTCTCACCAATCTATTCTGCATCTGTATTCTTCTCAGACCATCTCTGTCTCTGCAGTCCTTGCAACCTGTGCTCTGGTCGTATACCTTCTGCGTCAAGTAGCGGACTTCTTCAGTCATTTGTTTGCACACAGTTAAATGATCAAACAGTTCGTATTTCTTCTCAGACTGTCCCCTCTTTGACAGTGTTCTCCAACGTCGGTCTCTTACTCACTTCTTGTGGCAGACTTATTCTCCTGAACAGTCCTCTGGTTCACCCTCTGTATCAACACATTAATGTCCTGCTTCTCAATCATATCCAACCTCAAGAGAATTCTTGGAAAAATTCAAAACGGCTTTCTAAGAAATCTCTCCACGACCTCGTTAATCTGTCGAAATATCGGATTACCTGCAAAGAATCACGAGGCAACATTACTGTATTATTGAATTGTTAGTGATACATAGCATCACTAACAATTCAATTAAACAGTCATTTGTTTGCACACAGTTGAATGATCAAACAGTTCTATTTCTAACAATTCAATTCAGAATAAGTCATTTCCACTCAGTTTAAATGTCAAACAGTTCTATTTGACCCATAGACAGGACCCTATCTGGTGCTACCACTCCAAGTTAGAGTGGACCTACAAGCAATGGCAATAAAGAGGTACTCCATATTCCCCAGAAATCCACTGGCTAGAGCTTTGCCATCAGATGGTTTTAATATCATATCCAGGACACTCGTTGGGGAAGTCTTACCTCTCTGCAGGGATGCAGTCGCTGTATTCTAATGCTCCAGCCGGGTGAGCTGGTTTCTTAAGTGGTTTTCTCACATGCATATAATTATTTTTGATATCATGTATTTTCATCGAATGCAAAAAATTCTCAATCGTATCCAACTTCAAGAACATTCTTGGAAAAATTCAAAACGGCTTTTTAAGAAATCTCTCCACAATCTCACAGATTTTTTCAATCTGTTGAAACATTGGAATACCTGAAAGAATCACAAGGCAACATTACTATACGTAGATAACTCTAAAGCATTTAATCCCACACACAGAAGAAAGATAGAGCACATACTACATGCATATGGCCTTTTCAAAGAAATTGTTACCACTGTCATGTTGTTTTACAACAACATAAAAGCAATGGCTCGCACACCTAATGGAGACACCAACTTCTTCGACATAGTCGCTGAAGTCTTGAAAGGTATATATGAGCACCATATTTGTTTATACTCAGAAAAGACTGCTTACCTCGAACGACATTTGATCTAATAAAAGAAAAGGGGTTCATATTTAAACAAAAAAAAAAACAGGCTAGAAATTATGACAGCTGCAGACTACGCAGATAACATAGCACTTCTCGCAAATTAACCAGTCCAAGCTGAATCCCAACTGCATAGCCTAGAGCAAGCAGCGAGAGAAATTGGCCTCTACGTTAATGCAAATTAAACAAAGTACATGCATTTTAAACAAAAAGTACCTATCTCCACTCTATGTAGCAAGCCTATAAAATTAGTGGACCAGTTCACATATCTCGGCAGCGATATCTCATCTACTGAAAGCGATATCTCATCAATTGAAAGTGATGTCAAAGGCGCGGAATGTTATGAAAAGATTATTGATCATATGCAAGTCTGATCTATCCGATCAATTAAAACGAAATTTCTTCCACGGTGTAGCTGTGTCCATACTATTATATGGATGCACCTCATGGACGCTAATAAAGCGCAGAGTAAAAAAACTAGTTGGAAAATACACAAGAATACTGTGTATTTTCTTGAACAAATCTTGTATCTGTGGACACAAGATGTAGCCTATAAGACCTGACAGGTGCGATGAATGATAGGGATGGATGGCGAGAGAGTCAGAGAACACCGTGCTATCAGCGCGACTAGGTGACAATGTCTTGTAAATTCTTCTGTTGATATTAATGATAGTTATTACCTGGGAATTTAAATGTAGGAATTGAAATTAAGTTTAAAAATAAGATAACATTTATTAGAAATCAGGATAAATTTTTTTGTGCAATAAAGAAAATTACATTCAGCCTTTACTTCGTCGACCTTAGTCGAGGGTAATCCGAAGGCTCCCAGTTCAATAGCTACCACACCGAGGTGTAAGGGAGGGTACTATTCCATTCCCTGGATTCCTACACTTAACCTTTGATCGTTACCTTATAATGCTGGTTTGTTGGGTTTTATGGCATATCAACTTTAGTGGATAATTTAATACCAAATCCATTTTTATGTAAATAATCTGTTCTATTTAAAAAAATAGTTAAGCATCAGTATAAAGTTTAATTGTCAAAAACATTTCTATTTCATACTATTCAAGCAGTTATGTGTAGCAATTCAGTTAAGTGTAACTACAGTTTTAATGTCGAAAAACAGTTCTATTCCAAATAATTCAGTTAATCATAAGCACGCAGTTTAAATGTAAGTACGTTTTAATAGTCAAGAATATTTCTATTTCAAGCTATTCAGTTTTGTCAAACAATTCAGTTTAGCATAAGTATGCTGTTAGCTCTATTTAACCCATAGATAGGGCCCTATCAGGTGCTACCACGCCGGGCCAGAGTGGATCTGGGAGCGCCTTATAATGCTGAGTGTTAAGCAAGGCGGCTTTAAGTACCATTTTTTCAGTCTTTGGTATGACTCGACCTGGGATAGAACCCCGGTCTCCTGGATCATTTGCGAACACTCAACTCGTACTTAAAGATTGAAATTGTTATACTACTGTTAATAAAATTGCTGGCATTAATTGGTGATTATCATAAATAGTTATTCCTTGTTAGAAAAGATGTTTAATTGCTTCCTATACACCAAGTACTAACATTAGCATTAGTATATTCATTGATACACAAACACTGAATAAACGGAAAGAAAAGCTGATGTTGTATATTCATAATACATATACAAATATATGCAGAAACATCATCAACCGTTAATGACGACTTAAATAATGAATGAACACACTTCTTTATAAAAAATATAATCTCTCACACTTTATTCTTGAAAGGGTGATGTTTGTTGTGAGTGAGAGATGAGTTGGAGACGGGGACAGACTGCTATATTGACCACAGGTTCTTCTTCGACCATAGCAGCACTTCTTCCTCATCTTGGCTGAGTTGCTCAACCGTGGGCTACTGAAGGCCCAAAGCCCTCTGTCTGCCGCTGGTTCTCAATTCGGCATCTTATCCCCAACTGACTCAAGCCGTTTGTGCCCTGGTCATATTATTGTTTAACGTTCACCTGCTTCCGCTGTTCTTCCGCTTATTTACCCAGGTGCATCTCTTGATTGACGGTTCGCTCGAGGGTCAATATATAACACTGAGACAAATTTGTGGGACAGGATTTAATTAAGCTTTTGTATAGACAACTTGAAGGTTTTCTTCGTATATTTATCGTATCTGAGTACCAAAACACACCATCAAAAATACTCATCTGCGAGGAAGACTATTCGAACACTTGTGGCAGAGGAAATATATTATGGTTTAACGTTTCCTCATGCTAAACAATATAAATCAATTCTCGAGGAATTAACAGCTATAACATATTTATTGCTAAGACAAACTAAATAGAATTGATACAGAAATTACAAGAGAAGAGTACATTATAAAGAAAAGTTCTTTGGTATAAGTAGGGAGTCTTTAGTTAAATGAAAGTTATGTTAAGTCTTACATCAAAGCATGGTAACTCGTGTGGTACGACACAAAGTTCGTTGGGGCGATAGCCCACGCTATGTTGAGAGGAGCACACATTTATGCTTGCTTCGTTTTGTGGAGACCGAAACCAAGAGTGAGAGAGAGAGAGAGAGAGAGTTTTGACTTAGCCGCGTTGTTTTAAATACTACTTTGGCCACCCCTAACAAACGGCCATTAAAAATGTTATTTGAAAAGCAAAGGATGTAATTCCTAAAAAAACTCATATACACAATTGTAACATTTAATGGGTACATATAACAAATATTATAATAGTTAACAATGTGTCCCAGAACAAATGAATTACTCACATTGTTCAGAGAACAAAGAGAGAATGAAAGCGGATACGAAATAAGGATATATATAAAAGGCTTTTTTTCTCAGGTGGTTTTCTTGGCGAGTTGAATCAAAGAATCTTATCGGAATTGGAGGCAAAAATCTCTATTAATTTCAGAGAACAGATATGTGAGCAATGCCTCACGAGTGAGGATCGAAATCGTAAGGTCTTGATCGTTTAATGAACAAAAGCAAAAAAGGAAAAAGAGAAGGAATTACGGGTCTACATTCCCACTAATGAAGTTGTTACGTCGAAAACTACACTCACCAATCCAAAGGAAGACAATTATTTTTGTCAGCCTACAACAGTCTACACCGGTTTTAGCAATAGAAGTCTACACCGGTTCCGGCAACATCAAGATACACCAGCTTCGATGTTCGCGACATCCTAGATACGCAACGATTTATATTTTACTATGCTAACATAAAACGTTAAAGAAAAACTGCAAATATGCAGAATTCTCAATCATCTGAGTTTGAAGAATACGCCGACAGCATCATTGCTATAGGATAAGACACACACACACACACACACATACACACACACACATATACATACACACATATACACACACGTATCCCAACGTGTATTGGATATGACACTAAATTGCATCCGATGTAGAAGCTCAAGTCGAGGAGCTTTGGGGAATGCGGAATACACCTTTATTACCATTATTTTTGGTCCACTCTGACCCGGAGTGGCAATACCTGTTAGAATCCCAACAATGGGTCAAAATGAAATATTCAACCTCTTATTAAGGATTATTATTTATTATTGAATAGAATTATTAGTGTTGAATAGCAATACTTGAAACCATTTTAACTTTGTGCAAATAAAAGACCTCTAGCGTGTTTAAAATTTTTATTTACAATCTATTCGCTCACGTATCATAGAATAAATAAAGAGAATTTTGCATTATTTAACCTGAAAGGGTTGATATGCCATAAAACACAACCAAACAAACGTCAAAACTCCTCTACACACTGAACGGAAAGTGTCTGTGATATTCTAAACAGAAGGTTCGGGGGGGATTTAAGAAATAAATAACATTTTCTTCATGCAATTGAGGATGAATAATGATGAGTGGGAGGTTAAAATTTTGGAGAATCTTCATGCGAAATTGAACTTAACTTGAGAAATCTTGTTAGATGACAAAGAATAAATGTTAAAATTTTAAAAAGAACATTTTTGATAGATAGATAGATAGATATCGTCGTAGGAAATGGACACGGCAACACGAGTTCAAATCCTGGACGAGACTGATTGCATTTCACATAGCACTAATACCCTTGGGAAAGGTATGAATCCACTTATTCTCCCTCCAACAATGGGTAAATAGTAGGGCAGACTGATTCTTCAGCCTTGGTGAGGCAACTAGTCGAGGCGAAGGAAAACCCTCAATTCAAACCTGTTAAACTCCGCATAAAAATTGACCTTGTGTCATATCCTGCCCGAGCGGAGGGGTTGGGATAGATAGATAGATAGATAGATTTCAACTGAGATAGATAGATAGATAGATAGAATAAGGGAAACTAAAATGAGAGGGAATGAATTGGAGAGTGAGAAGATGATAAGAGAAAATGGGAGGTACAAAAAAAGGAAATCTTAAAATAAAACAGAGAGACGGTTTAAAAAGTGGAGATGAAGATTGGAAAAGAAAAAGCTACTTAAGCTTTTGGAGAAAGTCAAATCTGGAATCGGTATCATCAAGGAGTAGAAGCCAGTCAGTACACTACTATGTTGGGGCAAAATGTATATTAAGTGATAGATAGATAGATAGATAGATAGATTAAGAGAAAGGAAACGAGAGGGAAGAAATTAAAGAGTGGGAAGATGATTAGATGAAAAAGAGAAAGAAGAGAAAACTGTTTTTAAATAGAGAATGGTTTGAAAAGTCATGGTAAACATAGGAAATATATTTTTTTCGCTAGATAGCTAGATATATATGAAGAGACGTTGATATAAACAGGCTGAGATGGATAGATAGAGAGATAAATAGATAGATTAGGAACAGACATAGATAGATAGATAGATAGATAGATAGATAGATTAAGGGAAACGAAAATGAGAGGGAATAAACTAAGGAATGAAAAGATAATGAAATGAAGAAGAGAAAGAAGAGTAAAAGAAAAGAAAGAAAGAAGAGAAAACTTTTTTAAAATAGACAATGGTTTAAAAAGCCGTGGCGAACATAGGAAATATATTTTTTCCGATAGATAGCTATATATGAATGAAGAGACTTTGATATAAACAGGCTGAGATAGATAGATAGATAGAAAGAAATTATTGGTCTAAGATAGATAGATAGATAGACAGATAGCTGTAACAGTGACCTACTAATCCAGGTCTTAGAATGAATCTTAGAGAATCAAGCAATTTTTCATCTCAAATTTTTAGTGAATAATAATTTTGTCTCGTCTTTATTTACACAGACCCTTGTTTTTTTTAATTATCCAAATTCACAAAATAACGAAGATAACAATAAAGTTAAAATGCTAATTAGAATCTTTCACTCCTTTCTAAATAAAATAATCACCGCTGTTACAACATGAATCCAACGGCTCAACGGATCGTCTAGTGTCTCAAAACTTCATTACATGATGTCATTGTAAAAGTCCGTATTTTCTCTAGGGTGTGATTTTCATAGAATATCTTTTTTACAAAACTACTTTAAAAAGTATGCACTATAGAATATATATATATATATATATATATGTGTGTGTGTGTGTGTGTGTGTGTGTGTGTGTTCATTGCACTCAACTAATGATATAAATATAATTACTGAACTGAAACTTACCATTCACTGAGATGGTATCAACGATGTCTACTTAGCGAGGTCGGTATTGTTCATATCTTTTGATGTCTGCCTACGAGGAGGGCAGACAGAGTGACAGACAATTGACTTTAATTCAAATAATGATCGTCTTTGCTTAAATTTGATAGTTAGTCATAGACGGAGACAAACGCCAATATACCGACTGCTTAATGTAATTGTCAGACATTAGATTTAAAAAAATCTTAAAACGTATCTAGTGTTTTACACATACACACACACACACACACACACACATATATATATATATATGTGTGTGTGTGTGTGTGTGTGTGTCTTGTTCCTTTTTTAATCCTGTAAACCGAACAAATACATACATCATAATTAGGGAATGCTTCGATTTCTTACGATCGACAGTATATAAATGACTAAAATCGTTTCTTTTTAATATCATCTAGTGTATCTCTTTAAAATGACCTCCGGCGGTCGCTTAGGTATAAGAATACGTTAGGCGTATCTCAGGCAAAGGAGTAAAACTCCAAAAGGGGTGCCCTGGGTATGACGCTAACCTGTATCTGATGGTAATGCTCTAGTCCAGAAGATCTGAGGGAGTAAAGAGTATCATTTCATTTCTATTACTCCCAGGTCCACTCTTACTCGTAGTGGTAGTACATGTTGGGGTTCTGTTGCATATTGACCTCGGCCAAGCTGTCAAAAAAATAAATGCACTTGTGTAAATAACAGATGCATCCGGTCGAAGATATCAGGGGACAACCTTGATTGTCAAAGGGTTGAATTGAGTGCAAATTGTGACGCTCGCGAGAAGTAGGTGTGTATCAAATTATTATATAACCCCAGCGACAGGAAGTCCAGATCAGTTGGAGAGAAGATGCTGGAATGAGAACCATGTCCCAGCAGAGGCTGGGCCCCCTGGCCTCCGGTTGAGCAGCCTAGGAGAACGGGGAAGAAAGGCTGTGATAGCCAGAAGAGTTGGGGCGTCAATATGTTTCTGTCTTTATTCGGTCTCCAACTCCCTCTCACACACAACCCTTTCAATAAAGTGAGAGGTATATTTTTCTAAAGTACTGTGTCCGCTCGTCGTTATTGCGTCGTTATGTTTCTGTATGTATATGTGTATGTATAGTTGTTCACTGGCTCTTCCGTCTCCTGACAGCTCTTTTGCGTGCTTTTCTGCTCCACACAAGTATCATCGCCAAGAATAAAAATATAATCTTATATTTTTATATACATACGTGTTCCGCGTTGTTATTAACGACACAGAATACAACAGTTCCACCCATTTGTTAAATAGACGAACCAGACACGCAGGACACTGCTGGAGAAGCAGGGACGAGCTCATAAGTGATGTACTCCTATGGACCCCGACATATGGCCGAGCAAAAGCAGGACGACCACCTCGAACATACATACAGCAGCTGTGTGAGGATACGGGATCTAGCCCAGAAGACCTGCCAGTGGCGATGAACGATTGGAAGAAATGGAGATAGAGGTTCAGGGATATTCGTGCTGACAGCACGACATGATGATGATGATATATATATATATATTGTAGTATATTTAAAATAGGAATATTGCTTTCAATAGCGTAGTCATGACTAAAAAAATTTAAAAAGCGATGTAAAATAAGTTAAAATTCTTAACAAGAGACCCTTCATATCGGTCACGCCTTATCAAAGAATTTTATCCGTAACACTTGTAAAGAATTTAAGATTTGGCTGGTAACTGGTGATGGTGTCATAATTTTATTTCTTTTCATTACAACATCACAGTCACCTGCTGAATTTTAAATTCCTTACAAGTGTTACGGATAAAATTCTTTGATGAGGCGTTACCAATATAAAGGGTCTCTTTTTAAGAATCCTTTGATATTTTAAATCTATTTTTGAAATATTTTAGTCCGGAGTACACTACAACAAGCAATATTCATTTATACATATATGAACATATAATGAACGTGATTCCGAAACCTCTGGGAATAAATTAACCTAGGCGAGATGATATGCCGTTAAAATTCTTCAATCAATCGAAAGCAGTGATACAATTATAAACAGCCGGAGTCAGTTTATGTTCTACTAAAATAATCGAGTTGGAAAATTGTCTTTTGGAAAAAATGCTCATCGATCTAATTCTATGAATGTTGGATGGACAATTCCTGAGTTTGTCAGTTCCGAAATATGAAGTGGACCAAGGCAAAAACAAACTGGCTCCGTATAGATGAATTATTGAAAAGCGCTGAGTTTATTTTGGAAGAACAGTGGACGAAACAAAAAAATAAATAGGACTGGATATTGTAATAAAAAAACCATCGAGGTAATTTACAGCTTTATTGAAATGTAACACAACAGTGGTCTGTCAGGGCGGAGCGTTTTTAAATATATAGATGGCTGATCCAGTGGGAAACAACTAAGGTTGACTTGTCTTTATTGGGAATCCTTTTGAGATTAGGCTTCTTAATCTGAGAATTAATTTTTTTTTTTTTTATTGCAGACTTTTGTCCTCATCTTGGTAGTTTTTTTTGTTGTTTTTCTCACAACGTTTCGGCAAAATTTCACCTCTGGCCTTCTTCAGGTGATTAACTGCGACCTCGGATAGGAATGCTGAGTCTTGTAACCGTATCCCCAGTAATTACTGCCTTCCATAGTTATTGTCTATCGTAGCACATTTTTGGTTGCGGTTAATCACCTGAAGAAGGCAAGAGGTAAAATTTGGCCGAAACATAGTGAAAAAAAAAAAAACCTACCAGGATGAGGACAAAAGTCCGCAATAAAAAAATAGGTTAATTCTAAGGTTGACTTCACCATCGATAATAAATGGATCAAATAATGAGTTTTTTTCAACATTCTTGGGAGGTTAACAAGGAAAGACACCTTGAAAAAGCCGGAGAGTGCAGCGGCCGAATCTTTGCCATAAAGACATCAAAGACAATGAAACTGGTTGGAAAGAATCAATGTTGTAAAATTTGTCCATATACAACTTTTAAATTGCGATGGAGGGGGCTGGGAATTGGCTGTGTTTTTCGACTAAGTTGCCAGACCTTCAACAAGGGAAATCAATAGGCCACTTAATACTGTCTGAGATATATTGCTTCCCGCTTAGAATTTCTCGGCATGGCGTCCTAAATAGGAAGTTTCTTTAACCTAACTGTTTCTCTAATTCTTATTGAGTTCCCCTCAATGCATGCGTCTCTGTGAGACAACATTAATACGTGACGGTACAATTGATGTTATATTCCTATTTTATACACTATTCTCCGTGGCGACCTTCAGACATCAGTCTCCTTCAGACTAACAAAATCTCTTGTTTAATTAAAATAAGCGATGATTCTAAAAGTTTTCTTAGCTTAATTTATTAGTAAAAGTAAAGTTGGCGACCGTAATCGAGGACGACAGGAGGCTCTCTTTTCAATAGCTACTACACCAAGGTATAGGGGAGGGCACTACTTCTTTCCCAGGATTGCTCCACTTTACCCTTGATACGTACGTTATATTGCTGAGTGTTAAGCAAGGAGGTATCGTGTACCATTTTTAAAGTCTTTGGTTTGACGCGATCTAGGATTGAACCAGGTCTACCGGACCATTGGCGAACACTCTACCCACTAGGCCAATGAGCTGGTTAGTTGAATTTATAATCAAGTACAAATTTCAGACATACTATTTACCGGATTTAAAAGTGCTATTTTGTGGTTTTCAAATGAAATGTAGGTTTCTGTTATTTTTTGTATTATTTCCTTCAGACACACCGACTGAAGTACTATGGGGTTCCTAGTGAGAATCAAACTTTCTGAACGTCCTACCGGTGATTCTTCGAATACACTGTCTGTTTTCCTGGCAAAACTGAGGGTTGTCCTTGTTATGACACTAAACAGCATCTGATGGTGACTTTCAGCTTTGAAGATTGGAGGGAACAGTTACTCGTCATCCGCATTACTTCAAGGTTTACTCTTACCCGTAAGGGTCCCAACTCCAGCTTAAATAGATTTGTTTAAAATTATTTACATTCGATTGAAAACTCTTATTAACAACAAACATTCGACAGGAAACCTTTATGAAACAAATACACAAAAAAAAGGAAAGATGAACGTACAATGAACGTGATTCAGTAACCTTTTGGCATAAAACAACCCTACACGGGTTGACATACCGTTAAATTCAATCAATCAATAAATCGAACTATCTAACAATAGTCTACAGGTCTTGCTTTCTAAGTATTATACAACCTGAGGCAAACTTTCTTCACTAGTCCCATAACTTGTTTTTGTCGTGAGGTCTATACTCCTATCACGTGTCTGGTGTAGAATTAGTAGATTTACAACTAGTTTAATTTACTGTTGTCTTTCTCGTAGACTGGTTGCCGAACCAAAGCTAAAAATTTAGACTGTCCTACTATTTACCAATAGATGGAGGAAGAATAGCTGGATTCATGCCTTTCCCAAAGGCATCAACGTTATGTAAAATGCAAACAGACGCATTCAGGATAGTCGACTTAATGTGACGATAACTGTTACGCTATGAATGACTCCACGTGGTTCCTCTTAATTTCAGTCTGAAGTATGGAACACCTAGTAAAGATTAAACTCACTATTAATGGTCCGCTAACCTAATTTACAGATGATTACATCATAAGAAGTGCCATTTGTACTGTTTTGTTTTGTCTGGTGTTGAAATCTTTAGGGATTTACAATTCATGTGGATTCCAGGTAGACATCCATCCAAGTTAAGCAGCTCAATGTGTGGAAATCAGAGCCTTTAATTTGACTGGACCATAAACATGACATGAAGGTTCTTCATGTGAACGTAACCAATGTGTGTACAGATTTATAATTCATTTATCAATCTTGCCTTAGTACAAGAGAGTGCTGAGAAGTTCTCAGTCCAACCAAGAAGAAAAACCTAAAGCCATGAAATCGACTTAGTATTTGATTTATTCATCTCACAGCCTTGTTGGCTGGGCATAGAATATAGTGACAGTATCACTTGCCGAGGCGTAGGGTTTACCCCATCCCGCAAAAAAAGGGGTCTTGGTTATGATGCTTAACTCCATCTGATGGTGAGGTTCTTGTTCTGGAGCTGTGGAGAACCATTCAACTGTGTAAGAACAAAATTGTTGGTATTAGATAATTCTACTTGAAACTAATTCGATTTATAAATGTTAACAATGCTTGATAAAATTTGATTGCGTGGGAATAAGTGATTTACATTTAATAGAATTATTAGTGGTTGTAATAACAGAATAAATTAAACTGTGTGCAAACAAATGATTGATATTAAATTAGATAAGAATATTTTGACAAATGGAAATACTAATATTAGATTGCAATACTTGAAACCATTTACCTGTGGACAATAAATGATCACCATTGAATTCAGTTATTGGGGTTGGATAACAATACTTGCAATCATTTAACTGCATGCAAAAAATAATGTTACGTACAAACATTTCGCTTAGAAAGCATATATATATATATATATATACATATATATATATATATATATATATATATGTGTGTGTGTGTGTGTGTGTGTGTGCCTCGGCATCAATTGACAAACTAGGATTGATATGCCATAAAACACAACCAAACCAATCAAATCGTATTCTTGGGGGAAATTTTCAGGTTTGGAAACAAGAAAAAGACGCACGAAGTTAGATGCTATAACTTTGGGAAATCCTGAGTACCCCTTCATTGCCATCGCTCCCAGGTACACTCTAGCCCGGAGTGGTAGTACTTGATAGGGTCCTATCTATGGGTCAAATTGAACAAAACTGTGCTAAACTGAATAGTTTGAAATAGGACTGTTTTGATATTTAAATAGCGTACTTATGATAAACTTAATTCTTTTAATAGAACTGCTTTTTGAGATTTCAGTTGTGTAATTATGTTTAACTGAATTGTTTGAAACTGAAAATTTTTGACATTTAATAGTGTGTAAGCAAAAAACTCTATTTATGCTAAACTACATTGTTTGATATAAAACGGTTTATATGTATAGAAATTGATTTGGCATTGAATAACCTCCAATGGTTGATGTGCCTTAAAACCAAATCGAACCAAACCAAATAAAGTAAGATGAATAAGTGTATACAGCCTTTAAACAAATATTTGTTTTACCAACAAATGTTGTTCAAAAAGTATCTGGAGCTTTGGGGAATGCGGAGTACCCTTCATTGCTATCGCTCCCAGGTCCACTCTGCCCCGGAGTGGTAGCACCTGATAGGGCCCTATCTGTGGGTTAAATAGAACTAAGCCGTTCTTCTTTCCCGATACTGATTTTTGCATTTAAACTGCGTATTTATGCTAAGCTGAATTGTTTAAAATAGAACTGTTTTGACATTGGAACTGCGTACTAATTCTGAACTGAATTGCTCGAAATAGAACTGTTTTGACGTCTAAACTGTGTACTTATGCGGAACTGAATTATCTGAAATAAAACAGTTTAACATTTAACTCTGTGTATTGCCCAGAATACACTGTGTATTGCTGTAGAATACACTGAGCTTCCAGCAGTGCTGGAGCTTTGGGGAATGCGGAGTACCCCTTCATTGCCATCACTCCCAGGTCCACTCTGGCCCGGAGTGGTAGCACCTGATTGGGCCCTGTCTATGGGTTAAATAGAACTAACAGCATAAGAATGCTAAACTGAATTGTTTAAATAAACTGAATAGCTTGAAATAGAAATGTTTATGACATTTAAACCGTACTTACATTTAAAATGCGTGCTTATACTTAACTGAATTATTTGAAATAGAATTGTTTTTCGACATTAAAACTGTATTTACACTTAACTGAATTGTTACATATAACTGCTTGAATAGTTTGAAATAGAAATTGAAATTAAACTGTGTACTTACGCTGAACTGAATTGTTTTAAAAAAGAACAGATTATTTACACAAAAATGGATTTGGCGTTAAACAACCTACAAAGGTTGATATGCCATAAAACCCAAGAAACCAAGAAACCAATCAAAAATTATCGTTTCTGACTTTACAGGCAGCAGTCCAGATGTCAAGACATCCGGCTTTTATTATTTAAAAGCCTCAACCGTTTAACCCACTTTGGACTTAATATCTCAAGTTTTGTTAATCCTTCCAAAACAATTTTTTTAAAAATCCCTTTCCCTACAATGGACGTCTAAAACCTTTCAGCATCCGCACGTGTTAGATGAACTTGCTAATTATTACAGCGGTAATGGTTTTCTAGGCAAGCTTATTGAAGATTAGACAATCGCAAATCGCTTTAAGATTTAAGTAAGCCAGGGACTCTGAAACTTCTCGTAATTTACCCTTTCGACCCGTTCATTGATCTGGATTTACTTCTTCCCTAAAATAGATTAAGAGTTAACATGGTTAAGCAAAGAGATAATGACTAACTTTATCGATTCAAAGCGAAACGAGAAATCTAGGTTAAGGAATTGCGTATATCCGATGAAAATAGCTGTCCGCTTGAGTGGGTTCTGTTGGCGATGTTCTCCAAGATGGTTAGATGGATTTTAATAAAACTTTGTTGGTTGGTTGGTTCGTGGGTTGTGTTTTATAGTCTATCAACTCTTGTTGGTTATTTAATGTCAAATCCTGTCTAACGCACACACTTATATATATATATATATATATATATATATATATATATATATATAAGTGTGTGTGTGTGTGTGTGTGTGTGTGTTCGCTTTATTAAAATTCATCTAACCATCTTGGACAAAAAAATCGGTCAGTCATCTCATACGATTTATAGCAATAACATAGTGAATTTCCAAGAGTCTACGACAATTTTAAATGCCCATACAAAAAAAGTCTGGAAACTTATCGTATGCAACTCGTATATATATATATATATATATATATATATATACGGGTTGCATACAATAAGTTTCAAGGATTTTTTTTTTGTATGGGCATTTAAAATTGTTGTAGACTCTTGGAATTTCACTATGTTATTGCTATACATCTTATGAGATGATTGACCAATTTTTATGATTTCAGGTTCAAATGAACAGTTACAGCAGCAATTGGAATACATCCTACTAAAGCCTGATTGTCACAGCTGGTGAATTTCAAAAATGCAATCTGACACTTTAGAAGAACGATATGCAATAAAATTCTGTTTGAAACTTGGAAAAGATGCCAAGGAAACGTATGGAATGCTTCAGACTACTTTTCGACCATCTTGCATGAATGGAGCATCAGTTTTTGAGTAGCATAAGAGATTAAAAAAAGGCAGGGAGTCTGTGAGGGATTATAGGAGCTGTGAGAGGGGTAAGGAAGTCAATAGACCAGAGTTGATTGGCCAAAGGGTTATGCTTAGGGTTAGTATGTTGGGATTTTAAGGGAGTTCAGGAAGATATTCCGTCGGAAGAGGCCAGCACTCTTCAAATCGGGTCAGTGGCATTTCCAACAAGACAATACACCAGTCCAAAATTCCATCCTTGTCACAGACTCTTTGACCAAGATGTGCATCAAGACAATTCCTCAGCCTCCCTATAGTCCTGACCTTGCTCCCTGTGACTTTTGGTTATTCCCTAAGCTCAGAGGCTGTCGTTATGAGACAATTGATGAGATGAAAGAGGCTGTGACGAAGGTCATTTACATGCTCATACAAGAGGACTTCCATGTGTTCTTCCAGAAGTTGTTGGAACGAAACAAGTTCATTGCAGCCGGAGGCGATTACTTCTAAGGGGACTTGAGTTTCATGTGTGTACTATCAATAAAAGTGCCCATACGATAAAAAGTGTGGAAATTTACTTAATGATCCTCGTATGTGTGTGTGTTTCAATGGGGAGAGGCTCAAAGTTCTTGAAGCTTATATATTTATCTACACTATTAAGATAAGACAGTTCATAGTTTCAATACCGCAATGAAACACCTAACACATAATCTTATAAAAAAGCATGATCGACTTAAGTTATCTTCGAATATATATATATATATATATATATATATTTAATAAAAGTACTCTTCGTGAACAAACAATATTCGATCGAGCATGAATTGATTTGCTGCAGATAGGTGCATATATTTGCAATAAATTTCTTTCACCATTGTCATAAATGGGAAAAGATAATGATATGGCAGAGGCACAAAAAGCTATCCTTCATACGTTGGAGAAAGATAGCTGTCCAGGTGAGATGCTCGTAGTCTGCCATATGGAAGATAACAAAATAAATTTTTCAAAACGGTCTTACTGCTGTTCCAAACACGATATCACAGTTAGAGATACATATCAATTGAAGAAGATCCTAATTTATAATTACAAAGCCTGAAATGCTGACGCTCCAGACACTCCTTCAGCTTGGATATGACAGCAGGGCACCGATTCTGGAGCCTCTATCAATATTTAAACAAAAATGAATGTGTTCATTCTTTGTTAGATATTAAAATTTATCTGTTGATTAATTGAGCTTAGTAATCTTCAATGATGAAACAAGATTCTGTATTTACTTCGGTGATTGTGGCCATCGCTTCTGGAGAATATTATTGAAGATGATAGATGGACAACGTGTAAAAAAGGCATAAAATTCCTACCATTTCAGCCCTTTCTTTCGGATAGATCTGTTTCTAAAAACGGTCGATTAATGCAACGGTCTATCAGGATGTCCTAGATTATTTTCTTATCACATACACTCAGGAAAAGATTAGGAACAAAGATTTCATCTTCTATCATGATCTCGCTCCATACTTCACTGCGTAATCTACCAAATAAAGGTACAAGGAGAAGAGAATACGTGTTTTTGATTGGCCAGCAAATTGCCCATATGCAAATCTTATCGAAAATTTATGGAGGTTAAGAAAATACTATCCATCAAATCTTGAAGAATTGAAGCGACCACAAGGTTCCCTTTTCAATAGGTTCTACACCGAGGTGTAGGGAGGGCGCAACTCCTTTCCCTGGATTGCTCTACTTTACCCTTGATACCTACCTCATATTGCTAAGGGCTAAGCAAGGAGGTATCAAGTACCATTTTCAAAGTCTTTGGTATGACGCGATCTGGAATTGAACCCAGGTCTCCCGGACCATTGGCGAACACGTAAGCCACTGGGCCAATCAACCATTTGTTTACACGCAGTTAATGGTCTCAAGTATAGAAAATGAATAACTATTTCTATTTGACTATTTGATGGGATCCTAACAAGTACTACCATTCTGGGTCAGAGTGGAGTTGGGAGTAATGTTAACGAAGGAATACTCCCCATTCCCCGACAAGAGTATCATCATTATTTGTTGTGTCATATCCAGGAGACTAAAACTTTGTAGGGGAAAAATAGGATCTTGGTGTTATGCAAAAGTCGGACAAATTGTCGAAATCGATTACTTGGTAATATCTACATTAAAAGAGAAAATAGGAATTGGAGTGACTAAGAATAAAAGAGAGTAAATAATAGTCATGGTAGAATTGTGTTCATCGGATGAGTCTGCTCACTTATTTCGCCTAAAAATATTTAAAACAGGTTAATTTGCTAATCTTGAATAACCTTTTGGGAAGAGCTATAACCGAAACAAAGTACTCCGTTTTTTTTTTTTTGTTTTTTTTTTTCAATCAAAATTGTCAAATATCATTAGCGTCAATATTACGTAGAATTAAGATGACCTCAGCTATAGACTCTTGTGTCAATTCATAATCATAAAGAGACTAGAAGATCAGTTTTCAAGAAAGAAAAAGATGGAAGTTCTACTGTCATGACTTAACTCTTTTCCTGGTTTGGATTCTTTATTTAATGGCATATCAATCTTCGTGGATTAGTTAATGCTAAAGCCATCCTTATAGAAGAACAGTAGTGATACTATTTAACACATAAATGGGGGAGGGAGATACATTTCCCTAGAGTATTAGTCCATAAGAGAACGGAATAGCGTTAGTCGAGTTCGAACTCTCTTACTCTGTGACCGTAGTCTAGAACTCCCTTTTCCTGGTAAACAGGTTAAGTTAGGATAGCTTATTTGGTTAAATGGCATATCCTCCCTTCTAGGTTATTTAATGCCAACTGACCCATTGGTATAATAGGGTGTTCACCAATGGTTCAGGAGACTGGGGTTCAGTCTCAGGTCGAGTCATTCCAAAGACTCAAAAAAAGTTACTTGATGCCTCCTTGTTTAACACTCAGCATTATAAGGTACGGATCAAGCGTAAGTGGAGCAATCGAGGAAATGAGGTTGCACCCTCCCCCTAACACCTTGGTGTGGTAGCTATGGAAAAGTGAACTTTGATATATATCTATTTGTGTGTATGATTGTAAGTGAATAGTTTGTCGGTAACTTTATTTTTAGACAAGTTAGAGCTCATTTGTCTGCACACAGTTAAATGTTTCAACCGTTGCTATATTAACATTAGTAATTCCATTTATCAAGTATTCCTATCTATCATTAAGGGTTTTCGGACTAATATCTTCATCTTTATTGTCATTTCCAGAACCTTTCGGCCGATATGTCCTCCGGCCTTCTTCGGGTTTTTTTCGAACTCGGGAACCTTCACGGAACTTCGAACTACGTCATTTATTTAATCCACGCGGTTCACCTGGTCTGATTCCGTTAGCCATAACCGGGTACAAGTGTAAAGTATTCCTGTATTGTTACTCGCCTGCAGTCAGGATTGAACCTGCAACCTACAGATGATTGTCTCCTTATAAGCTTAGGGAACTAACGCTTATAACCGTTACGCTATGTGTCCTGCTGGACAGTGTGAATTCAGTGTGAATTTTTGGTACTTATAAACTTAATGTTCTTACTTGACTAGAATTACTACTATTATGTATGATTTTCTACCTGTGCCCATATTCAATTTTTTTCTTTCATCTCACCTTTTTAATTATCGGTTCCCATATTGTATTCATCTCTATACTTGGTCTACTCAGCAGGCTATTGTAACCCAACATATGTGCTGATTCCTTAAGGCGTCTAATCCTCCAATGTTCAGCCCTATCAATTATTCAATAAAGGGTGTAGTTCGAAGTTCCGTGAAGGTTCCCAAATTCGACAAACACATGAAGAAGGCCAGAGGACATATCGGCCGAAACGTTGTAGAAATAACAATAAAGATGAAGTCAATAGTCTGAAAACCCTTAATGATAAAAATCAAGCTTCGTCTCAGAAATTTAGACAACTGATATTCCTATCTAATTTAATATCAATCATTTGAACACAGTTTACAATATTAATCATCCGTTAGCACAGTTAAAGAGTTTTGAGATTTGCTATCTCCCACTAATAATTCTGTTTTGTCTTAATCAGTTGTTTACACACAGATTACATAGTTCATATATATTGCTATCTCAGCGCAATTGACACTCAGCCATCGTCCTCTAACACCTTGAAGATAGACTAGGGTTGGATACTTGTTTGTCAAAAGAGAAATTTGAAGAATACAGTCGCGACGATCTAAGACCTAACCAGCCGATTAATAGGATCGAGCCTCTCTGATCGCCCGCTTAGCCTAGTAAGGGTCAAGGTGGAATGTTGAAAGTCATGAGACTACTTCAGTTAACGGGTCACGGACTACTCAGCCACCAGATCCCACCCTCAAGCATTACGAGTCAGCATTTAAATCAACAGATAGCCTCGTTGGTGAAGGGGGGTTTACCCATTCTGCAAAGCTGCCGTCGGTGTATTCTACAAGTCCAGCCAACATGTCAGTCATGGAAAATAAATTTAGTTTAAAAAATCTGAATAGAGTCCATCGTGGGGATCAGTGAACCAAGAAACCTCTATTTCTAGCAGTACTAATCAAGGTTTCGCGCGCTTAACGAAATGTTCATCGTCGTAGGAAATTAAATCGGTGAATGAATATTATTTTACCAATTCTGAACAAAGCTTATGGCAACTGCGAAGAAATGCGTTTCCTGTTTTCCCGTAGTCGAGAATGCCGACAAGTTATCAGTCTGACTAATAATGAAGACATCGAGTCATTAAACGTGGCTGTTACTTCATATATTATCTCAAAGTTCCGTTGTTTTTTTTTGTCAGGACTTGGAATGGAAAACCGCACGTAAAAAAGTCAAGATTGAGCCTGCATCCTCCTGATGATTGTCTCCTTAGAAGCTTAGGGAACCAACGCCTATAACCGTTACGCTATGTGTCCTGCTGGACAGTGTGAATTTTGGTACTTATAAACTTAATGTTCTTACTTGACTAGAATTACTACTATTATGTATGATTTTCTACCTGTGCTCATATTCAGATTTTTTTCTTTCATCTCACCTTTTTAATTATCGGTTCCCATATTGTGCCGTGAGTCCGACATTTAAACTACCGAAACGGCATTAATACGCTTGTTCTCTCCAAACCACTGCTAAGGTTTGGTTTAGTTTTATCGCATACCAACTCTTGTTGATTACTTAATGCCAAATCCTCTTTATACATAGATATTATATATATATATATATATATATATATATATATATATATATATATATTATTTGGTTTGATTAGATTTTATGGCATATCAACCATTGTAGGTTATTTAATGCCAAGTCCTCTTTATACATATATATTAAATATATGATTTGTAAATACATTTTTTAGATTCATGCAGTTAAGTCATCAAACAGTTCTAGTTCTAACAATTCAATTTAGCATGAGTCCCAAAGTTAAATCGTTCCAAGTATTGCTATGTATCACCATACTTCAATTAAACTTTAGTCATTTGTTTACACAGAAGTTAAATGAGCAAACATTTCTACTTCAAGCAATTCAATTCAGCTTAAGTCAACTAAGTTAAACCGTTCCAAGTATTGCTATGTATCACTAACAATTCAATCAAACACCAGTCATTTGTTTTCACAGAAGTTGAATGATCAAACAGTTCTTTTTCAAACAATTCAATTTAGTTTAAGTCAACAAAATGACATCCTCCAAGTATCGCTATGTACCTCTAACAATTTAAGTAAACATCAGTTATTTGTTTACACACAGTTAAATGATCAAACAGTTCTACTTCAAGCAATTCAATTTAACGTAAGTGATTTGTTTTTACATTCAGTTTAAATTCAGTTCTATTTGACCCATAAATAGGCCCCTCTCAATTGCTACCACTCCGGGTGAGATCTGACCTGGGAGCGATGGCAGTGAAGGAGCACTCCGCATTCCCCAAAAGCTCTAGGGTTACTGGAGTCTCACTATCAGATAGTCAAGTGTCATATCCAGGACACTCATTGAGACACGTCTTATCCCACTGCAGAGTTGCAGTCGTTATATTCTACTGCCTCAGCCGACTGGGCAAACCCCTGCTAAGAACTAATGGAAGGATAGACAAGATTCGTTACTCTTGGTAAGGGGATCAGCCGAAAATTCTGAATTGACCTTGTATCCGATTCTGTTCGTTGTGGAGTTATTGGATAAAGATATAATCACGATCTCGCGAGGAAATCTGTATAGAGATTTGTAGAGTAAGAGAATAAGGAATTAGAAGTGCATTTTTGCTGGGGGTGTCTACATTAAAAAGCTTTACGTGTAATTAATCAATCAAATCAGCGTGAGTGTATATTTACCCAATCATTTGCCCACAAGCAAGATTCAATTCAAGATCAATTTTTCAGCGTTCTGTAACTGATTTGAATTTAGAGTTTTCCTTTTCTATACAAGTTCCCATACAGGAGGCGCTCGTGTTGTAATGGTTATCGTCGCAAGAAATGAACCAAGCGAACAGAAATTAAATCCCGGATGAAATTGTTAGCATTTCATATGGCGCTAAAGGTACACATCCAACTATTCTAATCCAACCCATGGGTAAATGAGAGGGCAGCCTTTTTAACCTTGTTATGGCAAACAGTCTAGGAGGGAAAAAATCTCAGAATTCAACCCGGTTAAACTCCACTTAAAAATTGACTTGAAATCACATCCTACTTGTGGTGGAGGTGTTGGATATATATATATATATATATATATATATATATATATATATATATATATATATATATATAACACTGACAAAATGACACTTTCACACAATGAAAAGTAGTCTGGTTATATTTTGAGTTATATTGATTGATATTTTGAGGGGAAATAGATTAACTCTGCATATATATAAGCTGCATACAGACTACTTTTCATTGTGTCAAAGTGTCATTTTGTCAGTGTTATCCCATGAAGAGGTATACTTAAATATCTGCAGAAATATGCGGGGTGTACTCACTTTTGTGATACACTGTATATATATATTACCAGTTGCCATACCAAGATTAAAGAGCCTTTTCTGCCCGATTTTTTACTCATAGATGGGAGAATAACAGTTATTAGCGTGATGTGAAATGAAAATAGCCTCATCCAGCATTTGAACTCGAGTAGCTGCGTGCATTTTCAACTACAATGATTGCTACACCATGTGCGCCTCGACAGGAGTGTTAACAAATATGTTTGTCTGGGTTTTTTTTCCCTTTATTTTTTCTTTTCTTTATTTTTTTTAGGAAACCTTCAGACGGGGCTCATCTGTACCAGGGAACGTAATAAAGAGCAATAAACGCATCATAATTAAATTAATTAAACTTGAATTGATTATGACAGTAATTATCTAAATCTGTTTTAATGGAATGATTGATTGATATTAATGGCATGTCAACCTGTCTAAGGTTAATCTATGCCTACACGTTAGGAGACTGCTTTCTGTGTCGGGTGTCTCAAAATAGATGCAACCCATTAATGTGATAATTCATATTGCATCCAGTCATTTTTTATCTGATTCTTAAAAAGCAATCATATCACGTCAGAAAGGTCAAACCAGATGACAAGGGCAAAAATCTAATGACTTTATTGAACAGTGCACGTGAAAGACCAAATTCTTAGGGATGTCTTCGGGGGGGGGACTTTTTCGGACTCTTTCTGACAGTATCTCTCACCGTATCCATTTTATCAGGACATGAAGCCGTCAACTTCCTGCCAGATCTGCGATTTTCTGTCTTTTTGTTGACATTGTTTAAAGACCCTGTGGCTTGAAATTTGTGTACCCAACGATAAATTTGCTTTTACTTGAGATAAGTGTCAGAGTTAAACTTCCTGTGATATTTTGCTGGCTCAGTTTTGAATAATTTTGTTTCCAAATAAGTATTGACGCCAAACATTTTTCTTCTCTTATCCAAAGCATTGTGATCGAGGATTAATACTTGTTATAGTAAACTATTTTTAATTCTGAAATAAGAAAGAACAAAATATTATTAGTTTTTGAGTTATTTGTAGCCACATGGGTCCCACGTATATTAATACAACCTACGAGAATCATTAAATAAGTTTCCAGAATTTTTCGCATGGACACTTTTATTGAGAGTAAAGTAAAGTTGGCGACCATAGTCGAGGGTAACCCGAAGGCTCCCTTTTCGATAGCTACTACACCAATGCATAGGGGAGGGCGCTACTCCTTCCCTGGATTGCTCTACTTTACCCTTGATACATACCTTATAATGCTGAGTGTTAAGCAAGGAGGCATCAAGTACCATTTTTTGAGTCTTTGGTATGACTCGACCTGGGATTGAACCCAGGTCTCCCGGGCCATGAAACTCTAGTCCCTTTCGGAGTAATCGCCTCTGGCTGCAATGCAACTGTTGTACAATTCCAACAACTTCTGGAAGGCCCAATGGAAGTCCTCTTGTGTGAGCCTCTAAATGACCTTCGTCACAGCCTCTTTAATCTCCTCAATTGTCTTATAACGACAGGCTCTGAGTTTAGGGAATAAGCAAAGGTCACAGGAAACAAGGTCTGAACTATAGGGAGGGTGAGGAACAGTTTTGATGCTCATCATAGTCAAATAGTCTGTGACAAGGATGGAGTTGTGGACTAATGCAATGTCCTGGTGGAAATGCCACTGACCCGATTTCAAGAGTGCTGGCCTCTTCCGACGGAATCTCTTAAAATCTCAACATACTAACCCTAACCCTAAGCCTTTGGCCAATCAACTTTGGTGTATTGACTTCCTTACTCCTCCTACATCTCTCATTATCCCTCACAGACTCCCTGCCTACCTTGAATCTCTTATGCCAATCAAAAACTGATGCTTGATTCATGCAAGATGGTCTAAAAGCAGTCTGAAGCATTCCATACGTTTCTGTGTCATTTTTTCCAAGTTTAAAACAGAATTTTATTGCATATCGTCCTTTTAAAGTGTCCTCACGTTCAGGTTGCATTTTTGAAATTCACTAGCTGTGACAATCAAGCTTTAGTAGGATGTATTCCAATTGCTGTTGTAGCTGCTGAAATCATAAAAATTGGTCAGCCATCTCATAAGATGTATAGCAATAATATAGTGAATTTTCAAGAGTCTACGACAATTTTAAATGCCTGTACAAAAAATCCTGGAAACCTTTTGAAGGCAGTCACATGGGTCTCACAAATATGGATGCAACCTATATTAGCAGTCACATGGGTCTCACGTATATTGATACAACCTATATTAGCAGTCACATGGTTCCCACGTATATTGATACGACTTATATTAGCAGTCACATGGGTCCCACATATAGACACCCTGCATTTACGTTTTTGTGTAATTGTTTCTTAGGAGTTTATTAGGGGGTCTTGGCACATCAAATGAAAATAATCTTTAAAAGATCTATTTAAAGCCAAGCTAAAAATCCAGCAAATGTTACAACTTGCGTTCGCATCGCATGTATACTATTAAACTGAATCGTCTGGTCCTAAAGGGACCCTCCTTCCACGCAGTACCTGCTTTGCAAATCTGACTCGTTTGGCACCTGAGGTGTCCCAAAAATGGAGAATCAAGCAATCTTCATTAGTGTGTAGCTTCCCACTACAAAATGATCTCGTGTACAATCCTACCAGTTTGGATGGGGGGGTTTAATATCAATCGGCACAATCACTCCCAACCCAAAGTGTACCTGGGAGTAATGACAATAAAGAGGTACCCCACACACCCTAGATGACCATCGGATGTAATTCAATATCACACTGAGGAAACCCCTTTAGGGTGGTGTTCTTAACCCTCCGAAAGGGATACAGTAAGTTTATTCTAAACCTCACCGAGAGTGCGTTGAGTTTTTTTTTTCCCACTATTACTTAATAAATACTTTTAGAATTATCTGAATAATATAACTTATAACAAATTAAATCAAAAGAGGCAGTTGTTTCTCTAGAATAATCCAACACTTAATAAAACGCTAAATTACAAAAAAAATAAAAATAAAGGTTAGTTTGTTATTACAGGGTGGAACGATGAAATTTGCAAAGACAATATGGTTCCATTTCCGTTTAATGAAAACCGGTTTTCCTTTTCCTTTTTTTTTCTTTTTTGTTGCAAACCATCAACTAGTTGGCCAGTTGAGTACAAATCCCAAGAGCGATAGGAGCCTTCTATCATGTCTGAATATGAAACAATGTTCAACGAGCGAGATCGGAGATGCGCCGCTATACAACTCAAGCTCTCTACCCATCCAAGTCATAACAACAGGACCATTGCCAGCACCCTCAAAATGCAAATCTGGATTGCCACGCATAACAGAGACGTGCCCAGGGTGATGAAAACAAAGTCTCCGGCTACGGTTATGGTCTTTGGTGTGGTTTCGAGTGAGAGCCACATCATGCCACCTCACATCTTCGAAGTCGGCTTGAAAGTCAACACCAAAGTATACCTGGATGTGCTGAAGAGTATGGTTATTCCCTGGTGCAATCAGGTGGTCGGTAACAGACCCTGGGTGTGGCAACAGGACTCAACGCCGGCCCACAAGTCCAAAGAGGCCCAGGCTTGGCTTCAGAAGGAGTGCTACGACTTTGTACCCTTCTCTCACTGGCCCCCTCCTCCCTCGACTTGAACCCGCTAGACTACTTCGTTTGGGCATACATCGAGAACATTATCAACATGACCTTCCACAACACCAAAGCCACCCTGATCGCTGCCATCCGCCGAGTATTCGCCAAGCTCCCACCAGTGCTAGTGGAAAAGACATGCTCCCAGTTCTGGATCCGTATCGAGGCGGTGATTGAGGCTGAAGGCGGCTACATTGAATAGATGCCAGCTCTACTACATAATCAAGTTAACTGAATTGATTTTTTCAATAAAAGTTTTAAAATAAAGCTGTAGTGTTGTTTTCTTTAGGACAACAATTTTATCATTCCACACTGTACATATGATTTGTAAGTGAACAATTAGGAGGTAACTTCATTTTTTAACAAGTTTTCATAGCTCTTTATTTGCCAACTATTGAGCGGATTCAGGTTTTCTTATTTAACAGTAATACATCTATTTAAAAGCAATAATTTGAATAGTTGCAAATATTTCTACCTAACGTTAATAATTCTGTTTAACATTAATCACTAAAAATTCTTTGTCCAGTCGGCTGGGGCCGTAGAATACACCGACCGCTTCTTTGCAGATGAGTGATACTCCCCCAACGAGTATCCTGGATATGACACTAAACAATTTGATGGTGAGGTTCCAGTAATGCTGGGGCTGTGGGGGATGCAGAGAACTCCTTCATTGCCATTGCTGCCAGGTCAACCTTAGCCCGGAGTGGTAGCACCTGATAGGATCCTATCTATGGTTCAAATAGAACTAAACTGTGTACTTATGCTAAACTGAAATGCTTGAAAAAGAACTTTTTTGACATTGAAACTATGTACGTATGCTTATTTAAACTGTTTGAAATAGAACAGTCCGAACATTTGCTAAACCGAATTGCTTGAAATAGGACAAGTTTTGGCATTGAAACTGTATACTTATGCTAAACTGGATTGTTTGAAATAGAACTATTTCAACATTTAATTGTTTCTAAACAAAAACTATACTTATACTAAACTGAATCGTTTGAAATTTAATTCGGCGTTAAATGACCCGAAAAGCTTGATATGCCGTAAAACAAAACAACCAATCATCCAACTACCTAATAATTCTTTTTAATATTAATCACTTGCTTGCACACAGTTAAATGCTTTCAAGGTATTTAAATCTAACACTAAACCTTTAATCTGTTTGTGGGGCTGCATCTCTCTGTAGAGGGATAAGCCCCCTCCACAAAAAGGGGTATGCCGAGCATGACACTACGCTGAACCTTTAATCTGTTTGTGGGACTGTATCTCTCTGTAGAGGGGTAAGCCCTCTTCACAAAAAGGGGTATGCCGAGCATGACACTACGCTGAACTTTAATCTGTTTGTGGGACTGTATCTCTCTGTAGAGGGGTAAGCCCTCTCCACAAAAAGGAGTGTTCTGGGTATGAATGACACTCCGCTAAACATTCTAAAGAAAGAAATTAATAAGACGAGAAAGATTTTTTTTTAAGTCCTCCAAGTCAGAAAAAACTGAGTTTTTAATAATTTGTCACTGACAGACATGGCATATACAATTATAAATATAGGATAGACAGGGTTCTCTAGCTCTGGAAAGGAAACCAATTTAGAAGAAAGAAAACATCGAATTCAAAGCATCTGTACTTCGCTTATAAATTGACTTCGTGAGTATCCTGTCCGTCGTGATGTGGGGGGGATAAAAAATAATTAAAAGCATAGGGTAAACTTGGTTCTTTGCTCTTGTTTAGGTAACCAGTCTAGGAGAATGCAAACACTGAATTCAACTCAACAGTAGTCCACTTAAAAATTGCCCTTGTGTCACATTCTGCTCGTGACAAAGTTATTAAGTAAATATGTATATATTAGAATCATAGAAGCACACATGGTTAAACTGTTATTGCTCAAGCTATGAGTAAATAGTTGGGTAGACTGAATTCTTTAATATTGGTATGGCAGCCGGTCTAGGAGAAATAAAACTCTGAATTTAGACAAGTTAAATTTCACTTAAACCAACATTTTGTCACATTCTTCTTCTGCGGAAGATTTAGGTAAATACACATATATTAAAGTCAATTACCATTAATTTCTTAATGCCACTTTATTCCGAAATCAAATTAATAACCATTAAATTTTTGTTCCCCGGATGTGTTCACCGGTTTTTGACGGCAATGAATTTCAATCCATATATGGTTCCACTCCTTAACCTATGAGTAGATTTGATATCATTTTCTTATGTTTAAGAATCAACCCTCAAAAGTGAAACTTGTCTTAGTTTTCGCATATTCAAACAATACTCTTAGTATTTACAAAGATCTGCTTAATCTAGTACGCAGCTAATGTTTTTAGTTTGTTGTGTTCGGTAGCTTAGATTAGCAAGTCAAGATGGCTACTTAGTTATTCTAAATGACTCTGAAACTAGGAATTTGTTACAAAGGACATCGACGTTACTATCAACTCATTTAAAGATTCTTTAATTTAAAAAAAATCAGTCTTTTATCTTTAAAGTTGGTTTTTCGTTTTCCTTTTACTTTTTTTTTTCTTAATTAAGACTGAGCAAACGTCAAACGAACGCTATGGAACAACTAATGTCACAAAATGGCGGACAATGTGACTCTCTTAGATTTCATTTTTACCTCTGCCGCCGCCTTCTCTTGTCAGCGTCGCTTAGAATCATACGGGATCTCAACGCAATGAGATTTCACCCTGATGTTCAATTTCAGCTTTTTTTTTTCTTTCTTTCGTATTCATTGTTTTTTGTTGTTGTTGTTGTTGTTTTGGGTTTTTTTTTTCGAGAGGTGTGTTGAATTCTCGCTCCAGTCCATGAAAGAGTGTTGGTAAGAGATGAGAGACAAAGAACGTTAGAGCCAGTGCGCATGTGCGTGTTAACTTTCCCGGTTCACTCCACAAATTATTTAACATTAGTTTGAGTGATTTACATGTGAAATGGCGAATAGTTAAAATTGCATTAGCGACTGTCACACGCAATTATTCGAAATCATTTCTTTCACTTCATTGTTTTGTTTTGTTTTTTTTGCTTCTAATTTTGTCCAGTTTTTAAATGTTTGTTTTTTTTATTTTTTTTTATTTATTTTTAAAATTTTATTTATTCATTTATTTATTTTTTCATTCATTTAAATTTGTCGTTCATACTCTGAAGAAAGATTGGCAATCAGCAGTCGAACGTTCGTGTGGAGGAAAGGAGAAGTGAAAATAGTTGGATTTACTGCAGGGTTAATTAATGTTCTAATTACAGTTTAACTGTTTTCTTCGAATTAGAGCTGATCGTGAAGAAGAGCTTCTGCCTCAGCTACTGCCTCTGTTTGCTTGCTTTCCTTGCTTCGATTCAACTTTTGACGGCCGAGGAGAAGAATGTAATAAGATAGTCAGGTGAATCAAACCTATCATTATGAATGTACAAAAAGAAAAGAAAAGAAAATGAATAAGAACTTGTCAACAATTTTAAATGCAGGATGTGATAGAGATAAATTACAAATCTTGAGCAAAAAGATTTTTTTTCTGCTTTTACGTTGGCTACTACGGTAAAGACTCGAAGATTACATTAAAAAATGCAGAGGAGGACTGATTACAGCGACCAGAAACAATTCTGAAAACACAAGAATCAACAGAATAACAGAAAATAAAAATGCGAAGAAAAACAACTGTATGAACCTTTCAAGCGACAAACAAGCAAAATCTCACACGAGAAAAATTGGAAGTGGCTGAGGAAGGGAAACATTAAGAGAGAAACGGAACCACTTTTAATAGCAGCACAGAACAACGCCATAAGGACTGTGTCAAAGCAAAAATAGACTAGATGCAATAAAATAGCTGAAGTAGATTTTGTGGTGATAGAGATGAAACAGTCAATCATATAATAAGTGAATGCAATAAGGTTGCGCAAAAAGAGTATAAGACTACACACGACTGGGTGGAGAAGGTGATCCACTGGGAATTGTGCAAGAAGCTTAAATTTGACCATACGAACAAATGTTATATGCAAAACCCAGAATACATCCTAGAAAAGGAGACGCACAAATTTCTCTAGGATTTTAGAAACAAAAGAACCACCTGATCTCAGCTAGACGACCAAACCTAGTAATAATCAACAAAAAAAGAGAACGTGCGAAATAGTTGACTTTTCGTTTCGGTGGAGCACAGTGTAAAACTGAAGTAAAGTGAAAAAAATATATAAATACCAAGCCCTGGCTAGAGAACTGAAAAAACTATGAACATGAAAGTGACGGTGATACCAAGTGTAATTGGTGTACTCGGTGCAGTCACCAAAGGATTGATAAAGGGACTGGAGGAGTTGGAAATAAGAGGTCGAGGGGAGACCATCCAGGCTACAGCATTGTTGAGATAGGTCAGAATACAGAGAATAAAGACGTGACGAGACTTGCTGTCACAAAGACTCCAGTGAAAAACCATCAGCTAACGTTGGTGTGAAGAACTCTCAAATGAGTAAAACAAATATACGAAAATAGAGAAAATATCTGGCAAAATCATGAATTTCATCACGAAAACCGTGAAAGACTAAAGACAAAAAAAGGAATGAACAGCAGAAAGACAAATCTTACCAAAGATGAAAATCCAAAGAAGCATCTTCGAGAGAAACTTACTCTCGCCAATACTTTTTTTTATTATTGTAATGATACAGCCTAATTATATAGTTAGTTAATGCACAAAGAGCTACATATTCTTAAATCACAAGAAAAGATTAATCGACTTATGTACATAAATGATATCAAGAACATGAAAAAGAACTGGAGACTTTGATAGAAACAATAAGAATATACAGTCAGGATATAGGAATGGAATTTGGCAGTAAAAATTCTGCCATGATCACAAAAGATAAAAGAGAAACAAGGAAAGAATAGAACAAACAAACCAGGAAAGAATCAGATGGCTTGGAGGAAAGAAAAATTATAATACTTAGGAATACTGGAAGCGGACATAAAAAAAAACAGAGATTAAGGAATAAAATCAGAAAACAGTTCCTCTAAAAACCTTAGTGTTTAGCAGAAATCCTAGCAGTCCCTCTTTTAAGATACTTGTGCTTTCTTAAAATGAACAAGAGAGGAAACTAGAAAAATTGTCTAAACGACGATGACATTGATGATAATCTACTCGGTCTTAGGTCCAATAAATGGCAGAATTTTTACTGACCAATTCCATTCCTATGTCCTGAATGTATATTCTATATCTGCGATTTAACGATTCCTTCACTGTCTAAAAAAAAATAACGTCTCCCTGGTTTGGAGTCTGATCCAGAGGGAGGTTAAAATACTGTAATAAAAGGGGTGATATTTTGTTATGACTACATGTCTGACTTTTATTTTTCTATGAACTTGTCCTCATCTCTTCATTGTCTCCGGCACCTAACATCGTGACCCAGTATTGCAACAAGACAGGCGATCAGAAGGCAACCATTTGGATTAATTTCAAGGGGACACATTTACATAATACACCGGTTGAAGTTGCGTGTGATGTCATAGTGATTCATTGTCTCCGGCAACTAACGTCGAGACCCAGTATTGCAACATGACAGGCGATCAGAAGGCAATCATGTGGATTCATTTCAAAAGGACACATTTTCATAATACACCGGTTGAAGTTGTGTGTGATGTCATAGTGATTCATTGTCTCCGGCACCTAACGTCGAGACCCAGTATTGCAACAAGACAGGCGATCAGAAGTGTGGGGTGATGTGTGTAAATGAAGTGGTATAGATAATGGTTGTAAAACGGCGTGAACAAAATGAACATTTAAAACAAGGCGAACGAACAAAAACAAATTTATATTCTATAATATCAAAACTTACATTAATACATGAAAACATAACTAACTCTAACATACTGATAGTGTGTATATATATGTGTGAGCTCGTGTGTGTATGTGTGTGTGTGTGTGTAACACAACTAAACTACAAAAAGAATTGTAAAATTAAAATGTCTTTTTTCTATGATTAGAAACAGGTAGTTTTTTAAAGACGGGAAAGCGTCTCATAGTTCTTGTACAATAATGTCTGCGAGGCATGCTGTTGCTGATACGGGGGAATTTGGTCAAAAAGAAGGTGTTGCCGCTACGAAGAAAATTCGTAAAAGAGGTGAATGTGTTTTAAGACAGCGTATTTATAGAAAAAATCGTCTTAACAGTGAAGTGGCTCAAGACGCAGGACTTGAATTTTCGCGCGCCGACGTAGTTGTAAGCATATCACGTGGTCCTCCTGGCCAATGGTTTCCCGAGACTGAACATTGAGCGTCCGCCATCTTTGTGGGAACAAGTGGCATACCGCCCAAATTAAATTATAGGAGTGTAAAGTCCTATAGAAGGCAACCATTTGGATTAATTTCAAAGTGACACATTTTCATAATACACCGGTTGAAGATGCGTGTAACGACACAGTGATTAACAATTTTTTTTCTTATATTTTTAACACGACAAAGATTTAGAAAGGGACTCAGAACGATTTAACAAGTGATCTTATTCTAAACTATTATCAATATAATTTACTTAATTATAATTATAATTATTTTTCAAATTAACTCTGACGAGTCTAGAGATCGTAGATTTATTAAATCAGTGGCTCAACTCTACACATTCATTCATTTCAATTTTTAAATTTTTTTAATTCCAAAATTTAATACGTTTTATGACAACTAGTATTGTTACTTTTTTGATTAAATTTATTGTTAAGTCATTAAATTAAATCATAGAAATACTTGAAAATATTTACTCGTATGCGAGTAAATGAGTTGTTTGGTTTTAGTATGGTATCATCAAATTATCTGTTAAATAACCGTACATATAATATGTATAAAAGAGGCTTTGGTATTAAATAACCTATAGAGGTTGATATGCCATAAATCCAACCAACCAGTCATTAAATAATTTATCCTGTTTTATAAACTTTCGTCTTTTGTTGTTGTTTTTTTAAATAAAACAATTTAAAAAGATAAAGAACTGAAAAAAAGTTCAAATGTATTTATTTACCCAACCCCTCCACCATGTGCAGCATTTGAGCTGGTTCACATTCAGCATTTTCTTTCTCCTTTATGAGTTGCCTAACCAAGTCTAAAGAAAACAATCTGCTTTAATCTGCTGTACTAAAAAAAAAAAGAGATGGATGCAGGACACTGCTGGGGAAGTAGGGACGAGTTCATAAGTGATGTACTCCTATGGACCTCTTCATATGGCCGAGCAAAAGCAAGGCGACCAGCTCGAACCTACATATAGCAGCTCTGTGAGGATTCGAGGCGTAGCCCTGAGGACCTGCCGAAAGCGATGAACGATAAGGAGAGGTGACGAGAAAGGATCAGGGATATCCGTGCTGATGGCACGACAAGTTGATGAAATGATCATTATTATTATTATTACTATTACAAATATTTTACTCTTTTGAGAGTTTGAGAGTTAGCTGATGGTTTCCCACAGGAGTTTGGATGACAGCAAGTCTTCTCAAGTCTCCATGACTCTTCTCAGTATTCTGGTCGATCTTGATAATGCAGCAGTTAGGATGATCTCTACTCGTCCTTTTATTTCCAAGTCCTCCAGTCCCTTTGTCAATACTTGACTATACCAAGTGAATCATATACAATTGGTGTTACAGTCAATTTCATCTTTCGCAGCTTTTTCAGTTTTCTCCCAAGGTCTCGGTACTTACCTTTCTTTACGCTTTCTTTCAATTTTACCATGTGGTTAGCATGAAATCCTTTCTGTTCTTCGAGGAACCGTTCGGGGCCTATTCGCGAATAGTAAATTTCCTCCCTGGTTTGTGCCGTTAGCATTTTCTACATCATCGGTAGGTATGTTATGGGTCTGTAATTGTTGGAGGCAGTTCATTTTCGCTGGTCTTTTTGGATGAGGGTGGTCTTTCCTTTTGTCATCCATTCCGGTATGTCTTTTTTCTTCGAGGCCCTTATTCATTTCAATAGCCTGCCTATCGTGAATTGAAGTGAATTTTTTAAACCACTATCCTTCTATAACCTGGCGTTTGTCAATTAGGTCCTTTATTGAGTGTTGCTCTGAGTGAAGTGTATTTTCCCCAAAGGACTTTCTTCGGGTCCTTCAAACTCTTTTTCCACGTTGCTTATCCATTCAGCTTTTTTAAAATGTTCTCTTCGTTCCTATTCTTTGCTCCAAAATTGTTTTCTTTCCTTGTCATGTGGTTCTGCCATTGTTGTATAGCCACATACATATACAAGTATACGCGGAAACATAATCAAACATAATTTACGAACTTCAATGAACGAACGAACACACTTCTTTATAAAAATATATCTCTCACACTTTATTCTCGAAAGGGTTGATGTTTCTGTGGTGTGTGAGCGATGGATTGCCAACGCTTGCACCCTCTTACAAGCTCGTCATTGACGCCTCTGGTCAGCTGCATGTCCCTCGATCGACTGCGATTCTCTGCACTCTGTCTAAATCTCACCTCGTGGTTCTCATCACGTGATCTCCTTCCGGTTACACACCTGTTCGAGCGGAATGCAATGAAGCACCGTCATCTTCCTGTTTACTAATCAAAATGTGACAGCTTACCAAAGCACTCAGGGCCACTAAGAACGAACCGAAATTCCATGGCATATGTTATATAACACTATGACTTCATGCATTCTCCCCCTACTTTCGTGTAGAATTTTTTTTTCGTTTATTTGGAATATCCTGTTTTGTCTGTATTGTTTTATCGTGTCTTGATGTCTATTTAGTTTTCCTTCTTTTGCCAGTAGCTTCCGCTTTCCTTCCTCAAGTTGTATTGTTTGTCTTGCTTGTCACGATGCTTTTCTCTTTTCCTCCTAACATATTCCAGTGCTACTCCTCTGTCTTAGCATTTTTGCTTTTTTTCTCTGTTTCCAGTTGATTTTCCCATCCAAGGTTTGAGCTTCTGTTTGTGTTTTTTAGTGGAACACTGATTTTATCACAGACTAATTTTACTCCTGCATAAATGAGTTCGTTTAATTCGCTGATATTCTTCGTTAAGATGTGTGTTAATAATTCGTTTTTTTTTTGTTTTTTGTTGTTTTTTTTTTTTTTTGTTCTGTTTCTGCCTTGACTCTTTTCCAGTTTTGGTTTCTTTGCAATGGTAATCTCGTCTTCTTTTCAGACATAATTCTCTGTATAACATCTGTATTCCTTTTTCTTCTTGTGTTTGTCTTTTTCTGTGTTATTAGGGTTTGTAGTGTTTCGATTGCTATTACTTTGCAGTTCATTTTGGTTTATTGTTTTAATGGTATATCAACCTTTGTAGGTTATCTAATGCCAAGACCATTCTCTTAGAAAACAGTAGTGGTATAATTTAACCCGTAGCTGGGAGAATAAGGGGGTTCATACATTTCCCAAGGGTATTTGCCCGAAAGTGAACGTAATAGCGCGACTCGAATTCGAACTCGCTTACTACGATTCTGCAGTCCATCGCTATAACCATTACACCACGAGGAGACCCTTAATTCATTTTCGTTAGAGGTTTCTTGTTTTTCAGTATTTAGTATGTTTATTTTTGTATTAGGTTTTTGTTTACTTCATTCCCTTTTAATTCGTTGGTGTATTTCTAATATTTCAAAGTCAGAAAATCAACCTTTCTTTATAATCGTCCTAATAGAGCCAGCGAGATCTTGGCTTATTGTCAGAAACCTTCTGCATTCTTCCCAGATTTCAATTAGTCTTTTTCTTTACACTCTTTATATAGGAATGCTCCTAAAGTAACAGTGAAGTGAAAATATGTTGTCTTTCGTAGTCAATTATCTCTGTTGGTGTCTCTGATTTGTGTGGTTACTTAGGTGACCGTTCGTGTACCTGAAAAAACATCAAATATTCGTAGGATGCTGTTAGATCACCAAGGTTAGCTATCAAGGGAGCACCCGCCGATTATGACACCCACACCTGTTGTGTGCCTACCATGAAGTTTTATGTTTCGATTTGTCATTTTTATCATGGGTAGTATATTGTGGCAATACCAGATGCAGGGCTTGTTTAAAATCTGAGCACCTGTCATAGATGTGACCAAGTACTCTATAAGTGAAATAACACTTAAGCGGGTAAAAAACAACGTTAGCTGTTTGGGCTTTTTTTTTTCTCTCTCTCTCATCAATAGACACGACCCTTATAGATGAGTATCAATACTTTCCAGACTGAACAACTTGAACCTAACTCTTGATCTATGAAATTATTCCGCCAAACATCTGGTAAAACTACCAACTGACCCAACTTTGGATTCATCCGTCTTACTTCACATCCATCATGCTGCTTCCCAGGGCTCCAAATGATAGGTATTCAGAAAATAGTTAAAGTCAAGCGCTTCACTATTTTTCCATCATTTAGACAAAGATCAATTATGTACAGCCAAAACTTAGAAACTAGAGAAATTCAAAGAAACAAACAAGAAATATTACTTTAAAATAGTTAAAGCAAAGATAAATTTTGAAGTTAATACATACAATTTGTCGAGTTTCCTTGGAAATAGTACAGTGTTGTACTCTTTTTGCTTTGTTTTTTGGGGGTTTTTTTTATTGTTTATTTGGTTTTGCTTTAACTTGTTTTTCACTTCTGACAAGAACAGTAGAAGCCCCTTTAATATTATTATTATCATTATTATCGACTTGAAACCATATTACGGTATGCGAATCGGTTTGGTTTCTTTATTTTACTGACATATCAATCTTCATGGGTAATTTAACACCAAGACCCTGCTTGTAGAAGAGGTGGGAAATGGTGTAATAGCTAAAGTGTTCTGGGCTGTGACATCATAGTAAACGTGTTCAAACCCTATCCAAGCTATTATGTTTTATTTTTTGAACTAATACATTTAGAAAATGTATGCCCTCTATCATCTCCCCCCACCTCCAGCTATTAGTTAAATATTACCGCTCCTCATGTAAAAGGATGATTTTGGCATTAAATAATCCACGAAGATTGAAATGCCATTAAACAAATACACAAAACAGACCTTGTAGAAGAACAATAGTGATACTACTCAACATATTGTTGGGGGATGAAAGGGTTCATGCCTTTCCTAAGGATATTGTGTTGTATTTTGACCTTCGACCCGGCCAAATATGCCATTCCAACGTGATGCACCGGAAGGAAGTGACACATCCCAATGGCCAGTAATCGAAAGAAATCGCGTAGGCAGAAATTGGCTGACGAAATGGGACAAGGTAAAAAATCCCATAATACACTCATAGACTGATGCACCGGAAGAGAGTGACCTCTGAACTGCATGACAGTTATTTCCGCTTGATGACGATCAAACATGCCATTCCAAAGACTGAGTGGGCGATTGAGTGGACGTTGAACTATTGTATAACTCAGTCAAGACAAGAAGTCAGACAGTTGGAGTAAGAGACGAGATGTGGTAGGGAAAGCCACACTAGGCCAAAGGGGCCCTCGGGGCACCCGATTGAGTTGGGGTCCAGAGAAGTTGCTGATAAGATTCAGTAAAGAAAGCCATCATCCAGCAGAGAGCTGGACCCCTGGGCCTCCGGTTGAGCAGCCCTGGAGAACGAGAAAGACACAACGCTGACGGCCCTAAGAGTGGGGATCAATATATTGCAGTTCTGTTCGGTCTCCAACTCCCTCTCACAGTAAAACCCTGAGTAACCCTTTTCGAACCCATACAATAAAGTGAGAGGTACTGTGATTCCCTGATCTCTGCGCATGAAATAACCCTCAACGAGTTGATATTCTGTTAAAATCAATTAATCTACCAACCAACCAAAACTAACTACAGACAAGGGCAGGTAACTCAGCCAGTTTTCTGAAATTACCTCCATGAACAAATCAAGTGAAGGGCGTCACTTAATCTATTTTTCTTCAAACATTCTCGATTCTACGCCATCAATCTTTTAAGCCTAGAAAATTGAACTTGTATTTAAATCGAATCCCATCAGAGAAATAATATTTGGATGAAGAACGGATATTGATTTTAGGGATGGAAAGAGAATTCTGTTCCGGAGCGACTGACCATCGCCAAAGAATGTCTGCTTCTAAATGAGGAATAAAAAGATCATGACGGCTTCCACATCAACTCCAACAAAATCCATTGGTCACATAACTAATATAAATGGGTAATGACTCTAAATTCCAACCTCAAATGCTTTGTAAGTAACCAATTCAACACACATAAACACGACTCAGACATAAATTTATGTATCCACGCCAGTTCACATACGAGTATTAACAAATGGTCTTCATTGAAATCAGAGTGACAACAAGCTTCCTTTTCTTTCCGTTACTATCCTCACAATTGTAGCCAAGGCCTAGATGAACTCAAGGTGTCTTCGGAGCTCCTGTTCATTCATTCTTTTCCGTTTCTTGGAGTTTACTCAAATGATTCAGAATATTCTTAGTATCACTAGCACCGTTTTGGTCAACAGTTTTTACAGTCCTCAAGCAAAGTCTCAGTAATCGTCAAAGTTTTCACTTTCCTTTAATTTAACTCCTTGGTATATTTAAAGTTCTTTTCTTTACAATTATAAACAAGTCCAGTGTTCTGGCCAGGTTCGGTTTTGGTTTCTTTATTTAATGCTGTATCAACCTTCTTGGGTTATTTAATGTCAGAGATATCATTGTAGAAGAACAATAGTGACACTATTTGAGCCGTATCTGGAGAAATAAGGATATTATATACTTCTCCCAAGAATATTAGCCCGAAAAAGAACGTATTAGCGCAACTAGAGTACGAACTTGCTTATTTGAAACCGCAGTAAAGCACTTTAGCCATTATGCCACGGAGACTCCCCTTTGATAGTTCGTTTTTATCAAGAACTCCCAGAGAACTGAGATTACCTTTTATTATTATTATTATTATTATTATTTACTCCTTGAGAGTTTTTCACATCAGTTTAAGCAGATGGTTTGAGTGACAGCAAGTCTCCTCAAGTCTCCAGGACTCTTCTCAGTATTTTGGCCGTTCTCAATAATACTGTAGTTTGGATGGTCTCCACTCATCCTCCGATCTTCAAGTCCACCAGTCTTTTTAATAACATTTTAGTTACTGTACCGAAAACACCAATCCCGATTGATACAATTGTCACCTTCATGTTCCATAGTTTTTTCAGTTCCCTGGCAATGTCGATGTACTTATCCTTCTTTTCACTTTCTTTCAGTTTTATTCTGTGGTCAGCCGGGACAGCAAAGTCTACAATTTTTCACGTCCTCTTTTTTTTTCTTTTTTTTTTTTGTGGTTGATTATTATAAGGTCTGGTCTTCTGGCCGAGATTAGGTGATCCGTTTGTAGCTAAAATCCGAGAGGAGATTTTGCATCTCATTCTCCAGTATGAATTCTGGGTTGTGCATATACCATTTGTTCGTATGGTCAAATTTAAATTCCTTGCACAATTCCCTGTGGATCACCTGGCCCACCCAGTCATGTCAAGTCTTATACTTTTTCTGTGCTAGTTTGCAGCAAACTGTCATTATAGTTATGTAGAAGCTTATCTAGTCTTAGTAGTCTTAGTAACAGCAAGACACCTCAGTTCTCCAGGACATTTCTAAGTATTCTTGCTGATTTATTAAGTGCTGTCATCTAGATGGTCTCTTTTCTTTCTCGGATTTCTTTCTCAGATTTCCAGTTCTTGCTTCAAGGACACCAATTACAAATGGTATCATGTTCCACTGTTTTTTCAGTTCTCAAGCAAGGTCAAAGTATTTGTCTATCCCTTCGTTTACTTTCATTTCCATTCTATGGCCCACTGAATTACTGATTGGTTCTTTTCTTCTTGTTAATAAACGATTGGCCCGATATTCTGGCAGCGATCACGTGATCCGTTTGTATCTCAAAGCTGGAGGAAAATATTTGCGCTTCATTTCCTAGGACAGATTCTGGTTTGCGTATATACCACTGAACTAATTCCAGTTTCTTGCACAATTCCCAGTTGATCATCTTTCCTACCCAGTCATACCTGTTCTTATGTTTTCTATGCTAATTTAAACAAGTGTCCTGTATATGACACTAAACAATCTGATGGCGAGGCTCCAGTAACGCTGGAGCTTTGGCCAATGCAGAGTACCCCTTCATTGCCGTTGCTCCCAGATCTACTCTGAGAGCACGTGATAGGGTCCTATCTATGGGTCAAATAGGACTAAACAGTGTACTAACGCTAAACTGAATTACTTGTAATAGAACTGTTTTGAGATTTAAACTGCGTACTTATGCTAAACTGAGTTGTTTGAAATGGATTTGGCATTAAATAACCTACAAAGGTTGATATGCCTTAAATCTCAGTCAAACAAACTCTCTCTCTCTCTCTCTCTCTCTCTTAATTGTAAATACTGTTGTGACTCCGGAAAGGGTCACTAATGAAAACGCAAACACGGATATTAGATAACAGATTATATTACACAAGAAAGATAAAGTTACATAGAAAAGGTGAGAAGTCTCGTACTGTTCGGATAACACCGATATGGATCTGCCTCTCTGGCTGCAAAATCTCTCGGTACTAATAACGGTGAGAAGAGTCCATTATAGTGAGATGGGTAAGGCTCCCACAACAAATACTCAAAACCTCATATATATATATATATATATATATACGAAGTTTGTTTGAAAAGTACTGGAACTATGTGTGCTATGTGGGCTATGGGCGAAAGAGGGATAAGAAGGTTGTGTTATCATCTACTATATCTTTATATATATATAAATGCAATCTTATATATAAATATATATAAATCTTATATATAAATCTTATATATAAATATATAAATTTTATATAAATGCAATCTTAACTTTCTTCAAACATTCCATTTTCTTACATGCTTTTTGTTTATACTTCCTCTATTCAGATCAATTACTTATGAACATTGAGGGACAGATAAACATGAGGTGCCCGTGGTGTAATAGTTATTGTCGTAGGGAATGGACACGGCGACACGAGTTCAAATCCTGGGCGAGACTGATTGCATTTCACATAGCACTAATACCCTTGGGAAAGGTATGAATCCAATTATTCTCCCTCCAGCTATGGGTAAATAGTAGGGCAGACTAGGTTCTTCAGCCTTGGTGAGGCAACTAGTATAGGAAAAGGAAAACTCTGAATTCAAACCTGCTAAACTCCGCTTAAAAAATTGACCTTGTGTCATATCCTGCCAGAGCGGAGGGTTTGGGTAAATAGGATCTTTCTCTTACTTTTCTTGTCACATAGAGTCCATCAACGTCTATTTCTTGAAATTTTAGCCTTATTCACTTTAACAATGGCCCCGAGTATCTTACAACGTGAACAGCCTTGGTGAGGCAACTCGTCTAGGGGAAGGAAAACTCTGAATTCAAACCTGTTAAACTCCGCTAAAAAATTGACCTTGTGTCATATCCTGCCCGAGCGGAGGGGTTGGGTAAATATGGATAGGAAAATGAAGTTGACTTGAGAGGAATTACGTATAAGTTAAAACATGTAGTTTATTGTTTGTAATTGAAATGAATTGAGTGAAACTAGTTCCGTTACTTTTTAGACACATCTCGTATATATATGGATATATAGGATGTTTCTCAAAAGCTGATAAATTTCCATCAGACCTGACCGATAAAATGAAACGCAGTTTCCTCCAAGCAGCAGTCATGTCGATACTACTGTATGGATACACCACTTGGACGCTAACAAAATGGCTGGAGAAGAAGCTAGACGCCAACTACACAAGAATGTTGCGAGCAATATTAAACAAGTCCTGGCGGCAACACCCCACAAAGCACCAACTATATGGCCACCTGCCTCCCATCACGAAAACTATCAAAGATAGATGAACCAGGCACGCAGGACACTGCAGTAGGAGCAGGGACGAGCTCATAAGTGATGTACTCCTATGGACCCCCACATATGGCCCAGCAAAAGCAGGACGATCAGCAAGAACATACGTACAACAGCGATGTGAAGATACGGGGTGTAGCCCAGGAGACATGCCAGAGGCGATGACCGATAGGGAAAAGTGGCGAGAGAGGGTCATGGATATCCGTGCTAGCGACACGAGCTGATGATGATGATATATATATATATATATATATATGTGTGTGTGTGTGTGTGTGTGTGTGTGTGTGTGTAACAGATACGCTTCGGCTCAATCGGGTATCTAATCACTGTTTTGTGTGACCCCATGTCGTGTTTATTGCAAAGAACCAGAAGAGGTGTCACAAAAAACAAAGAAAAAAGTGGTGCTCAAATGTTTGAATGACTGGATTCGATCACTGATGGAGGAGTGTCAGTTGCTTCGGACGTTCTTTTGGTACGATTCTCTATCCCATGCGTCTGGCGTGAATTCTACTTTGCTAGATTCTTATTGATCACTCTAGCTCTAGGGATGTCAGAAGACTCAACGTGTATCTCTGACTCCAGTCACATTCTCTGATCCACTATCTTTGACAGATTCTTTTGACCAACTCTGTTCGAACCTCTGAATACACTTGTAAATATGCAAGTGTGAACACTTCCTGCTTTCGTGCTTTGGGCCACCCATAGACAGGACATAAAAATATTGCCAGACTGTATGTCTCCAAAAAGTGTGACAATAAAACAGAAGTCTTTTGACTCAGTTTTATCTGACCGTCTCTACTTAGACCGGGAGAAGTGGATCAGTGGTTCACACAAAATACATACGGCCACATACACATAATAAACCTGCGCAGATATGTCCAGGCCACGACATGGATGTACATATATATACACGTATATACATATATACGTACCTATGATCAATTTGAAACCATATACATATGGATATACGAGGATCATGCAATAAGTTTCCAGACTTTTTTCGTATGGGCACTTTTATTAATAGTACACACAGGAAACTCTAGTACCCTTCGAAGGAATCTCCTTCGGCTACAATGCACTTATTGTACAGTTCCAACAACTTCTGGAAGGCCCCATGGAAGTCCTCTTGTGTGAGCGTGTCATGGACCTTCGTCACAGCCTCTTTCATCTCCTCAATTGTCTCAAAACAACAGCCTGGGGGCTTAGGGTATAAGCATAAGTCACAGGGGGCATGGTCTGGACTATAGGGACGGTGACGAACTGTCTTTATGCCTATCTTGGTCAAATAGTCTGTGACAAGGATGAAGTTGTACCCTGGTGCATTGTCCTGGTGGAAATGCCACTGACCCGATTTCAAGAGTGCTGGTCTCTTCCGACGGAATCTCTTCCTGAACTCCCTTAAAACCTCAACATAGTAACCCTAACCCTAACCTTTTGGCCAATTAACTGTGGTGTACTGACTTCGTTACTCCTCCCACACCTCTCATCATCCCTTACAGACTCACTGGCTTCCTTGAATCTCTTATGCTACTCAAAAACTGATACTCGATTCTTGCAAGATGATCTAAAAGCAGTCTGAAGCATTCCATACGTTTTTGTGGCATTTTTTCCAAGTTTAAAACAGAACTTTATTGCATATCGTTCTTCTAAAGTGTCCTCACGTTCAGATTGCATTTTGGAAATTCATCAGCTGTGACAATCAGGCTTTAGTAGGGTGTATTCCAATTCCTGGTATTTGAACCTGAAATCATAAAAATTGGTTAGTCATCTCATAAAATGTATAGGAATAACATAGTGAATTTTCAAGAGTCTTGGGCAATTTTAAATGCCTGTACAAAAAAAGGCTGGAAACTTATTCACTGCACCACGTACCCACACCAACTCCTTTGTTTCGAAATATGTTTATACACATGCATATAGACATACATATATATACTTTTGTATACTCCCACAGCTATGGTCCACAGTGTCACAATATATATATATATATAATGCAGATCCCTTCTCATAAATTGAGCTCAAAGGTAGTCGATAGTGTATATATAAATAAATTTATACATAAAAAAATTTCCTTCGCTTATGTTGAGAATGACGCTAGCTCTGGAGTAAAATATCCGATTGACGTAAAGTCAGGCGGATTTCGATCCCAGCTTGAAATGTCTCGCGACACTGAAGATATGTGATTCAAGGAAACACTCTGTCTGTGGATGACTATATATATGCACAAAAATAAACAACTGCGTAATCGTTAACTGTCCAATTATGTGCTTTAACCTCAGTCAATGACAATTTCTACGGTGTTCTTGTTTAAAAGCATCTGTTGCTCTTGATAACTTTCTGACAGTTTTCCTGAAGATCGTTTTCCGTGAAACCAGAGTAGTAAACATCTGTTACTTATTCGGTTCCCTTAACAGTTTTACGTACGTTTTAAGCTCTTTTCCAACATGCATATGGGATTTTTAAGCACTCTCTTTCAATCTGCCTTTAGACAGGGAAAACCCAAAAATCAAACACGTTAAACTCCGCTTAAAAACTGACCTTGTGTTACATCTTGCTCGTTGGATTAGGTATATATATATATATATATATATATATATATATATATATATATATATATATATATATAAGGCGGCCTTTAACTCCATACATAAGGACGTGGTGCCTATCTTGAAACAGAGTTTATTAATTTATAAATTCATTGCCGATGCAATTCGGCATATATAGGTCATACTTGTCAAAGTTTGGAGGTTCGAATAAGACAACATGTACCCAGAGGTATTTTAAATAAAGGCTGATTAACAATAATCAAGATGACTGTTTTTCTGTTCTACATAGAGCTAGGGATAAAGTACAACTTAACATCTTAGAGGCGATCTATATTGCTCTAGATCGCCCTTCTCTATGTAGACAGAGAAGCGGTCACATTTTGAATATATTGGGGGACGCATTTGACACTGGTGACATGATTTTTTTTCCGTCATCCAGTCCTTTTCCACTTTATACTAAATCCCCTTTTTTACCACTTTCCGGCGTTTTTGCATGAATAAAGCCGGACAAAAGTGCCCTCGCATTTTTTTAAAAATTGTTTTCCAAACTCTTTCGCGATGATTCCGTTAATCCTTTGTTTGTATGAATTTTCCTGTACCGTTAGTCTAATATATATATATATAAAGTAATTTACTAAGCTTTTTGGACAGATGTGGAATAAGGCCGTATGAAAGGGGCACCCAGTGAAACTCAAACTCATCCGTGTCGGTTTGCTAGTCTACCATTACACCACTATATATAAGCACGTTCAACTGGAATACCTATGGAAGGGTCTGTTTGCAACTCAGTGACTTCCCAGGTTTTCTTTGTCTTTCTTCTGACCAACTAAGTATTGAGACTCTTTCAGCTTTTTCCTTTTGTTTTCCCAACGAGTCATTTTAATTTTTTTTTCATTATATATATATATATATAGTATAAGAATTTGAATGATATATTGGACGAGAATGAACCCGATATTTTTACATGGTATAAAAAAGTCTATGTAGGAGGTGCCCGTGGTGTAATGGTTATCGTCGCAGGAATTGGACACGGCGACACGATTTCAAATCCTGGACTGATTGCATTTCACATAGCACTAATATCCTTGGGAAAGGTATGATTCCAATTATTCTCCCTCCAGCTATGGGTAAATAGTAGGGCAGACTAGGTTCTTCAGCCTTGGTTAGGCAACTAGTCTAGGAGAAGGAAAACTCTGAATTCAAACCTGTTAAACTCCGCTTAAAAAAATTGACCTTGTGTCATATCCTGCCCAAGCGGAAGGGTTGGAAAAATATGATAAAAAAGTCTATGTTAGAGCCGATGCTTCTCATTTTGTAGGAATCAAGGATTTTAATTAGAATTTTATAGTTATCATCTGTATATCGATAATTTTGATTGGTTACAAAATGATGTTTAACGCGATTGCCCACCCTTCTAAAGAATTGTTGAGTAGCTAGACTGCTTTATTCGCTAGTTTAAACATTTCAAGTGTATTGCTTCTATTAATATCGATATGACATAGCGTCTTTTTTCTGAATTACAGTTACAATTGAACATAATAAGAATTCTTGTAATTCATTGATAGAAACATTTTCTCTTTCTGTTTCTTTTTCTCCCTAACATTTTGAACCCATTCACTTAATTTATCCTTATTTTACATCCTTGACTTATTTCCTCAGTTTCATTTCCCTTTCATCTCTCTCTTTTTCTCTCTCTCTCTCCTCACCAATCCAACGTTCTCGCTACCCTCACCTTTCCTTACTGTTCTATTATAAATTAACGGGACTTACTAGTATGCCGGGCGTGAACGAATCGTACAAACGCAGTCGTAACCCCCTGATCTCTAACTGACGGTCTAGGATCAAATCATGCCTCAATCCTTGAGGTGCCCTTGTTCCTGCCAGCTGGCCTTATGCTCTTTGTCTAATATTGATCTTACGAAGGATTTGATACCACGTAGCTCTCAGCTGAAATGGCGGGGATTGACTTGGAGAACACGAAGTAAAGGCAACTACTTAGCGAAATTAGATTCTTAAACTGGCCGATTCAAGTACAGCAGTGTTCATTTCTAATTCACAAATGACTTCTGCGTTCTATAAGACTATAAAAGCGAAGACTACGCGTAAGTTGAACAGTGTTAGCAGACTGAGAATTTCTCAGCTGATTTTCACGTTGAAAAATAAGTTAGATTTGCGTATTGACCACCAATCAAGAATCAAAAGAATCATTAAAAAATCATTAAAACTATGTACACTATAAATTGAAAGATTAACCATATACCCAGCATGTGAGCTGACTCTGGGATACACTGATTGGAGGGTAGAAGACAACGAAGGAAGCAAAGGTGTAAAATAATTAGGGTGGTAATTAATAATATTAATCATTTTATTGATAATTGATTATATTAATTACTTTACTATTTAGTTTGTTGAGGTCGTGGACTGATTATAAATCTTTGAGTGAAAGTGTACTTCGTCACAAAAGTTCATATGGTGTAATTCTTGCCCGTATGCGAGTTGGCAGGTTTGACAGATTGTTTTGTAGATCACCGGATTGACGTGTTTTCAAATCATTGTTGAGGCCGGATGTTGTTAAAATTAAATACAACATGTTTCGACTTAGAATGAGATAGATTTAAATTAAATAAAAGTTAATTACACGTATTCTAATATGAATGGCTGATACAATGATTAAGAGGATATTATATGAGAAAAGATGATTTTGGATTCAGGCGGGAGTTGAAATTTGAAACCCGATGAGACAAGTTTGGTTCGACGTTGGGTCAGGAGTCCTTGCTTCTTTGTAGAAGCCTTGGTGAGGCAACTAGTCTAAAAGAAGGAAAACTTTGAATTTAAACCTGTTAAACTCCGCTTAAAAATTGACCTTGTGTCATATCCTGCCCGAGCGGAGGGGTTGGTAAATATGGCTTCTTTGTAGAAGGAAATGAAATTTGCACATAAACCCTTATCTTGTCTTCCTCTCTCCTCGAGTTTGAGTCGGACTGCTATGAGAAATGTCGACCGTCTGAATAAATACTTTTTCGTATGTCGAATGAACGTGGCCTTGTCTCCAAAATGTTAATATTCAGCGTGGACCATCGTGTTACAAAGGTAAAAAAAAGAAAACTCATATATCCCATGCACAAGAAGACATTCGTGGTATTATGGTAAGCGTTGTGGGAAATGAAACCCGCGACTCGAGTTCAAGTCCAAGACGAGACAGTTTGCCGGACCAGTCCCTATAGATTGGAGCACGGACTCGAAATTAATGCTTTTATGCCTATTTGACGTTTTGTGATCGTCACAAATCTTGCAACCCAAGTAAACTTTCTTCAACAATTTGGTTGCTGTACTCTGCTCAACTGCACTATCGCATTTCGCACAGGAGATAGTTTAAGTTACTTCCGCCGGATTATAGTCCAGTTCGAACTCGTGAAACATAAGTTCCAAAATTAGACTTTTCACGTTCAGCTGTGCAATTATCAAATCACACACAGAATGAAACAATGTACATTCTGACTGTGCACTAACTGACACAATACTATCAACCAAAGCGAGTACCTCATATGACTTGAACTGCTAAGATCAGTTGATATACGCTCCGCAAAGTAATAGGTAACAAAATTTCTATTTTGATTTCTATCAACGAAGTACACTCTGAAAAAATGTTATCAGATTTATCTTCGCCAAATTTACATTCGTAAAATATCGCCCGAATCATGAAGGTGACGAATCACCATGGACTGTAAAAAGCCCAGCTCGCCTGATACTCTCCGAGTACTTCTCACCGGATTTGGCTCTCTTACTTGGAGCACGGCCTCCGTCGTTTTAGGCTTACCGAGCTAAATTTCTTCTGCCAAACATTACAGTAATCATAGTCACTGCAATGTGTTTAACTGCATCTTCATCTTTTGAACAATAAATATCTTTGGCTACTTCCGTGGCGTTATGACCCAATAGGAACTCGTAAAATATAATTTAACGAAATAAGTCTATTTCGACAACTTATATTTCACCAATTCGAATTAGGTTCATTTGAGCCTCTTTGAAATCTCAAGCAAAGTGAATTAATGCACAACATGTCAGCACACCAACTACCACGATACAAGAAACCACAAGTGGTATTTTGAACTACTTCGGTGACGTGATATACGCACCGCAAACTATCACTTTCAAAAATATTGCAAAACATTTGACTCACCCTGGTACAGATATGATCAATAGAAAAATTTTAAAATTACCCACCCTTTCAGCTGTGCCTTGAAAACACCGAATGTATCCCCTTGGAGAGGGGTAAGTCCCCCTCTCCAAAAAGAGTCTTCGGGGTATCAAACTAAAATATCCAGTAGTGAGTTTCTTGTTCTGGAACTCATGTGAGTACAGAGTACCCCTTCGTTGCCATGACTCCCAGGTCCACTCTAACCTGTTAGTGTCACATTTATGGGTAAAATTAATCTGTTTAAAAAGTATTAGAAGGAATAAAAAAAGGCTTTTTAACTGTAGATTTTACGGCTGTTGTTGTTGTTTCTGCAGTTGTCATATCAATACTACTGCTTATACTCATTTTTCGTCAAATTTGCTCACCCTAAAAACTTTTAAATACTACATCAGGTGACTCCAATGAATTAAAAAGAACAAGAGACCTTTAATTTTCGCAAAATAAAAAAAAATACGTTTTCTAACTGTTGTGATGTAACATATACAGATGCATGCGGAAGCAAAATCAACAATAACGACGAACAAACACACTTATTTAAAAAAAAAGAATATACCTCTCACACTTTATTCAAAATGGTTACGAAATGGTTATGTGTGAGAGGTGAGTTGGAGACTGAACAGACTGCAACATATTGACCCCCAGTTCCTTTATCTTTAGCAGCACTTCTTTCTCGTTCTGCTGGGCTGCTCAATCGGGGGTCCTGAGGGCCCATAGCCCTCTGCTGGGTGCTGGTTTTTTCTAAAACATCTTATCTCCAACTCGACTGACTCCAACTAACTGACCCTGTCTGTGGCCCCGGGTTATATATTTGTTTGATACCCACTTGCTTCTTGTGGGCGTTACATCTGCACCCAATTCAACCCGTCCACAGTCAAGGTTATACCCTGATATCTTCGACCGGATGCACCTGTTCCTTGATCGACGGCTGGGTCGGAGTGAGACCGAAACTTACCTGCATCATGGAGTCTTCCAGCATTATATTACTATGAAGAAGTATCGTAACACCTTAGTAATAGTAGAACAGTAGTAGTAATGCGACTACCAATATTGGACACTATCCTTTGTAGCTTTAATTGATATATCTTTCTTACCTCTAAAACCTGTTCCGTGTTTTCCTTCTGTGGTAACGACTTTAGGTCCACATCACTAACCAACTTTTGTCAAAAATCAAATTAAATCAAAATCCATGAATGGGGTAAATAGTACGACGTCTGTATTGTAAAGATGGTTTTGGTATTAAATAACTTATAAAGGTTGATATGCCATTAATCAAAGAAACCATAATTCAAGAAAAGAATGAGAAAAACGTTAAATGTCGACTTAGCATTATAAACAGGTCCTTCCAACCGAAATCTATTTGAAGATTTTTTTTTTAGATCTACCATCTGGCATAAGAATATTAAAACCAAGTTTATAATTGAATAACTTAACTTGAATATATCTAACATTAGAGAAACCATTAATTTCCCAAAAATAACTATTGCGAAATAATCAGATGTAATCATTAGCTGTCCATTTATTAACTAATTTCAATGCCAAGTACAAAATAAATGCCACCATTAAATTTCTTTTTAAAAAGTATGATTTTATAAGTATATTCAACAGTTTGGTTTCTTTTAGCAGACTAATATCTACACTCACACACGTAACCCCATATATATATATATATATACGAGGATCATTAAATAAGTTTCCAGACTTTTTTTCGTATGGGCATTTTTATTAATAGTACACACAGGAAACTCTAGTCCTTTTCGAAATAATCTCCTCCGGCTGCAATGCAATTGTTGTACCGTTCCAACAACTTCTGGAAGGCCCCATGGAAGTCCTCTTGTGTGAACCTCTCAATGACTTTCGTCACAGCCTCTGTCATCTTCTCATTTCTCTCATAACGACAGCCTCTGAGCTTAGGGATTGAGCAAAAGTCACAGGGAGCAAGGTCTGTACTATAGGGAGGCTGAGGAACTGTCTTGATGCCCATCTTGGTCAAATAGTCTGTGACAAGGATGGAGTTGTACCCTGGTGCATTGTCCTGGTGGAAATGGCACTGACCCGATTTCAAGAGTGCTGGCCTCTTCCGACGGAATCTCTTCCTGAACTCTCTTAAAACCTCAACATAGTAACCCTAACCCTAACCCTTTGGCCAATCAACACTGGGGTATTGACTTCCTTACTCCTCCCACACCTCTCAATATTCCTTCACAGACTCACTGGCTTCCTGGAATCTCATGCTACTTAAAAACTGATGCTCGATTCTTGCAAGATGATCTAAAAGCAGTCTGAAGCATTCCATACGTTTCTGCGGCATTTTTCCAAGTTTAAAACAGAATTTTATTGTATATCGTTCTCCTAAAGTGTACTCACGTCTAAATAGCATTTTGGAAATTCCCCAGCTGGGACAATCAGGCTTTAGTAGGATGTATTCCAATTTCTGCTGTAGCTGTTCATTTGAACCTGAAATCATAAGAATTGGTCAGTCATCACATAATATGTATAGCAATAACATTGTGAATTATCAAGAGTCGACGACAATTTTAAATGCCTGTACAAAAATGTCTGGAAACTTATTGACTGCACCACGTATATATATATATATATATATGTTGTGTAGTATTCTTTCCAAATTTACAGTTGAAAATGCTATGCAATATAGTGAAACGTTCGGTAAAAAAAAACGTCTTTTACTACAGAGTTTTACAGTTTGTTTTTAATACTAAACAACATACTGTCGGAAATATACATTTTCATATTATACACACATACACACACACACACACACACACACACACACACATATATATATATATATATATATATATATATATATATATATGCAGAGTGAGATAAGATTGGTTGGTTGGGTTTTATAGCATATCAACTTTTGTAGGTTATTTCACGCCAAATCCATTTTTATGTAAATAATCAGTTTTTTCACACAATTCAGTTAAACATAAGCACGCAGTTTAAATGTAAGTACAGTTTAATTGTGAAAAACATTTCTATTTCAAGCTATTCAGTTTAGTCAAACATTTCTAAATTCAGCTAATTCAGTTTAGTTAAGTACAAATTTTGTTTACACGCAGTTAGATGTCAAAACAGTTCTATAAAAACAGTTCAGTTCAGTTTAGTGTAAATACAGTTTCAATGTAAAAAACAGATCTATTTGAAATAATTCAGTTTAGCATATGTACACGTGAGATATGAGAGTAGGCGATAAAGATACACTCATCAAATGTGTCTAAATGAGGTTTATTTTTCAACAGAGTCTCTTTTGTATTCCATGCACTTCTTGATGTGGTGTTGCAGTGCTTGGATCCCATTGGTCATATGAAGTCATCATATGAACTTTTCAACCAATGAACTTTCCAACCCACCCTCATGGGTCTACAAAAGTCGACGTCTACATGAGTATACACGTTCACTCTTACATTTTTTTTTCTGATAGTGTCCTTTATTTTCTCGTTTTTTACTTTTTTTTATTTTGGTTTATTTTGTCTATCTTCTATTTTGTTACATATTTTTTTTATCTTTGCTTTTCCTTCTGAATTTTAATTACTCTGGTCATCTTTTAAGAATCTCGCGAGATTTGAGTTTTCTAACTGACAAAAAAAACATTCATCAGATATTAGCATAGTGTTTAAATCGATTTTAAATGACCAGGTATCTAATCCTTTTCGTCCTCATTTACAATGACCATTAATTCTTACCTGATTCAAAATATTCGCTTTGTTGAAAAGAGTTGACGAAAGAGCCATACTTTCATCTATTTTTTTCCTCTTTTGCTAATGACGAAAATTCTAACATTATTTTCATGACACGTTGTTATTCAAAATTACAGATTTGTCTGCGAATTGTTGTTAAATCAGGTTCCATTAAAGTTGGGATTAAACAAGGAAGCAAAATAGATTGTTTCTGTGATTTTTATTTTAGACAGAAAATCTCTCATTAAAAACGTCCATTGCCTTGTTTAATCACATCGATGAAAGGCAAAGAAAGCTGACTACAAAATATACATTTTCTTGATAGATAGATAGATAGATAGATAGATAGATACATACATACATACATACATACATACATACATAAATACATTGGCAGGGATAGATAGATAGATAGATAGATAGATAGATAGATAGATAGATAGATAGATAGATAGACGTTTCACCATTCGATGGTTAAGAGTCATATCTAGAACACTTGTTGGGGGGGGACTTCTTACCCCTCTGCAGTGATACAGGCGGTGTTTTCTACAAACTCGGCTGACTAGACTAATGAACACATTCATACTTACATAAGGAGAGAGGGCAACTCGGGTGGTGTAATGGTTAACTAGACAGACTTGCAAGCCTTCACGAGTGAGTTTGATTCTCATTGCGTGCCCTATTCATGCGGCTTTGTGCTACATCAAAGCAGAAAGCTTAGTAAATTAATACTTACATAGGCAGAAATAGATAGATAGATAGATAGATAGATAGATAGGCGAAGATAGATAGATAGATAGATAGATACATACATACATACATACATACATAGGCGAGGATAGATTGATAGATAGATAGATGTTGTACATTTTCTTAAGTGTCTCGCCTTGTTTAATAGTTGGTAATCAGGGTTAACTATCAATTGTACACACGTTTGATTTTCACTGGATACCTCGGGCAGTCCACGTGGTGTATGGGCTAAAGTGCTCGGCTGCGACCTCACAGTGATCGAATTCAAACTCCAGTCGCGCTATTACGTTGACTTTCGGAATAATACACCTGCAAAAGGCATGAACCCTATCATATATTCAACCAGTGGTTAAATAGTATTCCTGCTGTTCTTCAACAAGGATAGCTTTGGCATTAAATAACCCAAGAATGATGATATGCCATTAAGCAAAGAAACTGAACTGAGTAACTCATAGTTTTATGGTTAGTAGGTTTAGCTCACATTCTGATAGATAGATAGATAGATACGCGGGGCATTCAATAAGTTTCCAGACTTTTTTGTACAGGTATTTAAAATTGTCGTAGACTCTTGAAAATTCACAATGTTATTGCTATACATCTTATGAGATGACTGTCCAATTTTTATGATTTCAGGTTCAAATCAACAGCTACAGCAGAAATTGGAATATACCCTACTAAAGCCTGATTGTCACAGCTGGAGAATTTCCAAAATGCAATCTGGACGTGAGGACACTTTAGAAGAACGATATGCAATAAAATTCTGTTTTAAACTTTGACAAAATGCCACAAAAACGTATGGAATGCTTCAGACTGCTTTTCGACCATCTTGCAAGAATCGAGCATCAGTTTTTGAGTGGCATAAGAGATTTAAGGAAAGCAGGGAGTCTGTGAGGGATGAAAAGAGGTGTGGGAGCAGTAACGAAGTCAATACATCATGTTGATTGGCCAAAAGGTTAGGGTTAGGGTTACTATGTTGAGGTTTTAAGGGAGTTCAGGAAGAGATTCCGTCGGAAGAGGGTAGCACTCTTCAAATAGGGTCAGTGGCATTTCTACCAGGACAATGCACCAGTCCACAACTCCATCCTTGTCACAGACAATTTGACCCTATAGTCCAGACCTTGCTCCCTGTGACTTTTGGTTATTCCCTAAGCTCACAGGCTGTCGTTATGAGACAACTGAGGAGATGTAAGAGGCCGTGACGAAGGTCATTGACATGCTCACACTAGAGGACTTCCATGGGGTCTTCCAGAAGTTGTTGTAATGGTACAAGTGCATTGCAGCCGGAGGAGTTTACTTCGAAAGGGACTAGAGTTTCCTGTGTGTACTATCAATAAAAGTGCCCATACGAAAAAAGTCTGGAAACTTATTTAATGATCCACGTAGATAGATTTTGCACAAAGATAATTTACCTTGTTTTAGTTCAAAACTATAAGGTAGCCATGAATTATGCCTTTATGTACTTAACAAAAATAATCTGTTATTACAATTGAAAAGTACTTAGGGGTAACACGATAAAAATATCTATTTTACAAAAAATTGGTCAAGAAATCTGGTTTCGGCAGAAGATAAGATTAAGTCATGTTTTGCTCTCAGATGTGCGTATATATTTATGTCATTCGACCATCGTATAAATGCCGTTAGCATCGGCTACGATTAAGTTAGACAGCTGTCAAGGCGCCCCAAATAAATAATTCCATAATTCAACACTAGAATATACATGAAAGTTTGGGGGTGAACGTCTTCATCCATTTTAAAGATTCCGGTAAAATGTAAATATGAGGCAAACGGTCTGAGATAACACCTGCATCGTGTCGCGTCTTCGAATTCCAGACAAAACAGCAGACAGGCAGGTCACCATCTTATGGTTTCTGATGAAAAGGCATAGATAGATAGATATTAGGAGAATAAGTTAGATATATGATACATGAACGGAAAAAAAAGATAGATAGATAGGAACCGACAATTTAGATGATTATATATATATATATGTGTGTGTGTATGTGTGTGTGTGTGTGGTTATAAGATAGATAGTTATAAGATAGATATATATATAAGATATATATATATATATATATATATATATATATATATATATATATATATATATATATGGTTATAAGATAGATAGATAGATATTAGGCGAGCAATCTTGAACAAGTCCAAGCGGCAACACCCCACAAGACAGCAACTGTACGGCCACCTTCCTCCTATCACGAAAACTATTCAAGTTAGACGAACCAGATATGCAGGACACTGCTGGAGAAGCAGGGACGAACTCATTAGGGATGTACTCTTATGAACCCCCACACATGACCGTGCAAAAGCAGGACGACCAGCACGAACATACATTCAACAACTATGTGAGGATACAGGATGTTGTCCTGAAGACCTGACTGAGGCGATGAACGATAGGGAAAAGTGGCGAGAGAGGGTCAGGGATATCCGTGCTACAAGCATGACATGATGATGATGAGGAGGAGAATAAGTTAGATATATGAGACATGAACGAAAAAAAAGATAGATAGATAGATAGGAACCGACAATTTAGATAATTATAATATATATATATATATATATGTGTGTGTGTGTGTGTGTGTGTGTGTGTGTGTGTGTGTGTGTGTGTGTGTGTGTGGTTATAAGATAGATGGTTATAAGATAGATAGATAGATAGATAGATAGATAGATATTAGAATAAGTTAGATAGATGAGATATGAACGGAAAAAAATAGATAGATAGATAGATAGATAGATAGAATGAGAATGGATTGAACAAAGAATCTTCGTTCTACACTGTGGGAGCCTCAGAATATTCTATTAGTTTCAAGAACAAAAACGTGTGTATAAAATTCCTAATGCATACCGCTTCAACAATAATGCTATCTCCGTTCGCAACCAAAGGACTACAAATACAAACGCCAGTGCAAAATAATTCCAATACGAACAGCAATTTCTTCTCTTATAATGTCAACCCTCTCACTAACACTGACGCACCTATTCTCAGACCTGTGACCGTACTCATAAAATAATTATTTCATTCTTACGTTGTAAAGATGTCAGGCTGCCAAATAGCTTATTGTTTAGCTACCCAAGCTGATACCTAAAGAGCATGCGCGGACAGCATATATCACAGCTTGACGCAATCACGATTGCATATGGCCGTTGTGAGAACGCGGGGTAAAAAGGGGGCACCTGCGACACATTAATCATGTATATGTAGCTTTGTAGATAATGGATATATCCATAAATTGTAACTGCAGATATATTGCCGGAGACGATGGCTCGCATGTTCATTATATCTGAGTAACATAGATAGATAGAGAGAGAGAGAGAGAGAGAGAGAGAGAGTAAGAGAGAGATTAAAAGACTGAGATTGAAATGATGAGACTGAGATAGATAGATAGATAGATAGATAGATAGATAACAGTCAGTGCCACGTCGGTTCAGTGTGAACCTGAGAGTAATACCAATGAAAAGGTCCTCTACATTTTCCATAAATTGATAGATAGATGAATCGAACTATTTCAACCATCCCGGGTTAGTGAGGATGTGGGAGTAATGGCCCAAAAGGTGTAACCCATATACCTCTCAGATAGATAGATTGGTTGGCTGCTTGTCTGATTGTTTATTGGCTCTATTCTATGGTATATCAACTCTTGTAGATAATTTAATATATATATATATATATATGTGTGTGTGTGTGTGTGTGTGTGTGTGTGTGTGTGTGCGTGTGTGTGTGTGTGTGGTTATAAGATAGATGGTTATAAGATAGATAGATATATAAAATATATATATATATGGTTATAATATAGATAGATAGATAGATAGATCTTAGATATTATGTTACATTGTGCGAGAGGGTGAATGGTGCAATTTAGTTTAAATGAATAAATCACCAGTCGACCAACACACATAAACAAAATAAACTGTTTTGTGGCTATTCTAAGAAGTTCATATAGCAGAATCTAAAAATTAGAGAATTTTATTTTTGTAGTCGTTAGGTGATACTTCTTGGATGGTAGTTCAGAGAGAATTGGTGGGGTCCATCAGTAATCGACCATGAAAGAAGGCGGATGATCGGCATTGTGTGTGTTTGAGCGAAAGATAGTGTGTTGCATAGCCGTAATACATATACAACTATACACATATACATGCGGAAGCAAAATCAACAATAATGACGAACGAACACGCTTCTTTAAAAAAATATACCTCTCACACTTTATTCGAAATGGTTGCGAAAGGGTTGCGAAAGTTATTTGTGAGATGTGAGTTGGAGACTGAATAGACTGCAACATATTGATCCCAAGTTCCTCTGACTTTAGCAGCACTTCTTTCTCATTCTGCTGGCTGCTCAGCTGGGGGTCCTGAGGGCCCGGCCCTCTCTGGGAGCTGGTTCTCACTACAGCATCTTATCTCCAACTAACTGAACCTGTCTGTGGCCCCGGATTATATAATTGTTTGACATCCACCTGCTTCTTGTGGGCGTCACATCTGCACCCAATTCAACCCGTCCACAGTCAAGGTTATACCCAGATATCTTCGACCGGATGCACCTGTTATTTACACAGGTGCATCTCTTATTTGACAGCTCGGCCGAGGATCAATATGTCACAAGTGTATCCGACCACCAACACGGAAAGTCAGCTTAGTTTTGAACCCCAAAATGTTCTCTCTCTCTCTCCCCCCCCAAAAGTAATCGTATTTTGATTTATTGAGAAAAAATAATTAATGTACACCTGAAATCCCTTACACTGGTGACGGTGAGTCTTAATGGGACAAGAGAAACGTCTTGTATCCAGAAAGCAATCAGAAATCAGCTTTCCTCTCGGGAAATCTAAGGATACACGAAAATTTGAACACCCTATTCAGTAAAGACATGTAAAGAGTCACTTTTCTAAAAATCCACATCCTACATGGCACTCTGAAGTGGCTAATCCTCCATAACTCCTCAGACCACAAGGCATTCTGTCATTTGTCGTTGCGGCTACGACAGTACAGAAAAAATATATAATTCGATATATCACGGCCACTTTCTTGACGCTGACTTATACAAACGTGAACCAGAGAACAGTACAAATATATATATATATATATATATATATATATATATATATATATATATATATATATATATATATATATGCTTGCTTGTTTTGGTTTTATGGTATATCAACCTTTGTAGGTTATTTAGTGCCAAATATATTTTTATACAAATAAACACTTCTATTTCAAACAATTTAGCTTAGCATAAGTACACAGTTTAATTGTTTAAAATATTTCTATTTCAAGCTATTCAGTTTAGTCAAATAGTTTTAATTCGAACAATTCAGTTTAGTGTCAGTATAGTTTGTTTTTGTTTTTTTGCACACAGTCAAATATGAAAGCAGTTCTATTTCAAACAATTCCGTTTAGCATAAGTACACTTTCAATGTCAAAAACAGTTCTAAATACACAGTTTAGTTCTATTTGACCTATAGATAGGACCCTATCAGGTGCAAACACTCCGGGCCAGAGTAGACCTGGAAGCGATAGCAATGAAGGGGTACTCCGCATTCCCCAAAGCTCCGGAATAACTGGAACCTAACCATCAGATTGTTTAGTGTCATATTACCAGAAGACTCGTTGGGGGTGGATCTTACCCCTCTGCAGCGAAGCAGTCCGTGTATTCAACAGCCCCAGCCGACTGGGCAATATCTATATATATAGAACAAATCTTTAAATGACTGAATAAAACTGAATATACATAGTCTTTTCTTGTAAGAAAAATATTTGTTGGAGTGTAAATACTCTTCATTATTTACATTATAAGAAAGAAAAGTTGATGCATTCCATACCGCAGTTTGCATTGTCTAGATCTTAATATATTTTTTGTGTTTAAAAGATATTTGCGCATGTAACTATGTAGACGAGAAAGTATATTCATGCGCTAATATGTAAGCAGATGCAACTAAAAAATCAACAAGTGAAAGATTTGGAATGTTGATACGGGTGTGTATTTAAAAACAGATATTCTTATTCAATTTAAGATAATTAAGTGATGTTGAAACTAAATGTAGTTGCAAAATATTAGATTTTCCCTCAAGAGAAATAAATTCAAATGTTTGAATAGATTTACAAAATGAATCTGGTAATTTATTTAAGACGTATCTATTTCATTGCTTGTTTATAAGACTGAGGTAGGTTCGAAATTAACTAAAAGTTGATGATTTGTCAATAATCCTGATAGCTTAAAATTTATATTTAACAATGAAGGCATGAACAAATTTCTTAAAATATTTTTATATTATTACCCTGCAAGTTTTGCAGCGCAAGTCAAATATTTTAGTCGGGGACATCTCAACAATATTTCAATATAAACAAATGCAAAAATACCGATGAAAATAATTACGGCTTCTCGAGCAATTTTTGCTAAGAAAAAATCACACTTTGGAATGGAAATCAGTTAATTTTCCATATATATATATATATATATATATATATATATATATATATATATATATATATATATATATCAGAGCTTTGTATATGCTCACCCTGATCATTCTACTTTCCCAAGGGAAATAATGTAATGATAATAGAGTATGTCTTCTTATGGATTTATTTTTATTAATTATGATATGAATTCCATAAATTGTAATTGGTATCGTCATGATTAAATATTTGCAAAGAGAAAGAATTGTCTATGATGCAATCATATTAATATACACATGACAAAAAAATCAATTTTTTGAATTGTAATTATCGTAGATAAATTATGAAATATATTTATTATATAGATAGATAGATAGATATGAACAAACATTAGAGATAGATAGACTAGCATTACAGACAAACTGATAGATAGATAGATAGATAGTAACAGAGACAGAGAGAGGGAAGGAAAAAAGGCATATATTTTAACAAGTTCATCAAATGACTAAATCGATCTTACTTGATTGAATCTTCTACTCCTATGTGATCACACATGTTTTTTTTTAATTTTCGTATCTATCTATATATACATATACATATATATATCAATATAATTGGCACTTTTAATGGTTTTCAATTATATTTAGTTTCATGTATGATCTAATATTCATAAACAAAAAGATTATTACACGTTCAAGCACAGGATACGACAGAAAGGTCCAACAGAAAAAGTTGCCCATGTGTTTGAGAAAAATATCTCTATTGTAAATCCCTTCAATCAACACTTTCAAAGAACTGATTCTTCAACAGGTTGTAGCAGATATACCTCCCTTATTATAAACTGTCACTTGTTAGTTACATATGAATTTAAGCCAGCTGCCCTGGTAGCTCCAAATATCTAATGTCCAGCTATTGTTTGTGAAATAGGTTTGGTTTGGTTTGGTTTGGTCTTATTGCACATCAACCGTCGTAGGCTATCCAATGGCACGTCCATTTTTATTCATACAAACAGTTCTATTTCAAACAATTCGGTTTATGATAAGAATGCAGTTTCAATGTCAAAACAGTCCTATTTCAAGCAATTCAGTTTAACATGAATACACAGATGACATTTTAAAATGTGGAAGTTCATTCATGCCACACCACGAATATACATATTGTTTAGATTCACAGTAACATATATAAATAACATAGACAAAACTAAATATATATATATATATATATGCCTGATAATTTTTAGGTCACTCAAAAAGTGAATAAACAATATTTTCTGTCTAGTTATCGACCTTTACGAGATATTTTATATCAGCAGAAACAATGGTGTCTAAGAAAGTAGAGATGTGTGAGCTATGTGTCCATTTTTGAAAGAGCACAAAGACTCAAACACAAGGAAGAGGGGGATGTAGGGTTTATGAATTGGGGTATTTTTCAACGGAACCTTGTGGCTTGAGTGTCTGAAAAGACGTCAGAACATCTCAAACTACAAAGGACTTTAGGAGAACAAAGCCCTACCGCATATAAAAGTGAACATTGGAATTGATTTCATACAACAAAACGAAAACTGCAACTTGTCAAAACAGTGTCACAGTGAATGTTTCAAAAAGAAATGATTACTTAAGAATAGCCTTCAAGAACACCTAATGTATTCTAACAAAGAATATCTTACATGTACTTGTATCGGCTTTCACCCTGGTCGCGTTGAACCGGCTTCCTCCCGAGCAAGTAAATATGTTGTTCAATGAAGAAGATACTTTGGAATTTGATTGAAAGAAGGGTCCCAAGTCATACCCGAAAAAACGCCCTGTTGGCCGCAGATTTTTCACAGACGAATTAATAAAGCGACCCGAGGCCGCCGGTTGCCGGAACAGACACCTCCTGGATTTTCACCAGAGCCCTTTTTGCCGGATTGCTGACCTAAAACCGTTGGGTACCAGACTAATCCGCCTTGGGTGGCCCTACCAGGAACAGAAGCACGTTGAACTTTAGGAGGAGGAGGGGTTGGACTTTAGGAGAAGAATATCTACTCAATTAACACTTCCGTTACGGTGTGACGCAAGGCCAATTTTTCGTCTGAGTGAAGCTGGTTAGAATTGAAAGTTTTTCTTCTCCTTGTCTGGTTGCCTAACCAAGGATAAAGAACACCGTCTGTCTTCCTGTGTACTCATATCGCTGATGTGAGAACTTGGATTCCTGTCTTTCACAAGAGCATTAACCTGAAATGAAATACAACCCTCTCCGGAATTTTTTCTCCGGCTACCAATTATATTTTCAACAACAATAACCATTACGATAAATGCGCCTCTAAATACAGTTTAGATTGATAGTTCTCTTTAAAAAAATGTAGTGGTAGGGTTCCTCGTGGAATGGATGCTAATGTGTTTGGCTACGACATCGTGACGTGCTCTTGTGTATGAATTACCTAATCCTCTCAGAGCTCTTCTTCTAAAGGATGGCTTTGGCATTAAATAACCCACAAAGGTTGATATGTCATTAAAAAGAATCCAATCTAAACCAAACGTATAATCTGACTGGGGAGAATTACCTGAACTGATATCGATTCGTCGAAAGAGGCCAGCACTCTTCCAATCGGGTCAGTGGCATTTCCACCAGGACAATGCTCCAGTCCACAACTCCATCCTTGTCACAGACTATTTGACCAAGATGGGCATCAAGACCTCAGCCTCCCTATAGTCCAGACCTTGCTTCCAGTGACTTTTGCTTATTCCTTAAGCTCAGAGGCTGTCGTTATCAACCTTCGTGGCTTATATAATGCTAAAGCAATCTTTGTAGGAGAACAGTAATGGTATTATTAACCTGTACTTTGTCGTATTAGATATGTTTGGTTTAGGCTTGGTTTCTTTGTTTAATGATATATCAACCTTTTTAGGTTATTTAACCCCAAAATTTCAAATATACTTGTTGATATTGTGTTAATATTATTAACATTAGTGACAGTCATTGTGCTTACGAGAAATGGGCAAATTTAAACAGTAAATAAACAGTAATCAGTTCACTGATTCCGCTTCGATAGTCATTGGTTTTGAGAATACACTGGCAGTATTTTGACTAGTTGGCACCAACGGCCATCTGATGGTGGCTCTAACCATCAACTACATCGTTCATCGAGTTTATAGGGTCCGTTGCAACTTGGCCAAGTCGAGAATTTTATGCGATTCATATGTCTCTCTCGCTCTTTGTGTGTGTGTGTGTGTGTGTGTGTGTGTTATTAGTTGTAGTATTAGTTGTAGTAGCTGTAGTTGTAGCTGTAGTTGGAATGTGTGTTTACAAGGAACTGGTCTATATTCAGTTGGGTTCAGTCTCTTCAGTGTTTGATCCAGTCGTAAGTGAAAGAATTGTCACAGCTGCCTGAAAACCTGTGTAGAACAAATCACAGATTTTGTTCGAACTGAAAACAAAAGCATCCGCAGTGATATGTTACAGATCCTCTTAAAGAACATTCTTCAAGTTTTGACTTCAGGGATTTTTCCTTTTCCTGGTTTGGCTGCACTGCTAAGGATCAAGAGACAAGTCTACTCTATCATTTTAACAATAGTTGCAGATAAAAGAGATGAAATCATACATTCCAGAAAGCATTTACGCAAAGTAAAATGCAAAAATCTTCATCTAGGATCTGAACTCGGAATCTCTCTCTCTCTCTCTATATATATATATATATATATATATATGGGGGGAGGGTGATTATTTATATGCAGCCTTGTATCAATATCCATGCAATTACGTACTCAAAGAAATATCAACAGAAATACTCACACATACAAATATATATTTAGTCATAATAATGGCGTTTATGAATCAATATATCTATGCCACACGTATTCATGACAGATCCGGCCGTAAACAAAAGATTGCTTCATAGAAGCGCCATATTAATAAATGACTGAACAATTGAAGAAAAGCAGACGACAATCGATTGAATACTGAAGGCAACATGACGCGAATTTCCCAGTATATTTATTGCGTAATATTTGCAATAAAATAACATGGCGCAACGAGAGGTGACAACGGCAAACGAGTCATTCAGCGATCGGAGATTTACAGTAAAATTACTAAACGTTTTCTTTTTACCAGACACGAGATAGCCTTTGTTATTATCTTATATTCTCTTCTGAAAATCATTGCTGGGCGGCCATGATAAAGCTAGGCAAAGCAGACCTGATCGTCTTTAATCAAATGCGTCTCAGAGGCGCCTCAAAAGATCCAACAATCGTATTGGTTATTTCGATGAACATTTTATAATTTGATGATATCCAGATTCTTTTCTGCTGTCTTTTCAACTGAGCTGGGGATTTAAAAGAAGATCCTCGGTAACCATGCTATTGATATCTGTTGGAGATCAATTTGCCAATAATAAAATTCCTGAAAACATTCTAAGCAACACAGATTATATGTGAATTTAATTTGTTGTCACTTAATTCCAACCTCCTGCATTAGAGCATTTTAGTTGAAAAAATCCATCTAGTCAGTTATTACCAGTATATGTCGACTAATTTTTCACACTAAAAAAGACAAGAAGTAGGTGGCATCTCGCCGAGTACGCAGATGATCTTGCGCTTCTTGTAAATACATCTGCTCAGGTCGAATCTCTGCTGAATAGCCTTGATTCTATGAAGAAGTTTTAGTTCTGAAGCTTTGAGAAGTTTGGAGTTATTGTTCGTTGCTATTACTCCCAGGTCCACTCTGACCCGTTCTTAATCAGAGTGGACCTACTAGAGTCCCATCTATGGGAGGAACAGATCTATATTAGATAAGAAAGTACTTTTCTGTTTAAAATGATATTGAAAATGCATTTTTGTATTATAGATTATTTGAGACTATAATTAGTGTATTGACGTCTACTTTGAATAACCTAACGAAAGTTGACATGCCGTAAAACCAACCAACTTACCAACCAATCAGTCTTGATAAAATCTACGATACTATAACTGTCTTCGATTAGCAAAATCTACAAAGTAATGAAGTTTGTTTGTTTGTTTTTTTTCAGGTTAGCAATCAACTAATGAATCTTGACTAAACACGTTCGAAAACATCCGGTTTATATATACTCCTCAGAATTCACGTTCACCAGAAAGATATTGGGTCATTACAAGTATATTTGTTTAAATTCACCATGAAAAGGAAACGCAAGATCAAATTCTGTGTTTAAACTTAAGACAGTGTAAAAAAAAAAAAACGAAAAAACAAGTTAACACTTATACTAAATTGAATTGTTTGAAACCATTTAATTTTGACTTATGCTAAACTGAATTGTTTGAAATAGAACTGATTGATCCTTTAACTGTGTATCTACAAAATGTGTTTATAATTCATACGTTTAATATATATGCCAAAACAGGATTTAGCATTAAAAAACCAATTATGTATGAAATGCCATAAAACCAAACCAAACCAAATACTAATATGATTTCAAGTAATTGTTTCTATTTAATAATAGTCATTTCATTGCACACTGTTATGTTTCAGGTAATTAACAATAATCCATGGAAAGCAATTATAGTTTTAAGTAGTCGTACTTAATATAAATAATTTACTGTTATGTGGCATCAAGTATTCCTATTAAACGCTAATAATTTTCATTTCCCCACCTAGGTAACGCGTACTACAACTCTAGATCAAAGTGGGTCTGGAAGTAATGGCTATGAAGAAATACTTCACACTCTCTCGGGCTTTATGACAGGAACCTCACCATCCGATACTGTTTAGTATCGTGCTCATTACACGCCTTTTCTTTGAGCAGGGGTCTTACTTACCCAACTGCAAAGGATACAGCTAATGTATTCTTAGCCCGGTTGACATGGGGGAGTCAACTAATGAGACTATTTGTATTAAAAATGTTATTTCAGCCTTATTTTTACGAAGAATTATCACGGTAAGGACAAATTTAGCTGCGATTCATCAGAAGTTTCTTATGATATCGCAATTAGATATGGACTGTTACTCTGGTTCGAAGGACGGTTAAGGTATGTATAGGAAACCAAAGTCATTTCAGTTTTTCTCAGGAAGCTGCACTGTGTCGATCATGCAACAAGAGATATTGATCTCATGTGGTTTTCTTTTAAGGCATATCAACCAGTTTGGGTTATTTAATGCCAGATCCTGTTTTTACATATTTATTTAATAGATATGATTCATAAATATATTTCATAGAAAGTATTCTTAAACGAACATGAACTTGTTTTGCACACAGTCTTATAGTTTCAACTATTGCTATATAATAGTAATAATCTAATATCCGGTTTTTGTTGGCACCCATTTAAATTATTGGTTTAGTTTTATGATATCATTGATTGTGGATTATTTGATGCCAAATCCGGTTTATATATATATATATATATATATATATTGTCATCCACAGACAGACTGTTTCGTTCTATCAGAACTCTTCAGTGTGGCTAGACACGCAGGACGCTCGGGATCGAAACCCGTCCAACTTTACGTTAGACTAAGTTTCAGACCTCTCGGCCACCAAGTGGACCACGTTGGCTAAGGGAATTTTTAAGGTATTAATTTTAGCAACAGCAGCAGCAGCCTTTATTTACATTTTTTATACCCTATCGGCTACCAGAGTGCTCAATTCTTACGAAGAGCTTCGCATTACACTAGCGGCGGCCGACAATTGTAAACATTAGTCAACAAATGGTTCCAAGTACTGTTATGCATCACTAACAATTCAACTAAACATTAGTAATTTGTTTACACACAGTTTAACGATCGAACAGTTCAATTTCAAACAATTCAGTTTAGCATAATTCAAAGTTAAATGTTTCTAAGTATTGCTATGTATTACTAACAATTCAATTAAACATCAGTCATTTGTTTATACACAGCTAAATGCTCAAACTTTTCTATTTCAAACAATTCAATTTAGCTTGAGGGATTCATTTGCACTCAATTTAAATGTCAAACAGTTCTATTTGACCCATAGATAGGACCCTATCAGGTGCTATCATTCTGGGTCAGTGTGGAACTTGTAGCAATGGCAATGAAGGGGTACTCCGCATTAACCAAAGCACCAGCATGACTGCAGCTTCAGCATTGGATTGTTTAATGTTATATTAAGGACATAGTTGGGGAGTGTTACCTCTTAGCAGATATGCAGTCAGTGTATTCTCCAGCCCAAGTCGACAAGGGCTCTTTTTGGTGGGGGGTGGTCTTACCCCTCCGTAGAGATGAAGTAAGTGTATTCCACAGCCCCAGACGACTGTGCTCGCGTTGGTGGGGTCTTACCCTTCTATAGAGATGCAGTCGGTGCATTCTACATCCCCAGCAAACTGTCCTCTCGTTGGTGGGGTCCTACCCCTCGTTAGAGATGCGTTCGGTGTATTCTACAGCCCCAGCCGACTGTGATCGCGTTGGTGGGGTCTTACTCCTCGTTAGAGATTCGATCGGTGTATTCTACAGCCCCAGCCGACTGGGATTGCGTTGGTGGGGGGGTCTTACCCTCGTTAGAGATGCAGCCGGTGTATTCTACAGCCCCAGCCAACTGTGCTGTCGTTGGTGGGGTCTTACTCCTCGTTAGAGATGCGGTCGGTGTATTCTACAGCCTCAGCCAACTGTGCTCTCGTTGGTGGGGTCTTACAAGCTCGTTAGAGTCGGTCAGTATATTCTACAGCCCCAGCCAACTGTTCTCTTGTTGGTGAGTTTTTACCCCTCGTTAGAGATGCGGTCGGTGTATTCTACAGCCCCAGCCGACTGTGCTCACGTTGGTGGGGTCTTACCCCTCGTTAGAGTCAGTCGGTGTATTTTACAGCCCCAGCCGACTGGGCTAGATTTTATGTGTTTTAATAAATGTGGCGCAATTTCTCATTAAATGCCAAGCCTCTGAAATTAGAAGAACCGTTCATATAAATAGGTAGCAATATTTCATCTATTGAAAGCGATGTCAACCTATGCATCAGTAAAGCAAATTTACAACTCAACCAACATATGGAAATCTGATCTCTAAAAAAATTAAATGAAAATTCTTCCAAGTAGTAAACGTATTAGAACTACTATATAATTGCACTAATTGGATTCTTTCGAAACGCTTGGGGAAAAAAGTTAATTGACAACTACAGAAAGATGACACGTGCGGTTTTGAACAAATTCTGGAAGCAGCACAAAACAAAACAGCAGCTGTTCGGCCACTTACCTCCCATCTTACAAACAATTCATTCAAGGTGGACAAGAAATGCTGTTAAGGGCAAAGTTAAAAGTAACATTCTCCAATGGACTCCTACACATGGACACACCATTATTGGACATCAAGTAAAAACTTACATTCATCAACTCTGTCAAGATACCAGATGTTGTCGAGGGGACTTTAATAAGAGCGATTTCCGATAGGGACGGACAGCGAGAGAGAGTCAAATTCAAAGGAATATATGCCGTTGACATGCCTTGATGATAATGATGACGATGATATGACTGCGTGCAAATTATTTCTATGAAGAATAGTCACTTGAAGCTTTAATTATTTATTTAGGATTGTTATAATGAGTTACTTTATCATCATCATCATCATCATGTCGTGCTATCAGTGCAGATATCCCTGACCTCTCGTCACCCCTCCCCATCGTCCATTGCATCCGGTAGATCTTCAAGGCTACATTCCATATCAGAACAGAACTGCTGTACGTAGGTTCGAGCTGGTCGTCCAGCCTTTGCTCGTCCATATGAAGTGGTCCACAGGAGCACATCACTTATGAGCTCGTCCTAACTTCTCCAGTAGTGTCCTGTACGTCTGGTTCGTCTAATTTTGATAGTTTTCGTGATGGGAGGTTGATGCCCGTACAGTTACTACTTTTTGGGGTGCTGCCACTAGGACTTGTTCAATATTGCTCGCAGTATACTTGTGTAATTGCCATCAAGCTTATTCTCCATATGTTTACTTACCGTCCATGTAGTGCATCCATATAACAGTATAGACACGACCGTAGCTCGGAAGAAACTGCGTTTCATTTTATCGGTCAGGACTGATTTCTATATGACCGATAGCCTATAAATAGCTGTCCATGCCTTTGCTAGTCACATGTCGATGTCCGTCTTGGTTGATGAGACACTGCTTCCTAGGTAAGTGAACTTGTCAACTAGTTTCAGAGAGCTACCGTTTAGTGTGAAGACGTTGCCTGTTTGATTAAAGCATATATAATCCATTTTGTGTGCATTGACATGGAGACCGATGCCTGCAGCGGCTCGTTCCAGACTATGTAGCTGGGTTTAGGCTTGGGCAGGTGCATTTGCGAGAAGCGTTATGTCATCGGCGTAGTCGTAATTGTTTTTGTGGGGTATCTTCTGCTTCTTTCCTTTGTTAGCTTGAAACCGTTTTCTTTGATTTTATCGATAGATGTTCTAAGAACGTAGTCTAGACACATGATAAAGAGGTCTGGGGCTAATGTGTCTCCTTGGAGTACACATGCTACAATGTCGAAGTAGTCTATGTCTCCATCCGGAGAACGAACTTTTACTTTGGAGTTTCTATCGAGCATCGACGGTTTCTTTCGGTAGGCCGTAAGTAAAAAGTAAAGTTGTCTCCCTTTAGTCGAGGGCGACCAGAAGGCTCCCTTTTCAATAGCAACAACACCGAAGTGTAGGGGAGGGCGCTACTCTTTTCCCTGGATTGCTCCACTTAACCCTTGATACGTACCTAATATTACTGAGTGTTAAGCAAGGCGGTAGGCCGTACGCGAATATAATTTGCTCCATCTTTCCTCTATGAATGGAGTCAAAGGCCTTGGTAAAGTCGACTTATAATATTGTTGCCCCTAGGTTTTTTTGCGCGTACACCTTCAAGAATTCGACGGGTAGTGAAAATTTGTGAAGTCGTGGATCTATTTCTCTTGAAGCCATTTTGGTTCTTTCAAAGTATGTTCTCAATTTTGGGTTCTATGCGGTTTTATTAGTATTATTATTGGTGTGAGATACGTAACATTTCTGTGGTAGACGTCCTCAGTGGTGTATTATTACAAAAGGTCCTTAGAAGTTTCAGTCTTTCCACATCTGACCCCTTCACTTTGTTGACCTCGTCTCTGTTAATCGGACCCCGATGTGCATACCATGAACCTGCAATGCAAACTGCTGCCTTGAACTTCGAAAAAAAAATCGCGGCAAAGCCCGAACTATTTGATGGGATACTTATCAAATATACGTTTATCACTTGATCAGATTAATCCTATTTACCAACCACTCTACTCTGGCAGGATATGACACAAGGTCAATTTTTAAGCGGAGTTTAACAGGTTTGAATTCAGAGTTTTTCTTTATCTAGACTAGTTGCCTCACTAAGGCTGAATAACACAGTCTGGCCTACTATTTACCCATAGCTGGAGGAAGAATAATTGGATTCATACCTTTCCCAAGGGTGTTAGTGCTATGTGAAATGCAATCATTCCCGTCCAGGATTTGAACACGAGTCACCGTGTCCATTTCCTACGACGATAACTATTACACCATGGGCACCTCCAGATCAGATTAATCCATAAGAACAGTCACATAATCAACAAATATTTCTATACTTCCAATAATATTAATACATGTTCAAATATCATAGCAAACACACAGACTTAATGAGTTCAACAGCTCCTTCTTCACCTTTCTCACGAGAAATGGTTTTGATTGATTCTGCTCGGTTCGATCTCGTAAAGCCTACGTTCCCGAATTAAACAATATTCTACATTAATCTATGCAGTTTTCGAATCATAGCTGGAGTAAAGCAATTCACAAAGGATCAGCGCACCAGCATCCGTGATACTAGCAAACAAAACAGGTGGCAAGAACGGCTTAAACTCCTTCGGTCATGTGATATACACGCCACAAACAAGCAACTATTTAACCATCTAAAAAAATTGACTCACAGCAGTGTCGTTCCTGCATCTTGAACTTTGACGAGATTGTAGTTTCTTTTCAACTGCCGTATATAAGTTCATGGAATATATATATATATATATATATATATATATATATATATATATATATATATATTTACCTAACCTCTCTGCACGAGCAGGATTTCACACAAGGTCAACAGGTTCGAAATTCTAGACCGGTTGTCATACCAAGGTTAAAATGCCAGACTGCTCTACTATTTACCCATAGATGGAGTAGTTTGATTAATAGTTTTCTCAAGGGTATTAGAGTTAAGGGACATGCAAACAGCCTCATCCAGGTTTGAACTCGAGTCACCGTTTTGCAAGCACAGTATGCACATGAATTAATCAATAAAAACCAAACGTAGTTCCCATGGTGTTGTGGCTAACGTGATGAACTATGAGATCGTAGTTAGCGAGTTCGAACTCCAGTTGCGGGATTATGTTCACTTTCGGACGACTATTCAAGAGAAAGGCAAGACGTCTTTTATCCCATCAGCAATGGGTCGAATACTAACACTACTATCCTTCAACAAGAAGAGTTTTGACATTAAATAACCCACGAAGGTTGAGATACCATTGAACAAAGAAACCAAACCAGGATCCTCATCAGCTGGACCATGATGAACATTAATGGTTCAAAGACAAGTTGATAAATCAATCCTATATGCAATGGAGGCGATCATGATGTGTTGGTTAACTTCATAGAAAATGGACTACTGAAGCCTAAGTTCGAATCCTGGCTGAGGCTTTTAACATTTTCTATTGGAAAAGTATGAATCCATCTATTTTCCCTGCAGCAATGGGTAAATAGTGAAGCAGATTGGGCTATTTAACTTTTTCATGGCAACCTATCTAGGAGAAAGAAAACTTTAAATTCAAACCAGTTAATCTTAGCTCACATCCTACTTATACGGAGCGCGTTTGTAAATACATACAAATGTACGCAACAGGAGATACCCGAGATGTAACGGTTATCGTTGTGGGAAATGGACCCGGCGACACGAGTTCAAATCCTGGACGAGGCTGATGACGTTTAACATTGCACTAATACACTTGGGAAAGGTATGAATCTGATTATTTTGCCTTGGCTTAGCAACCAGTCTTGGAGAAAGAAAACACTGAATTCAAACCTGTTAAACTCCGCTTAAAAATTGACCTTGTGTCACATCCGGCCCATACGGAGGTGTTGATGAATACATATATATGTATGCAACATTGCGGCAATGATTAAACTGAAATTGTCATAAATCCACATATTAAAGATGTATATGTATACTCTGTTATGTAATATAAAATGACTTTTGATATTTAACGATTAAAAAAAGAAAAAAAAATAGGCCCAGCATCTTTCTTTCCATCCGGACGGAAATACGAGCACTTCTAATGGTGACTTCATGCTTTTAAACGATCTTTATATTCCAATGAACATAGACTGACTGGACCAATTCCAACATTCCGTTTTTTTCCTTTGAAGGTAATCGATCGAAGACTAAACGAATGTGTAAAGAAAAAGAAACCTGGTAGGTGGCGCTGATGTCGAGCGTATTCGGGACCACAATTCTTTCTGGGGGATTTCTAGAACAAATGGCGACGTCCTTCCGGTTCTAGAACTGTAGAATTCCTTTTCAAAAGACATCTCTAAGACCGAAACACGGTGGGTAGTTCGTTTATTCATAAAAGATTCCTTGCTTTGCCGTTGGCAAAGATGAGTTTACCATCTCTGAAGAAGTTGGAATTTCAATAACTCTTCAAAAAAATTGTTAGCTTTTTTAACAGTAAACTTATTTGAAACAAGTCCAGCCTACTTACTTATAAGCAACAGTTTTATGAGTAACACGAACATTATCACTTTTATTCATAATTACTTATATACACGTCAAAGTTGACCTGATATTACGAACATTATCACTTCTATTCAGAATTACTTGAATACACGTCAAAGTTGACCTGATATTTCGAACATTATCACTTTTATTCAGAATTACTTGAGTTGACCTGAGAGTAATGGCAATAAAGAGGTACTCCACGCTCACCATATCTCCAAAACTGTAACCTCATCGACATGCAGTTTAGTGCGATGCTCAATAATTTTTTTTTTTTTTTTTTTTTTTTGGGTGGGTAAGTTTTATCTCTCATAACAGAATAGATATATAATAAGTAAATTCTTTATTATGAAGTGTAGAGCGGCTCGGATCAGCGGTAGACGGTCTTGGTCGAAGTCAGACTAAAGCATTGATAACACATATGAGACGACGTCAGGAGACACTCCAGTCAACTACTGATCTCCGATTACATTCATTCTGTGTTTACTCTGTATGCTAATATTTGTATAGACATGTGCGCGTGTATGCAAATATACAGGTCCATCAAACGGCGGTGTCATTTCGCCAAAACGTACCCTCGTATAATACTTCCAGCCACCACATTTTAAAGGTAATGTTAATCAGTGATTTTTAAATTTTAAATTTTTTCGTAACGCGTAGAGATTTATCGATTTAAACTTTTTTGTCTTTGTCTCGATATTTAATTTATGTTACCAACAATGTAATGTAATTATTATTTGACTTGAAAGATGCACTTTTGTGACATACCCAGTATACTCACTTTCTGAGGTGGGGTTTTTCTCTCGGTTGGGGAATAGAGTCGGTGCATCTTAAGCCGTCTACCCTGGGTTAGCGATAAAGACTTTGATCATAAATAGTTATTTTTAAATTCTTTCCAACATTTCCAAATTTTTTCAAATTGGGGCATTATGAGTACAAAATATGCATGTTCACTAACAGATAGGTTCTGTTAGGACATTTGCTTTATTAACATATCAATCTGTGATGATTATTTCGTACCAAATCATCTTTACATTCGAGTATTACTATCTAACACCAATAATTCTATTTAACATTAATTATTTATTTGCACATAGTTTGAATGGATATTTTTTTCAAACTGCTCTAAAAATGAAGATGAACGTACATTGTAATTTCTCCTTTTAGTTGATCTGGCATATATATATATATATATATATACACACAAATTTCGTTGAATATAATAGACATTTTCTTGTTAATCCTTTCATATTGCCGTATTGATTTTATAGTATTCGGCGGAAATTTATTGATATATTTTCCATAATTCCATAATTTCCCAAGTACTTTCTGCCCGACTTTGGGCCATCATCAGAGGAGGATGCACTACAAAAGTGATGTAACTTTTGTATGTACATTACTACTTTATAAGAAGAAGAGCATCTGGGCCGTTGCAGTGTGTAGACGAATACTATAAAATCAATACGGCAATATGAAAGGATCAACAAGAAAATATTTAGACAGAAAATGTCTATTATATTCAACGAAATTAGTATTAATGAAGCAATGCTGCCAATATATATACATATATATATATATATATACATATACATATATATATATATTTCAAATACCTTGTCCGGTGGCAAAAGCTGCTTGGTGGCGCCAGAAATGGCAGTACGGACTTGAGCTACCGAAACTGTGTTATCACACCTGGTTGGCGGCTGATGAGGGCAGGGTATTGCTCGTGCTTTCACACGTTGTGTGATAAAAAAATTGATCATTTATTTGCACATAGTTTAAATGTGTATTTAAGCGAAATTAACTCTCAGCCACCTGTTCATAATCTACCTAGATTACGTACTTCAAAAGTCGGTAGATTTAATGAAAGAAAATGTCCAAACTCTGGAAAAGGTAAGAAGCGGACGATACCCAGCGCAAACTATTACGGACGCGAACTACGCTGATGACATAGCAACCAAGTCGAATACCTGCTGCATTTTCTGTCACGGGCAGCAGGTGGCATAGGTTTCTGTGTGAACGCAGACTAAACATAGTTCATGTGCTTTAATAAATGAAGTGACATCTCCTCACTAAACGATGGTTATAGTGGACAAGTTCACCTACCTCGGAAAAAGCGTCTCATCTACGGAAAATGACATCAATACGCGACTAGCGAAGGCATGATAAGCTACCGATAGGTTATCGGTTATACGGAACACAAACTTATCTGATAAAATAAAACGCAATTTTTTCCAAGCAGCGTTCGTGTCAATTCCACTGTATAGATGCATCGTATGGACGATGACTAAGCGTATTGAGAAAAAGCTAGACAGGAATTGCACAAGAATGCTTCGAGCTATATTGAACAAATCTTGGAGCCAATATCACACAAAACAATAGCTGTACGGCCACCAACCACCCATCTCGAAAACTATTGAAATTAGACAAACTTGACTTGTGGGACACTGCTGGAAAATAAGGACGAAATCATACGTGATGCTCTCCTCTGGACTCCTTCACACGAACGAGCAAGTGTTGGATGACCAGCAAGAACCTTTCTACAACAGCTCTGTACGGACACAGGATGTCGTCGAGAGGACCTGACGCAAGCGATGGATGATACGAATGGCGAGAGAGAGTCAGGGAAATTCGTACTGGCGACATGACATCATAATGATGACTTGTTTACCACAAGAGCATTTTGAAGAATATGGCCGAGACAATCATATTAGGCACTTGGACTAGACATGACCCGAATCAGGTATCCTTGATCACCCGTCTAGCCCAGTTAGGGCCATGGTAGAGTATTGCAAGTCACATAATCATTTCGGTTGCTGGGTAACAGACTTCTCGGCTCTTATAATATTATCCTCAAGAATTAGGGGTTGCTACTAAAGATCATCAGGAGACCTCGTTGGGGTTTAAGGGTCTTACGCCTCTGCAGATGAGTAGTCGACGTATTCTACAGCTCCACCCAACTGAGACGCAGTCAGACAGACCTCTGAGACTAATCGATTTAGGTTAGTTGTATTTTATGGCATATCAACCCTTGTAGGTTATTTAATGCCGTTTCCATATATATATATATATATATATATATATATATATATAAGTATATCTGAACGCAAATAGTTTATCGGCAACATTTTTAAAATAGACAGAGCTCATTTGTTTGCACAGAGTTAAATGGCTTCAAGAATTGTTTTGTAACACTGACAATTCTATTTAGTATTAATTATTTCTTAGACAGTTTTAATCATTACTTTGCATGAACAATTTAATTTAAAATCTGTCATTTCTTTGCACACATTAAAGGGACTAAACAGTTCTATTTGACCCATAGATGGGGCGCTAACAAGTATTACAATACAGGGTTAGATTTGACCCGGAAGTAATAGCAGCGAAGAGGTACTCCACATTACCCAAAACTTCAAGACTGGAGCCTCACAATCTGATGGTTTACAGTCATATGCTGGACATTCATTAGGGGATGGTTCTATTTCTTCTCCAGAGATTCAGTCTCAGCCAACTAGGCTTCTGAGACTAATTGGCAAATGTTTTTTTAAAAATCTTTTGTATATTTTCCTTACAATCTCTGTTCTAAATTAAAAATATTCAAACGAAAATGTAGAAAGGGTATTTTACTTTAAAAGGTAAATCTACACTATTGAAACGCATTAGCAATGATAAAAATACAATTACTAAAATCATATTTATCTTAGCTAACGAAGATAATATTAAACTTGAAAAAAATATGCAATCTTTGTCATCAGTTAGAAATTTGGGGTAGTCACTGTGGTGTCGTGCCAAATGTTCAGGACTGCGACTTCGTTGTTAGCGAGTTCGAGCCCCCATCTCAGTATTACGAACTAATACCCTTGAGATATGCATGAACCTCCTGCATACCTCCAGCTGTATGTTAAGTAGTAACAGTTATTTTCTTCTTCAAGGATGGCATTGGCATTAAATAACCAACACAGGCTGGTATGCCATTTATCAAAACCGAATCAGATCAATCAAAAATTTATGAAGAAGTTACAAAAGTTAATTACTACAATAAACAGTGAACATACATGACAGAGAGGATTTTGATTGATTTTAACAGCGTTCAGGCTCATCTCGGGCGCAGTCATGTCTGCTAAGACTATAGAATATGTTGACTGCTTCTCTGCAGAGGGTTTAGACCTCCCACTCAGCAACGAGAGTCCTGATCTCTCTCTCTCTCTCTCTCTCTCTCTCTCTCTCTCTCTCTCTCAGCCATCGATCTGAAGCCCTCTGAACGCCAACTAGTTGATAATATCCTTAAACGATCACAAGCTCATTTTTGGCACATAGTTAAATGTTTTCAAGTATAAGTCCTGGCGGCAACACTCCACAAGACACCAACTATATGGCCACTTGCCTCCCATCACGAAAACTATACAAGTTAGACGAACCAGACACGCAGGACACTGCTGGAGAAGCAAGGAGGAACTCATCAGTGATGTACTCCTATGAACCCCCGCATATGGCCAAGCAAAAGCAGGACGACCAGCTATGTGAGGATACGGGATGTAACCCTGAAGACCTGCCAAAAGCGATGAATGACAGGGAGAAATGGCGAGAGAGGGTCAGGGATATCCGTACTGGCGGCACTACATGATGATTATGTAACAGTAAAAATCTAACATCAATCATTTGTTTGCACACATTCAAACAGATATACGTGATAAGTAGCAAAGGAGTAATTTGTCTAAAATTAGAATATAGCTGGGTTCGAAACCCATTTCAAAGACTGCGCTACAATTTCGATGATAAATTAGCGCGCTTAAATTTTACTATAAATTTTTCAGGGCATTATGGTTGGTGCAATGGTTAGCAAGCAAGGCGTAACAGATGTGAGGAGAATCTCCATACGCAAATAAACAATAGGCGCCTCTGGTGGTGTAATGGTTAGCAAGCTCGACTAGCAAACCTACACGAGTGAGTTCGAGTCTCATTGGGTGCCCCTTTCATATGGCCTTGTGCCACATCTAAGCAAAAAGCTTAGTAAATTTAAGGCGCCTCTGGTGGTGTAATGGTTAGCAAGCTCGACTAGCAAACCTACACGAGTGAGTTCGAGTCTCATTGGGTCCCCCTTTCATATGGCCTTGTGCCACATCTAAGCAAAAAGCTTAGTAAATTTAAGGCACCTCTGGTGGTGTAATGGTTAGCAAGCTCGACTAGCAAACCTACACGAGTGAGTTCGAGTCTCATTGGGTGCCCCTTTCATATGGCCTTGTGCCACATCTAAGCAAAAAGCTTAGTAAATTTAAGGCGCCACTGGTGGTGTAATGGTTAGCAAGCTCGACTAGCAAACCTACACGAGTGAGTTCGAGTCTCATTGGGTGCCCCTTTCATATGGCCTTGTGCCACATCTAAGCAAAAAGCTTAGTAAATTTAAGGCGCCTCTGGTGGTGTAATGGTTAGCAAGCTCGACTAGCAAACCTACACGAGTGAGTTCGAGTCTCATTGGGTGCCCCTTTTATATGGCCTTGTGCCACATCTAAGCAAAAAGCTTAGTAAATTTCCATACGCAAATAAACAAGAACCATAGACACAAACACCTATATACTAACATTTAATAAACCTACAACTCCAACCAGCAGTAGAATAGGTTACATAAATACAAAAATAGAAACTTACAGACCAAACCTTCTAAGATGTTAAAAATGCCAAAAATATGGACATCCTAAAAATAAATGCATTAGACCATCAATATGTGCAAAATGTGGAAATTCAAATCACACAGAATAAGAATGCAAAAATCCCTTTAAATGCATCAACTGAAGCGGAGGTGCCCGTGGTGTAATGGTTATCGTCGTAGGAAATGGACACAGCGACACGAGTTCAAATGCTGGACGAGACTGATTGCATTTCACATAGCACTAATACCCTTGGGAAAGGTATGGATCCAATTATTCTCCCTCCAGCTATGGGTAAATAGTAGGACAGACTAGGTTCTTCAGCCTTGCTGAGGCAACTAGCCTAGGAGAAGGAAAACTCTGAATTGAAATCTGTTAAACTCCGCTTAAAAAATTGACCTTGTGTCATATCCCGCCTGAGCGGTGGGGTTGATAAATATGGTTAGCAAACGAGACAAGTAAAATTTCACGAGTGAGTTCGATTTTCCTAGGGTTCCCCATTTATGAGGCCTTGTGTCACATCAAAGCAATAACTTAGTAAATTTCTACAATCAATTTTTCATTGAAACAGTCAACTTCAAAACACCGTAACATTTCAGCATAAAATGATTGAAACCAAAATTGTAGAACGTGCGTTTGTTCCAAAATTCAGAATTATAAAATGTTCATATCCTGTTAGTCTAAATAAGTAAAGTTGGCGACCTCCGTCGGGGGTGATCCGAAGGCTCCCTTTTCAATAGCTACTACACCAAGGTGTAGGCGAGGGTGCTACTCTTTCCCTGAATTTCTCTACTTTAGCCTTGATGCTTACCTTATAATGCTGAGTGTTAAGCAAGTTGGCATCAAGTACCTTGTAGTAATAGCAATGACAGCGTACTCCACCTTTCCTCAAGCTCCAAAACTAGAGCCTCATCCCCAGATAGTTTAGTGTATATCAGGACACTCGTTGTGGGAGGGAGTTTAACAACTCAGAAGATATGCAGTCTGCGTATTCTACGGTCCATCTCCCAGCCGAATATGCAGGAATTAAAATTATTTTATCCTAAAAATGAGATCTACATTAAAGAAAGTGAATTTTACTAATTTATGTAAAGCATCTGAACACTTGCTTTGATAATTTAACTCTACATAGATCCGTAATGTGTAATTATCGAATGGTAGGTAAAGATAAATACAATAACACACAATGAGACCTTGTTTCTTTATTTTCTCTTTTCAGTTTGTCTGGCTGTGGAACCAGATGGAAACGGTTTAGAAACACAACGTGCGGGATAGTTTCTTCGTTTTAATTGAAACTGACTAATCTCGTATTTTTGATTCCTTCCTCGATCCACGTTCTCGGTAGCCCAGTTTATAATGGAACAAATTTTGCAAACATCTGCTATACTCTCGTTCATGAGTTTTCCGTATATCTTTTTATGCTTTTGTTTCAACCAAGCGTTTTCATTATTCACTTACGTGTCGTACAAAGACGCTACATATCGCTAAAAGTTCAACACCATCAAAATTCATTCATTTATTGCCCATTCTAAAACTTCTGCGTTCCCCATCGGGTAATCAATTGGCACGTAATTTGTGTTTTAATTTCGATCATGTGACTTCAGGTTTAAGAAAGGCCAGAATTCCGAGTCACAGTGAGTCGATATTCTCTGTACCAATGAGTTCTAATTGGTGTTCTCTTCATATCAAATATATAAGAAGTTGATTATGTGAAATTAGTATGATGGTTAGTGTTCGCCCACGGTCCGGGAGATCTAGGTTCAATCCCAGGTCGAGTCATAGCAAAGAATAAAAAAAATGGTACTTGATGCCGCCTTGCTTAACACTCCGCATTACAAGGTAGGAATCAAGGGTAAAGTGGAGCAATCCAGGGAAAGGAGTAGCGCCCTCCCCTAGACCTTGGTGTAGTAGCGATCGAAAAGCGATCCTTTGGGTCACTCTCGACAAAGGTCACCAACTTTACTTTTACTTATGTGAAAAATATCTATAATATCTGGATGTGTCCGTGATGGAATGGTTATCCTCGCAGGAAAGGGACACGGCGACTCGAGTTCAAATCCTGGACGAGACTGATTGCATTTCACATAGCACTAAAACCCTTGGGAAAGGTATGAATCCAATTATTCTCCCTCCATCTATGGGTAAATAGTAGGACAGACTAGGTTCTTCGGCCTTGGTGAGGCAACTAGCCTAGGAGAAGGAAAACTCTGAATTGAAACCTGCTAAACTCCGCTTAAAAAATTGACCTTGTGTCATATCCCGCCCGAGCGGAGGGGTTGGTAAATATGATATGATAACCAAACTATCTTCGATTCAGACTCGTATACATTCCATAACTCTATTCTTTTGCTTAATTCAGCCAATAAAATCTCTAGATGTACATATTTACAAATTTCATTAAACATAATAGACATTTTATGTCTACATATTTTCGTCTGGACCTGTTCGAATTCCCCTATTACTTTTATCGTATTCGGGGGGAATTGATTTATGTATTGTCCATAGTTGTATGCAACCCTAGTATTTTCTGCCCGACTTGGGCCATCATCGGGGGAGGATCTATTAAAAAAGTGATGTAACTTTTGTTTTACATATTACTACTATGTAGGAGCGTCTTTACCGTTTACTCTTACATAGTAGTAATATGCTAAAACAAAAGTTACATCACTTTTGTAATAGATCCTGCCTTGATGATGGCCCAAAGTTGGGCGGAAAGTACTAGGGATACATACAACTATGGACAATACATGAATCAATTACCCCCGAATACGATAAAAGTAATGTGTTAAACGACCTACTAGAACTTATCTAAAATAGCTCAGTACGGACACATGATGTCGTCTAGAAGACGTGCCGAAAGCGATGGATAATTGAGATGAATGGTGCGAAAAAGTCTGGGAAATCCGTGCTCGCAGCACGACATAATGATTAAGATGCTGCTGCTGATGATGATGATATATATTTTCTTTCTTTTTTTTTCATCATACAACGTGTGAAAGCACGTGCGATACTCTGTCCTCATCAGCCGCCAACCAGGTGTGATAACACAGTTTCAGAAGCTCAAGGTGGTACTGCCACTCCTGGCGCAACCAAGCAGCTTTTGCCACCGGACAGGGTATTTAAAAAAAATATATATCTATATATACACCAGATCAACTAAAAGTAGACATTACATTGGACGTTCGTTCATCTTCATTTTAGTGCAGTTTGTGATTTAAAAACGCGTTTACTTTCGGCCGTTGATGTTATAGCAACCGTTTCTTGATTTTGCGTAATCACACAGGAAAGTTGGTTCCGCGTACATATCATTCATGTTGAAAACCTTTCTATATCCGTCATCTATTCGGTTCGTTTTCCAAACCGAATAGATGACGCATATAGAAAGGATTTCAATAATAATAATAATAATAATCATCATGTCGTGCTGGTAGCACGGATATCCCTGACCCTCTCTCGCCACTTTTCTCTATCGATCATCGCCTCTGGCAGGTCTTCTGGGCTGCATACCGTATCTTCACATAGTTGCTGAATGTATGTTCGTGCTAGTCGTCCTGCTTTTGTTCGGCCATATGTGGAGGTCCATAAGAGTACATCACTTATGAGTTCGTCCCTGCTTCTCCAGCAGTGTCCTGCATGTCTGGTTCGTCTAACTTGGATAGTTTTCGTGATAGGAGGCAGATGGCCGTACACTTGGTGTCTTGTGGCGTGTTTCCGCCAGGACTTGTTCAAGATTGCTCGCAGCATTCTTGTGTAATTGCCGTCTAGCTTCTTCTCCAGCCGTTTTGTTAGAGTCCATGTAGTGCATCCATATAGCAGTATCGATGCGAGCGCTGCCTGGAAGAAACTGCGTTTCATTTTATCGGTTAGGTCTGATTTCCATATAATCGATAGCCTATTGATAGCTGTCCATGCCTTCGTTAACCTCGTGTCGATGTCCTTTTCGGTTGACGAGACGCTGCTTCCTAGGTAAGTGAATTTGTCTACTAGTTTAAGAGGGGTCTGTCTAGTGTGATGATGTCACCTGTTTGATTATAGCACATTAAAAAAAAAACTTTCAATAATAATTATAATGAATGTTAAGAAAAGAAGGAAGAGCACTCGCAAACATTGAAGATAGTGTGAATCCATCAATATGAGTATACAAGGACTATACTAAAGAGGGTAAAGAAGGACTTGTTACAGCGGTCAGTAATAGACCTCATGACATAAGGACAGACAGAACAACGAAAAGTAGAAAACAGAAATGGAAAATAAACAAGCGACAAACTGAAGAAGTCTCGATAATACTCAACCAAATAGCAATTGTTGGTTATGTGGCCAAAACGAAACAACACATCACATAAGTGAATGTAGCAAAGTAGCACAAAAGGAGTATAAGACTAGACATGACTGGCTGGGAAAGGTGATCAACTGAGAATTGTGCAAGAGATAAAAATTTTACCATACTTATAAATGATAGATAGATTGATTGATAGGTAGGTACGTACGTGCTTCGGTAGAGAGGTTTGGGTATTTTCTTTCTTTTCTTTTTTTTTTTTTTTTTTTTTTGTTGGTTCATTTTTTTTAAATTCCGGATGAGAGTTCGCGAATTATTTAATCCCAAAAGAAAGAAGAAGAACAGCGGTACTAATAAACGCTACATGCTCAAACGAGAATCTGTCCTAGAGAATGAAACGTATAAAATTCTGTGGACTTTTGAGACACAAACCTATCACCTTATTCTGACCAGAAGAGCCGTCCTAGTGATAATTAACAAAAAAAAAAGAGAACTTGGCACATAGTGAATTTTTCCGTCCCAGCAGACAACAAAGCGAAAATCAAAAGAGGTGAAAAGGAAACATGTACTTAGAACTTTCCAGAAAACTAAAAAGTTGTGGAGCATGAAGATGATAGTAATGCCAATTGTAACTGGCACACTTGGAACAATCCACTGATGGTTTGAAAGGGTTTAAAATTGGAGGAAAAATCGGAACCATCCAGACTATAGCATTGCTGAAATCGGCCAGAATACCGACAAAAGTGGTAAAGATTTGAAAAGACTTACTGTCCATTAAACTCCAGTAAAAAATTATCACTTAGTGCTGGTTTGAAAAACTTGCAAGATATAATAATAACAATAATAATAATAATAAATCAACAAAAAAAAGAGAACTTGCAAAATAGTCGACTTTGCTGTCCCGGCTGACCACAGAATAAAACTGAAAGAATGTGACAAGAGGGATAAGTACCTCCACTTTCCTAGGGAATTGAAAACACTGTGGAACATGAAGGTGACACTTATACCAATTGTAATTGGTGCGTTTGGAACAGTAACTAAAGGATTGCTAAAGAGACTAGAGGACTTGGAAGTTGGCGGACGAGTGGAGACCATCCAAACAAGAATACGGCCAGAATACTGAGAAGAATCCTGGAGACTTGAGAATACTTGCTGTAACTCAGGTTCCAGGGAAAGACCATCAGCTAACGCAGATGTAAAAAAACTCTGATGAGTAAATCATAATAATAATAATAATAATAATATTAATAATAAAAGAAGGAAAAATACTTTGACTTTGCTCGGAATTTGAAAAAGCTGTGGTACATGAAAATGACGTTTGTACGAATTATAATTGGTGCTCTTGGTACAGACACCGAATGAATATTATAGGGACTGAAGGACTTGGAAATAAGACGACGAGTCGAGATTATCCTAACTACAACATAATTGAGATCGGCCAGAATATTGAGGAGAGTCCTGGAGACTTGAGGACACTTGCTTTCACTCAAACTTCAGTGAAAGACCACCAGCAAAAGCTGATGTGAAAAACTCTCAACGAGTAAATAATAATAATAATAATAATAAATTGTCATCGATTGCATCTCTACACCACAAAAGGTACTGTTAATCATATATTGATTATTTTTAAATTTCTCTCCATTTAACTCATTGACTTTTGTAGATATCTATCAATTATACAACTTGAGAGATAGATAAAAGTTATCTGATTGTAGGTATGAACAGACTAAGATAGATAGATCGGTAGGTAGGTTTGAGTATTTTCTTTCTATTCTTTTTTTTTTTTCCGTTTTTTTTTAATTCCGGATGAGATTTTGCGGATTATTTAATCCCAAAAGAAAGAAGAACAGTGGTGACACAATTTGACACATAGTAAGAGAAATCAAGAGGTTCAATACTTTTCCTAATAATATTGGTCCGAAAATTAACGTATTAGCGCGTCTGGAGTTCGAACTCGCAGATCAGCTCTTTGAACATTGCACAAAAGAAACGAACGTAGAAGTAATCGAAAAAAGATAAAGACCATTCTGACATCAATAGATAGATACATGCAGATATGATGTGATTAATCGATAGATTAATAGATAGATCCTTTATTTTAACTTGAATAAATTTTCAGTTTTGGGAACTGAATTTCTTGAACTGTCCTCCATATCCGCAAATCTTATCTTTTGGATAAATTTTCAGTTTTGGGAACTGAATTTCTTTTAATGTGCTTCACGTCCAAAAATCTTACCAATGAGATAAATTTTCAGTTTTGGGAACTGAATTGCTTGAACTGTCCTCCATGTCCACAAATCTTCCCCTTGCAATCAATTTTCATTTTTGAAAACAAGAAAAGTTAAATCGTTGTAAGTACTTCAGGTGAATATGAACGGTAATGCATTTGTGAAATCTTGCATTTTGTCAAAATTCTCTTAATGAAAAAAATGGACAATTGATAGAAATATAACTCAAAGTTACAGTAGACTCATCTTACCTAAAATTCTAAAAACTTTTGGATTCAGTCTTGATAATTTTTGATCAAGCAGCATATATTAGATGGAACTTAAAAGCAAATGCTATACAGAGCAATATTTACCATATGAAGGACCAACGGTATTTGTTTAAAAGTTCACTAAAAGTACTGAAAATATTTCTGTACATATTCACAACTCACGTGTGATTTTCAGATACCTCTTAGCACATTTGTTACGAACTCATTGAAGAATTCCAAATTCGACGAGCAAAATGGAAATCTCGGGAAAGGTGATACATTTTGAGGAATCTATTTTAGGGTGATAAAAAATAATATTCATTTTCACAACGTACGATTTCACGAAAAATCATTCGTATATAGATATATATATATATATAAGTTTCTACATGTATATATATATATACATATATATATAGATATCTATAAATGAATTTCTGTCAATTTATATATATATATATAGAGAGAGAGAGGGGGAGAAAGAGAGAAAGAAATAATTTTTAATGTAAAAACTTAATTTCCCCACTTGCTGTGAGTTTTTTTGTTTTTTTTTTGCTTTTGTTTATTTTTGCAGCATAATCAAAAATTTACTATTAATATTTTTTTAAGCTGATTCTCAGAAATCTTGAAGTTTTTCCTACTTTTTATATTTGTACACATCGTGCATTTGCTTTTTGAAATGCCTATGTATATATCTTTGTGCACATATCTACATTCATATATATATATATACCTATATCACATTTATTAACGTTTGTCTATGAAAAGATGCCGGCAGATGATTTTGTACGTACTTATACATTGTTATATAATCATTTATATAAACTTACGCACACTCTCTCTCTCTATATATATATATATATATATATATATAAAATGAAGATTAACGTCTAATGTAGTCTCTGCTCCTTATTGATCTGGCCTATATATATATATATATATATAATTATCTGAATACCCTGTCCGGTGGCAAAAGCTGCTTGGTAGCGCCAGGAATGGCAGTACCCCCTTGAGCTACCGAAACTGTGTTATCACCCCTGGTTGGCGACTGATGAGGACAGGGTATCAAACGTGCTTTCACACGTTGTTTGATGAAAAAAAAAGAAAGAAAATATATATCATCATCATCAGCAGCAGCAGCATCTTTATCATTATGTCGTGCTGCGAGCACAGATTTCCCAGACTTTTTCGCACCATTCATCTCAATTATCCATCGCTTCCGGCACGTCTTCTAGACGACATCATGTGTCCGTACTGAGCTATTTTAGATAAGTTCTAGTAGGTCATCCAACACTTGCATGTCCGTATGAGGGGGTCCATAGGAAAACGTCACTTATGAGTTCGACCTAACTTTTCCTGTAGTGCCCTGCATGTCTTGTCCATCTTGTCCATCTTATTTGGATGGTTTTAGAGATGGGAGGTAGGTAGCAGTACAGCTATTGTTTTGTGGGCTATTTCTTCCCGGAGTCGTTCAATATTGCTCGTTGCATTCTAGTGCAATTACCAACAAACCTTTTTCTCTATACGCTTAGTCAGCATCCGCGTGGTGTATTCTTATAGTCCTGACACGACTGCTGCTTGGAAAAAATTGCGTTTTTTTTATTGGATAAGTCTGACTTCCATATGATCGATAACTTATCGATAGCAGTCTATGCTTTCTGTTGGGTATCACCCACCTTTTTCCACACAATGAACTAGTCCATCTGCCATATATAGCAGTAGCTACTAATACCAGGGCAGACTAAAAGGTGAAGAGCAGCTTCTTATTGGAATAGTATTAGAGCGTTGGAGACTGGAGATCGCACAAGATCACCTTACTTTTTTTTTTCATCAAACAGCGTGTGAAAGCACATGCGATATCCTGTCCTCATCAATCGCCAACCAGGGGTGATAACACTTTTTCGGTTGCTCAAGGCGGTACTGCCATTCCTGGCGCTACCAAGCAGCTTTTGCCACCGGACAGGGTATTAAGAGAATTATAACGGAAGCCAATTCTATCGTTGGACTACATCTTTATTCTGTATTGATTAATCCTATGTTCTTGTCTACTAATAGTCTCTCTATTGTATATACTTTTCCCTGAGAATATATCTCTATTTCCTCTCATATTGTGGTTTGTCCTTTATTTAATATTATAAGCGTTCACTAACCAGAACGCAATACTTTCACTAGTGTACGTGAACTTGTTCAGTAGTTTCAGAGAATCACCATTTAGTGTGGGGATGTCTCCTTTTTTTTCTTAAAACACATGTTTTCGGTTTTTTCAGTACTCATATTCTGCAGTGGGCCCCCCGACCGAGAAGCAGAAGAAGTGCTAAGGGGGGCCCTGAATATCAACGTCTTTAAGAAGATATGGGTAAATATAGCTGTCCTCCGCCAGTCTGTGTCGATGACCTCCGTCTTCCTATCTCAGTCTCTCACATTTTTGCCAGTTTCGACCCTTTCGAGAAATAAAGAGAGACGTACGTGGTACCTTCAATAAGTTTCCACATTTTTTTGTACAGGCATTTAAAATTGTCGTAGACTCTTGATAATTAACTATATTATTGCTATACATCTTATGAGATGACTGACCAATTTTTATGATTTCAGCTTCAAAGGAACAGCTACAGCAGGAATTCGAATACACCCTACTAAAGCCTGATTGTCACAGCTGGTGAATTTCAAAAATGCAATCTGGACGTGAGGACACTTTGAAAGAACGATATGTAATAGAATTCTGTTTTAGACTTGGAAAAAATGCCACAGAAACGTATGGAATTCTTCAGACTGCTTTTGGAGCATCTTGTAGGAATCGAGCATCAATTTTTGAGAGACATAAGAGATTCAAGGAAGGCAAAGAGTCTGTGAGGGATGATGAGAGGTGTGCGAGCAGTAAGGAAGTCAAAAAACCAGAGTTGATTGGCCAAAGAGTTAAACTTAGTGTTTGAGTTACTATGATGAGGTTTTAAGGGAGTTTAGGAAGAGATTCCGTCGGAAGACGTCAGCACTCATGAAATAGGGTCAGTGGCATTTCCACCAGAAGAATACACCAGTCTACAACTCCATCCTTGTCACAGACTATTTGACTAAGATGGGCATTAAGACAATTCCTCACCGTCCCTATAGTCCAGACGTTACTCCCTGTGACTTTTGGTTATTTCCTAAGCTCAGAGGTTGTCGTTATGAAACAATTGAGGAGATGAAAAAAGCTGTTGCGAAGGTCATTGAGAGGCTCGCTCAAGAGGGCTTCCATGGGGCCTTCCAGAAGTTGTTAAAACAGTAAAACAAGTGCATTGCAGGCGGAGGATATTACTTCGAAGGGGTCTAGAGTGTCATGTGTGTACTATCAATAAAAGTGCCCATCCGAAAAAAAGTCTGGAAACGTATTTGATGATCCTCGTATACTTTTGTAAAGAACAGTGCCGGACCTCTTCCTTATGCTGCTATATAACAAAGGGTCGTCTATCACGCTTATTTGATTGAGGACACGAAGATTTTAATAAATTATCTATCCGTCGCGAAAGACACTGATAATGATTTTAAATCATCTATGTGAAGGACACTCCGATATAAAACCTGCGGCTACTATAATAATCAATTATATAGGCTGACTCTTCTTTTAAGATATATATTGTTGAATCTTTTCGTGTGGGATTGACTCAGTGCACCGTATATCCTCGCTCTAAATATCTTAAAGCACAGATATTATTTGATATCATAGATTTTTTATAAAATGACGTATGCAATGGCTATAATCGAATTTGAAGTGGAAGCCAACATGTATAAATATATATATTTCTTTTCTTTACTCAAAATATCAATCACTGTGTGCAATATATGTTAGATGATAAACTTAAATATATATGCCTTAATTTTTTAATTTTTTACAGCCGTGATTCAATTTTACCTTTTACACGTCTTCATGTGTGTACTTGCGTACTTAAATATGCACACAGGTATAAATATGTATGTGTGTGTGTGTGTTGGTTGGTGTACAAGCATAATCATTACACACTTATATCTATGTGTGCGTGTGTGTGTGTATAAAGATGTGATCTCTTTCTCTCTCTCTTCCTCTCTCTCTCTTTCTCTCACACACACACACAATATATATATATATATAGGAGGTGTGTAAACGCAATAATAATTTTAATCTTCTATATGAATGTATGCAATTTCAATAATTTTCTCAAGAAAAATATTGTTTTGTTTTATGAAATGTGTTTAATATTTTATACGTATCTAATTGTAAAATATAAATGCATTTTCATACAAATATCTACGCATACATACAGGCATGCACATAGATGTGTGTGTGTGTGCGTGTGTGTGTGTGTGTGTGTGTCAACGTATGTGTGTGTGTGAGTGGAGTTTATCATTTCGCAGTTTATAATTGGAAAGGATGATTCCGACAAGGAAAGGAAAAACATCAAACCTGACCAACACACACACACACACACACACACACACACACACACGCGCGCGCGCGCACTCACACACACGCATACACACACATATATATATTGCATATGGTAATACCAACAAGCTAGCATCTGTGTCTATTGATATATATGTATAAGAATAAATATATATACTTGGTATATATAAATATATGTACTTGGTATATACATATATATATATATATATATATATATATATATATCACTCATACACACATATATATTGCATATGGTAATACCAACAGGCTAACATCTGTGTCTATAGATATATAGATATAAGAATAAACATATATACCAATGTACTTGGTATATATATATATATATATATATATATATATATATAAACGGTGTATTTTTTGTGCACGCATACTTGTATATGTGATGAGTGTGTGTGTACATATCTGTGTCTTTGTGTTTCATTGTGTAAGGGGGTGAGGTGACATCTTTATCCTATAATTGTTATTTTGTCATTTTAATGTGTATATATATATGTGTGTGTGTATGTGTGTGTATGTGGGTGGGTGGGTGTAATACTGTGGGGTGATCTCTTTATCCTCTGCTTGTCATTTTGTCAATTTAATCTCTCTCTCTCTCTCTCTCTCTCTCTCTCTCTCTCTCTCTCTCTCTCTCTCCAGAACATTTCCTTGTGTCTGTTCCTCTTTTTCCATGAACGCAATTTCTGCGAAATTCGTGCATTTATTCTAAATATTCCTTCACATATTTTTACACTCTGCCTCCACACATTTTACAAATAGAAACAAATTCACGAAAACTCCCCCCCCAAAAAATGAAAAGAAACGAAACTACATCAACTGGATTAGTCCAGATTCACAAAGATGGGATATTTTTTATTGGCATCAGCATGCGATGAGAAGAGACAATTGGTTGTTTTATTTTTTCCACTTCTCTAATAGGACAGTAACCACAAATGGCATTCACGTGGTAACCAATCGATATCTGATTACAATGATGTTTTCCGAATAAAATAGTTTTGTTCTTTGGTTATGGACAAATTTTGGGGGATTAATCAGGTTTTGATTTTTAAAAGCAAGCACAATTTTCGTTTGTAAGTCAACCCCATCAAACAATCTCTTACATTAGATACAAATGAAAAGATTATATAACATCAAAACAGTTTATCGTGAGTTCATATATATATATATATATATATATAAATGTTTGGTTTGGTTTGGTTTGGTTTGGCTTTATGACATATTAACCATTCTTGGTTATTTGTATCAACAGTTCTATTTCAAACAATTCAGTTTAGCATTAGTACAGTTTTTTGTTTACACAGTTAACTGTAAAAGCAGTTCTATTTCTGACTATTAAATTTTGCATAAGTTCACAGTTTAGTTCTATTTGACCCATACATTGGACCCTTATCAGATGCCACCACTCCGGGCCTGAGTGGATATGGGTGCAATGGCAATGAACAGGTACTCCGAATTCCCCAAAGCTCCAGCATTACTGGAAACTCGCCATCAGATTGTCTAGTGTCATATCCAGGATAATCGTTGAGGGGGTCTTACCTCTCTGCAGAGATACTGTTGGTGTATTCTAAATCCCCAGCCAAGTGGGCTATATATATATATATATATATATATATATATATATATATATATATATATGTATGTATGTATGTATGTGTGTGTTTGTGTGTGTCTGTGAGAGAGAGGGAGAGAGAGAGAGAGTGAATGTATCATTGTCATCATCATCATCATCATCAAATCGCACTGCTGTCACGGATTCCCCCCTCTCTTTCTCTCTCTCTCTTTCCATTCTTCCCTATCATCCATCGTTGCTGGCAGGGCTTCCAGACAACATCTGGTGTCCGTACAGAACTACTATAAGTAAGTTTTTGTAGCTCGATTAACCCTGGCACGTCCATTTAAAGGGGAACCTCGTCCTTGTTTCTTCAGTAGTGTCCTGCATTTCTTGTTCGTCATATCCTATATATGTAAGTAAAGTTGACGACCGTAGTCAAGAGCGACCAGAGGGTTCCTTTTTCAATACCTACTACACCGAAGTGTAAGGGAGGTCGCTATTCCTTTCCCTGGATTGCTCCATTTTACCCTTGATACGTACCTTATATTGTTGAGTGTTAAGCAAGGAGGTATCAAGTACCATTTTTAAAGTCTTTGGTATGACGTGACCTGGGACTGAACCCAGGTCTCCCGGAACACTGGAAAACACTCTACCCACTATCCTATATATTATCACATTATTTCAGCATAATTTATTGTTATGGTCTTCAGATAAGACCGATGGAAGAACAACTCAAACAACGGGTGATAGGAAAACGTTATTGTATTAGCAGAAAAAGAAAGTCATACAAAGGAAGTACTAGCCGTGCTCGGCTTGCAGTCCGTCTGTCAAATGTCTCGTAAGGAACGAGAAGTTGTCTCCCTATATTTCGATGTATGAAATACAACGAAGGCACAAGGCCTTGGAGTTTTGGGGGGAGTAGAAGGGAGTAGTCTTGCTTAAACTAAAAATTCTAAGGGAACCTAGCAAGCCACATTCGCCGACCCATTCAACAGTACAATATATAACCATTCATCCATCGCCATGCGTGCAGCAACCACTAGAATACCGCATTTGCTCTATGAAAAAGCACCTACTTAAAACTCCGAGTGCGATGTATGATTATAATTTTATGGTTTATTTACAATGAAAATGTATGAGGGGGATGGGAGAGAAAACCCCGAAAACGAAAAAAGAATGAAACCAAGGAAATATTCCCCGTGTGGTTGCCCTCCACTCCCCCCGTCTACGAAACGAGAAGTTGTCTCCCCCGAGCGAGCTAAGTTCGGAGAATATGTTTAGGTTGGACGAGTCCATATTTGGGGTATGGTAGGATATGTCCCCATAACATTTATAGAGATACAATACTAAAAGAGAACTATGAATACAGGATCCTTATTAAATTCTCAACTCTACCGATCTATCCTATAGATATGGTAACATAATCCATCATTAGCGTACTGATAGGGAGGTGCCCGTGGTGTAATGGTTATCGTCGCAGGAAATGGACACGGCGACACGAGTTCAAATCCTGGACTGATTGCATTTCACATAGCACTAATACCCTTGGGAAAAGTATGAATCCACTTATTCTCCCTCCAGCTATGGGTAAATAGAAGGGCAGACTGGGTACTTCAGCCTTGGTGAGGCAACTAGTCTAGGAGAAGGAAAACTCTGAATTCAAACCTGTTAAACTCCGCTTAAAAATCTGACTTTGTGTCATATCCAGCCCGAGCGGAGGGGTTGGGTAAATATAATTAGCGTACTGATAGCAGGATTTCGCTTGACCTTTTGGCTTCGTACCTACATCATCTGTTTTGTCTAGCAAGCTTTACTCGTCTTACATCCATGGTTTGGGGGATAAGAAGTGGACGTGCAGTTCCTGTTTTGTTGTGTGCAACATTCCATGTTTGTCCAAAACAGCACCGAACCTTTATGTAGTTCCTGTCTAACTTTTTAACCATTCAGTAGTACCGACACAGCTACGAATTGGAAGAGTTCCTATTTTAACTTATCAGAAAGCTCATATTTTCTAATGGTCATTAACCTGTCATTAGCAGTCCATGCTTTACTAAAACGTATGAAGACAGCACTAGATATTAGTAAAGTAAAGTTGGCGACCGTAGTCGATGGCGACCAGAAGGCTCCCTTTTCAATAGCTACTACACCGATACAAAAATGTTACTTTTTACCACAATGCTTTGATTGTTTTCACATTGTATAGTATATAAGCCTTTCATTATTTTTTTTTTTAGTTTTGGATATGTAGATGTATGCTTTGTGTATGACTTTTTATAGGTTAAAATGAAATTTGATTGGGACACTGGTGTCCCAATGGGAATAAAAGGGTTAAGTAAGCAGCCTTGATTGGAATTAAAGTATCTTCTGATGAGATTTAAACTTGCATTCCATATCTTTTATAAAACGTAATCTGGATAGTGTCTTTTCAATAGACTATAGAGATCTATCAATGTCAGTAAAAATAAGTGAAGTTGGCGACCATAGTCGAGGGCGACCAGAAGGCTCCCTTTTCAATAGCTACTACACTGAGTTTTAGGGGGGTGTTACTCCTTTTCCTGGATTGCTCCACTTTACCCTTGATATGTACCTTATATCACTGAGTGTTAAGCAAAGAGGTATCAAGTGCCATTTTAAAAGTCTTTGGTATGACATGACCTGGGATTGAACGCAGGTCACCCGGAGCATTGACGAACGCTCAACTCATTTAGCCAATGAGCCGGTTTAATTCATTACTATTAATACTGGCATTCCTCACCGATATAATATCAACTTAATTTATAGACATATTCTATGTTTAAAATCATCTCAAAATCTTTATTAGGGAATCATGTGGCGTTTATTTTGTTTTAAAGGAAATCCTGGAAGCAGCCCGCAACAAAATAGCAGCTGCGTGGCCACTCACTGCTTATCTTGAAAACCATCCCAGTTAGAAAGAGAAGACATACGAGACACTGGAAGAGAAGTAAGATCAAACCCATAAGCGACGTTCTCTTATGTGCTCCTACGAGTAAACACCCCAGTGAATATGTCCAGCAAGGACTGAAATACCTCAGTTCTGTGCAGATATATGTGTGTGTGTGTGTGTGTGTGTGTCACTCCTTACCCAGTCGGCTGGGGCTGTAAAATACACTGACTGCACATCTACAGAAGGGTAAGACCACTCCCAATGAGTGTCCTGGATTTGACACTAAACAATCTGATGGTGAGGTTCCAGAGATGCTGGGGCTTTGGGGAATGCGGAGCACCTCTTCATTGCCATTGCTCCCATGTCCACTCTTGATCGGCGTGGTAGCACCTGATAGGGTCCAATCTTTGGGTTAAATAGAACTGACGGCATACTTATGCTAAACTGAATTATTTTACTAAACTGAATAGCTTGAAATAGAAATGTTTTTGACAATGAAACCGTACTTACATTTAAACTGCATGTTTCTGATAAACTGAATTATCTTAAATAAAACTGTTTTTGACATTGATAATATACTTACACTAAACTCATTTGTTTAATATAGAACTGTTTTGACATTTAACTGTGTGTAAACAAAACCTGTACTATACTAAACTGAATTAGCTGAATTAGAACTGCTTGACTAAACTGATTAGTTTTAAATGGAAATGTTTTTCACAAATAAACTGGACTTATATTTAAACTTATGCTAAATTGAATTGTTTGAAATAGAACTATTTTCTTAAAAATGAATTTGGCGTTAAATGACCTACAAAGGTTGATATGCCATAAAATCTAACCAACCAACCAACCATCTGTTGACCCATTCAATCTCCAACTGGAAACTAAATCTTAAATAAGTAGAGTATTTTTGTTGATCGATGATCCACTGTCCAGCAGTCGCTGACGTCCATGTCAGTTAAAATGATCGCCTGGAATTGTGACCTTTGTCAGTCTCTGCATACCCCTGTGTCACGTGATTAAGATGAGAACGAAAAGAGTTGAAATTACTGTATATAACAAACAATATAAAAACAAAGTTATTTTTTTTTCTTTTGTTAATGAATTATCCTTGATGTGACAACTAGATGTCTTTCTGATCAGCACTTGATTGGCCTCATCCAACGACCTTCTTCTCACCTCCTTTGATCAGCACCATAACGTAGATAGAGCATGAGAGAGGTCGTGAGAGACATTGACCATCAACTCTATTGGTACTGTGCCTAATTCACACAAGACAAAAACAGCACCAAAGACATGTCAAGAAATGAGAGAGAGCACGGTTAGAGGGTAACTACTGCAGCCCAAAGTGTCGGGGGTCTCAGATCGGGAGTAGGACACGAAGGAGTGTGTCAAATTAGTCGTGACTACTTAGTTTGTTCATTTGTTTATTTTGGGGTTTATGTGTCACCCCAAATCTGTCTATCCTATTTCAAGTCAATGTCATTAACTTTACGCTAAATCATTAGATTGCTCTCAGTTTCAAGTTCAGTAAAACAGTTCTATTTTACCCATAGATGGGATTCTAACAGATACACCTACTCCGGGTCAACGACGACCTGGTAGTAATGACAATAAAAGGGTACTCCACATTTCTTAAAGCTTCAGTACTGTAGCCTCACCATCAGTCGATTGGGCTGCAATGATTACGTCACAGAGTTCAGAAATAGAACGCTGAATTTTTTTTTCATTTTTTTCGTTTCATTTTAAAACTGAATATAATTTAGACGATACAATATCACATATTAAAATTGCCCTGATGATAGTTTAATATAAAAATCGAAACGTTTAATGTCGGCAAATAATTCAACTATAAACAAAATCATCCCCTGAATGCCTTGTTTTTTCGTATTTGTATATTTACATACCGACGAATTTTCATTTTCATTAATATATATATATATATATATATAAACAACATCCTACGAAACAACAGTTTTACGGCCACCTACCTCCTATCTCTAAAACCAAGTAATATTATATGTGATATTATGTTGATGTTATGTGATAATATACGTGATACGTTCATACATGATATCATATATGATATTATGCTGATAATATATAATATACGCGATATTTTGTTTCAGATCTTGCTATCTCAGCCTAATAATTCAATTTGATATCCATCAATTCTTTTGCACACACTTAAATGCTTTCATGAATTGCTATTCAGTATGAACAATTCCATTTACCGTCAGTCATTTGTTTCCATACAATTAAATGGGTACACATGTGATTTGTACGTAAATAATTTTGGAGTAATTTCATTTTTTTAAAAATTAAAAGTAATTTTTTGCACACAATTGAATGGTTTAAAGTATTACTATCTAACACTAATAATTTTATCTAATATTAATCACTTGTTTGTACACAGTAAAATGGTTTCAAGTACTGATATTTAACACAAATAATTCTATTAAATACGATTCATTTGCTCACAAATTGTTCAAAACACTGCTATATAATACAGATAATTCAATTTTTTCACACAGAAAAGGGTTTCAAGTATTTCTAATCAACACTAATAACTTTATTCAACAGAACTCACTCATTTGTAGAAAGTTAAAAGGTTTCAAACGTCCCTATGTAACAATTCAATTAAGGAACAGTGATTTGTTTGCACGCTGTTCGATAGTTACACTATATGACCCATAGATGTGATGCCATCATATACATGGACCTGGAAGTAATGGCAATGATCTCCAGAATTGGGGCCTTTTGTGGACATGAATTTATCTACAAAATATTTCACTAAATTTTGTTGTTTTTGAAATTGGACAGTGAGAAAGAGAAGTTTGAGAAGTATAGGTTCAGAAAATTCGACTGATGCAATTTAAAGAAACCGTTTAAGAACTAAAAATTAAATACTATATAGATGTTGTGGGAGCCTTACCCATCTTACCATAATGGAATCTTCTCACCGTTATTAGTACGGAGAGATTTCGCTGCCAAGATGCAGATCAATATCGGTGTTATCCGAACAGTACGAGACTTCTTACTTTTTCTATGTAACTCTATCTTTCTTGTGTAATGTTATCTAATATCCGTGTTTGTGTTTTCATTAGTGACCCTTTCCGGGGCCACAACAATAGAAAAGGAAGAAAATAACAGAGTCGACTAGGGGCCAATTGGATACACCGACTGCATCTCTGCCCTGCATATGACATTAAACAATCTGATGGTGAGGCACAAGTAATGCTAAAGCTACCCCACACACACACAACTGATATGACAACTGTCCTGATATGACACAAAACTGCATTTCAGCCCAGTCGACCAGGAGCCTGTAAGATATACCGATAGCATCTCTGCAAATGGGTAAGACTATCCCCACTAACGATTGTCCTACATATGACACAAAACTGCATTGCAGCCCAGCCAGATGGAGCTGTAGAATACACCGACTGAATCTCTGCACTAGGGTAAGACTTCCCCAACGAGTGTCCTGTATATGACACTAAACAATCTCATGATGAGGGTTCAGTATTGCTGGAGCTTGGAGGAATGCGGAGTAGCCTTCATAGCCATCGCTCCCAGGCCCACTCTGGTCCAGAGTGGCAGCAACAGATAGAATTCCATGAATGGATCTGATAGAACTGTTTGACATTCAAACTGAATGCAAACAAATGACTTATACTAAATTGAATGGTTAGAAATAGAACAGTTTTATCATTTAGCTGTGTGCGAGCAAATGACAGATATTCAATTAAATTGTTATTGATACATAGCACTACTTGCAACCATTTAACGTTGTTGACTTATGCTAAAGTGAATAGTTAGAAATAGAACTGATTTTACCTTTAACTTTGTATATCTACAAAATGTGATTACAAATCATATATTTGATATATATAAAAAAACATGATTTGACATTAATTAATCTACAATGTTTGACATGCCATAAAACTAAAATAAACAAAATCAAAGCAAACAAAAACTCCCACACCAATATACGAGCACGCGCGTGCAAAACCATCTCCAGTTAAAAAGAAGCATCAGATTGTTCTTCTTAAAATAGTTTACAAAATTTGCTTGGTAGACTTGGATTCATGCCTTTGTTACTAAAACAGGTAAACGGGAAGTATGCTTGTAGAGAAAAAGAGAGAAAGAGAGAGGAAAGAGAGAGAGGCATGTCAAGAAAAATAGACACCTACCGCATGAGCAATTGACAGTATGTCATGTAATTTTGTTCAAATTTGTTTCATGATCTAGATATAGATACATAGATTCTCGCTAGACTGACCAATGCTAGAAATACGTCTATTGCACTAAGACTACTAGATAGAAACTGGGCCTCTGAGTCATCCACTCGCACATAGACATAAAATACAGAGATCTTAATAGAAGAGTTGGTCGTCTACTGACAAAAGGAGGTGATCAACCGGAATCATATAGTCATTACGTACCAGTGATTTACATTGAGAGATGAGTGAATACGAGCAAACAAATTAATATATAAATAAATCTGAAAATTCTAAAATAAAGACGTATATTTTCAAATAGCTTTTCTATGTTATTAACCGAAAAGAGTTTGTCCATTCTTTCTTTCTTTCACTTATTCTTTCGTTCTATCTTTCTTTCTTTTTTTGCTCAATTTCTTTTTCTTTTTCTTTACTCCTTTCTTTCTTTCACACATTCTTTTTTTCTTTGTTTCGCCCATTTTCTTTTCTTTCTTCCGCCCATTTTTTCTTTCTTTTGCTCATTCTTTCTTTCTTTCTTCTGCCCATTCTTTCTTTCTTTCTTTCTTTCTTTCTCTCTTTTGTCCTTTCTTTTGTCCTTTCTTTTTTTCTTTTTGTTCTTTCATTCATTCATTCATTCATTCATTCTTTCTTTCTTTCTTTCTTTCTTTTTGCCCATTCTTTCTTTCTTTCTTTCTTCCACCCATTCTTTGTTTCTTTCCTTCTTTCTTTCTTTTGTCCTTTCTTTCTTTCTTTCTTTTGCCCATTCTTTCTTTCCTTTTTATCTTTTGCCTTTCTTTCTTTCTTTCTTTCTTTTGCCCATTAGTTCTTTCTTTCTTTTTTCTTTTTTTCTTTCGCTCATTTTTTCTGTTTTTTGCCCATTATTCCTTTATTTACTTATTCATATCTCTTTCTCACCTTGTTTCTCCAATTCTTTCTTTCTTTCTTTCTTTTCTTTTCTTTTCTTTTCTTTTTATTCCTTTAATCATTCATTTTTCTTTCTTTTTTTCTTTCTTTATTTCTTTTACACATTCTTTCTTGCTTTTACCCGTTCTTTCTTTTTCATTCATTCATTCATTCTTTCTTTCTTTCATTCTTTGTCTTTCGATCGTGCCCAAGGTACCCAATTCCCTGCGCAAACATATTAGATCCAGAAGTTTTTAGCGGGAAAAGGGTTATTGTTCTGGGGAAAATGGTATCTCATCTGGGAAATATCTCTAACAATAAACAATTCACAGTCGAAATCGAAACACTTATTTTAGGGTGGTCCTTGCGGTATGAAGATCATCGTTACAAGGAATGGTACTGAATTCAAATCCTGGCATTAATACCTGGCCCAACCCTACAGACAGTAACAGATTTCTTGTATGGGTCAACCAATAAGACGACCGGCATTGAAAGTAGGTTACAGTGTCTAGACGAGACTTACACTCCCCCAACCTAGACCAGTTTCACGAAAAACAATAATGGACATTATGATTTGAATATGGAGACCGATGGTTGGAGGAAAGATGGCACGTGTCAAAGTTATATTTTCGCATGCCAGAAAAATGAATTGCTGAAAGTTAGCCTAAAAGCTTCAAACAAAATAGATGCCTAAATCATCCTGGTAAAAAGAAAATAAATAAAATAGCCAACTCACAGAAGGCGAGCACCCGTCATACAGACCAAGATAGGAAGAAAAGAAAAGAAGAGAAAATCCTAAGATTCAGCTTGAAGCCGTTCATGATCACAACGATGATTTTCAAAAAAACGAACGTACTTTGAAAAGAGAAAATTGACTAAACTTTCTTTCAACAACAGAAAGTGAAAGTAAAAGTAAAAAAAAAAAGAAAGACACACACACACACAAACATATATATATATATATATATATATATATATATATATATATAATTATTGACTATTCTGTCTTGGTTATGGCACAAAAACAGAAGTATTGGACCCCCAATGAAAATTGAACTCAAGATGGTCTGCTAATCTATCTTTCTAACTATTAAACCACTTCTGAGTGCCTTTGTCGATATCCATATATGGCAATTCACTGATTATGTAGAATTTAAATGTTTAAATAAAATTACCAGTCTTTTCATCTTGATAAAAACATTTTTACATCTAATTAAACATTACTAAAGAAGTTTATAGAGTAAAAAGAGACTTAAGAGGTGCTTGGACCAATAGAAAACCTGCTGGAGTTTGTTAAACTCAAAAGGATCTATTTTATATCTCAGTATCAATATTTTCTGAACGCACCCCATATTTTTTCATTCATTGTTCATTTCTCCCTTTCTATTTAGATAATCAGTCTCGATACTTTTCTGAATATTCCACGTTTTTTGCAGAAAATAACATTTCATTTATGGTTCGGCTCAATTGGTCAAGTGGTTAGAGTGTTCGCTAGTGGTCTGGGCGAGCTGGGTTCAATCCCAGGTCACATCATACCAAAGACTTTAAAAATGATTTTTGATACCACCTTGCTTAACACTCAGCAATATAAGGTACGTATCAAGGGTAAAGTAGAGCAATCCTGGGAAAGGAGTAGCACTCTCCCCTACACCTCGGTGTAGTAACTATTAAAAAGGAATCCTTCGGGTCAACCTCGACTAAGTTCGCCAACTTTATTGTTCTTTTATATAATTTTTATACACATCTTCTGTCTCAATACCTTTTTTTACACACACGGCATATTTTGCATAAAAAAATTAACATTTCATTCATTGCCCATTTCTGTCTCAGTAAATACAGCTTCTGTCTCAATTCTTACGATGGTAATGACATTTGTTTCTCTCTTTTTATGCCTTATTGTATCCTTCGCTGTGAAAGGCATCCGTTACAAAGAGCTTTCCTTCACTTAAATGCACTTAAATTGTCTCCGTCGAGGCAAGGTGTCAAGTTGCTTTGAAAGAATTCATTTCATCTCAACGAATGACTAAAAAATACTTTGAACCCTTTTTTTTATTTAGATTAAAACTTCCCGCAGAAATTACTTAAAAATAATAAAATCAGATATTTATTCGGGATGAGCATTACTTTTTAGCGATTTTTGAGGGAATTTTATATCTTTGAACGAACAGTCTTCTTTACGCTAAATTCGATATAAACAAGGCAGTAACTCGTTGTAAATAAACGTGGAAAACAAATAAAAAGTTACAAATGATTATCACAGATTCAAATAAAAGCGATTCTCCCTCCTCTATTTTTAATGTGTGGGTAAGTTCTGTTTAAGAATAATTATCGTAAACTCTCATAAAAGCAGCTCCTGGAATTATATTTCTGCTAATGACCATCTTACAAGTTGTATGTAATATTAATAAAAACAGTTCACGTATAATTAATAAAAGCTATCCTTAGTCGTATATTTCTAATAATGATCACCTCTTGGTGTAATGGTTAAAGCGATGAACTGCGGAATCGTAGTACGCGAGTTCGTACTCCAGTCGCTATTACGTTCACTTTCGGGCAAATACCCTTGGGAAAGGTAGGAACCCCCTTATCCTCCCAGCTATGGGTTAAATAGTACCACTACTGTTCTTCTAGGAGAATGGCTTCGGCATTAAATAACCCAAAAAGAGTTGATATGCCATTAAACAAAGAAACCAACCATCACAATCTGTATACAATGCAAATAAGTACAGCGCAGAAAATTTTTTTTTAAGTCATTTATTTTTAATAATAACCATCTTACAATTCGTATGAAACATAGGTATGGTTCTACTTTCAACTCTCCCTTATACAACGGGAAAGAATTTCTCCCCACAACTAAAAGTGGATAACTGGAAAATTTGCGACTTTCATCATATAAAGGCAGACCAAGTAAGAGATGGTTACTGACTGGAAAAAAGAAGCAAGATGGTCGGCGACCGAGCCAGCTAATCTACTTCGACTTTGCTATAGATGAGGTGCTTGGACGAATAGAAAACCTGCTGGAGTTTGTTAAACTCAAAAGGATCTATTTTATATCTCAGTATCAATATTTTCTGAACGCGATGAGGAGGGGGGTTATGAACTCAGTAAGAGAAAATTAAAAAAAGAATAAAATAAAATCTATCAAAAGATGCATAAAAACTCCCTGAGTCAACATCCAGCTAATTAAAGACAGTTATAACGTTCTCCAATACTTTTCCTAAAATTTTAAGGTTTCAAAATTATCATCTGATGAAGATCATACAGATCGGCACGTCATAATACGAGGTGCATACGATAAGATTCCAGAGTTTTTTCGTATGGGCACTTTTATTGATAGTGCACACATGAAACTCTAGTCCCCTACGAAGTAATACCTTCCGACTGCAATGCACTGGTAACGTTCCAACAACTTTTGGAAGGCCCCATAGAAGTCCTCTTGTGTGAGCGTGTCAATGACCTTCGTCACAGCCTCTTTCATCTCCTCAATTGTCTCATAACGACAGCCTCTGAGCGTAGGGAATAACAAACAGTCACAGGGAGCAAGGTCTGGACTATAGGGACGGTGAGGAACTGTCTTGATGCCCATCATGGTCAAATAGTCTGTGAATAAGAGGGAGTTATGGACTGGTGCATTGTCCTGGTTGAAATGCCACCGACTCAGTTTGAAGAGTGCTAGCCTCTTCCGTAGGAATCTCTTCCTAAACTCCCTTAAAACCTCAAAATAGTAACCCTAACCCCAACCCTAACTCTTTGGTGAATCAACTCTGGTCTATTGACTTCCTTACTCCTCCCTCACCTCTCATGATCCCTCACAGACTCCCTGCCTTCCTTGAATCTCTTATGCCACTCAAAAACTGATTCTCGATTCATGCAAGGTGCTCCAAAAGTAGTCTGAAGAATTTCATACGTTTCTGTGGCATTTTTTCCAAGTTTAAAACAGAATTTTATTGCATATCGTTCTTCTAAAGTGTCAGATTGCAGTTTTGAAATTCACTAGCTGTGACAATCAGTCTTTAGTAGGGTGTATTCGAATTCCTGCTGTTGCTCTTCATTTGAACCTGAAATCATAAAAATTGGTCAATCATCTCATAAGATGTATAGCAATAATATACTGAACTATCAAGTGTCTACAACAATTTTAAATGCCCGTACGAAAAAAGTCTGGAAACGTATCGTATGCACATCGTATTTGAAAACGAAATTTTATATCTTCTTGTTTGTAGAATTTTAGTGAATATAGCTTCAATACTTTTGGAATGAAATGTTTGGGGCTAAACACGAGAAAACCCGTTCATGTAAAGAGGATAATAAAATGATATTGTCGATTCTCTGTACTGAATTAAGTCAGGACGAGGCTTACAGGATTGAATTCTTTGTCGTAGAAGAGAAAAACTAGTTTTTCTCCATTTAATGAAAATGAAAATAAAGATAAAACAAACGAATAAACACGTGGATTGATGCATTTTAATTCCACAAGTTATTAAATGCAGCACAATTAAAAAGGAATTACCCGCACGCCATCTGTCGGTCGGCTGTCAGGGGAGATAACTTCGGCAATGGCTTCATTTCACTGCGGTCAAGCTGAAGGTTGATGTCACAGTGAGGTGCCACCTGGAACCCAATATGGAACGTAATTGGTGTGCAAGGAATTTATTATGCCTGCTGAATACAGCAGCTTCATCTCTTAATCGAAACTGTCAAGCGATTTGCTGAGATCAGTAGGAGGGACGTTGCGAATTGATGATTCGATTCTCTGCAACGCTAGGCTGCCCGCCATTTTTCTCCTTCAGTCTTCTTGACTCTTTTTTTTACCTTCTTTAACCCTTCTTCTTTTGTCGAGTCTATGATTTGGTGTGCTTGGGAGGTCTGTACGCTTGTATGCGCATGCGTGCGTGCTCAGGTGTATGCGTGTGTATGTGTGTGTCTGTGTTGGATGTTTGCGTGAATGTATTTTCGATCTCTCTCGCTTTCAATCTCTTGGTATTAATACTCTCTCTCTCTCTCTCTCTCTCTCTCTCTCTCTCTCTCTCTCTCTCTCTAAATTAGTTGCTAGTGAAAAGTGAGAGAAGAGAACGTGTCCGTTTAATTAGTTGTCTACGTGCAAATATAAGCACGTGTATACTATTAGGTTAGTCTGCCCCCCCCCCTCTCTCTCTCTCTCTCTCTCTCTCTCTCTGTGTGTGTGTGTGTGTGTGTGTGTGTGCATATCTTTCAGTTACCTGTTTCCAACTTCTAGTTAGAAAGACCCTTTACAAATTGTGTGAACTACCTTATGTCGGACCGGTTTTTTTTTAACTGGAGATGATTTCGTTTGCCCGTGCCCGTACATTGTTGCATGTAGTTTTTCTTCTTTTTTTCTTTTATTGTTGTTTTTTGCTTCATCTTTTTTTTTGTTGGGTTATTCTTTTCTACATAGCATTTTAGTTGTTAAACGGCTCCCTTAAACTGCATCAGGTGAATCGTCTGATGCAGTGCTTCTCAGACATCTCTTGCTCAAAGTGCATATTAAAAACAGCAAAATATTGTGAAATACTTTGCATGCACATTTAAAAAGTGTATTTCTCTCTCTCTCCCTCTCTCTCTCTCTCTCTCTCTCTCTCTCAGAGAGGTCAGACTCCCCACGCACTTACCTCCAAAAGATAAACAGCAATGATATAGGTATGACACAAAACGGCATTCAAAGGTGAGGCTCCATTCCTTGCACTCTAAGTAGTATGAAGTATCTCTTCATTATCATTACTCCCAAATCCACTCTGACCCGGAGTAGGAGTACCTGTTTGGGTCTTATCTATGGATTAAATAAATGTTTGTTAATAATTAGAATGAAATAGGTTTGGTTTGGTTTCTTTGTTTAATGGGATATCAACCTTTGTAGGTTATTTAATGCCAAAGCTATTCTCCTAGAGGAACATTTGTGGTGCTATTTAACCCACAGCTGGGAGTATAAGGGGGTTCATATCTTTCCCAAGGAATATTAATTTGGTTTAGTTTAGTTTCTTTGTTTAATGGCATATCAACTCTTTTTAGGTTATTTAATGCCGAAGCCATTCTCCTAGAAGAACAGTAGTGGTACTATTTAACCCATAGCTGGGAGGATAAGGGGGTTCATACCTTTCCCAAGGGTATTTGCCCGAAAGTAAACGTAATAGCGCGACTGGAGTACGAACTCGCGTACTACGATTCCGCAGTCCATCGCTTTAACCATTACACCACGAAGACACCCCACAGAATGAAATAGGAATACTAGATATCATATGGAACATCTACTCATAAAATCAAAGAAAATGGTCTCAAGCTAAGAAAGGAAAGATGCAGAAGATACCCGGCAAAAACAATTACCAACGCCGACTACGCCGATGACATGGCGCTTCTGGCAAATGCACCCGCCCTAGTCAAAACCCTGCTACATAGTCTGGAACGGGCCACTGCAGGCATTAACCTCCATGTCAATGCACCCATGACAGAATATATGTGCTTTAATCAAACAGACGACACCTCCACACTAAACGGTTGCTCTCTGAAACAAGTTGACAAGTTCACCTTCCTAGGAAGCAGTGTCTCATCAACCGAGAGAAACATCAACACGCGACTAGCAAAGGCATAGAGAGCTATCGATAGGTTATCGGTCATATGGAAGTCAGACCTGACCGATAAAATGAAACGCAGTTTCTTCCAAGCAGCGGTCGTGTTGATACTGCTATATGGATGCACTACATAGTCGCTAACAAAACGTATGGAGAAAAAGCTTGATGGTAATTACACAAGAATGCTGTGAGCAATACTGAACAAGTCCTGGAGGCGGCATCCCAAAAAGCAGCAGCTGTACGGCTCCCTACCACTCATCACGAGAACTATCAAAATTAGACGAACCAGACATGTGGGACACTGTTCGAGAAGTAGGGACGAGCTCATAAGTGATGTACTCCTGTGGACCCCTTCACATGCACGAGCCAAGCAAGGACGACCAGCTCGAGCCTACATACTGTAGCTCTGTGCCGATGCAAGATGTATCTCTGAAGACGTGCCGGAAGCAATGGAAAATAGGGAGGGGTGTTGATTGAGGGTCAGGGATATCCGTGCTGATGGCGTGACATGTTGATTATATGTCATATTATAAAAAAACAATTATTTGAAACCGGACAATAATAAGTGATAGATAGGGAAACTTGAAATTATATAAATAGGAATACTTCATATTATGTTTGCCCTGTTGTCTGGGGCTGTAGTATACACCAACTGCTTTTCTGTGGAGGGGTAAAACACCCCCTAACGAGTATCCTGAATATGACAGTAAGCAATATGATGGTGAGGTTATAGTAATGCTGGGGGCTTTGGGGAATGTGGATCATTCCTTCATTACTATTACTCCCAGGTCAACGCTGGCCCGGAGTGGTAGCACCTGATAGGGTCCTATCTATGGGTCAATTACAACTAAACAGTCTATTCATGTCTAGACTGAATCACTTGAAATAGAACTGTTTTAACATTTAAACTCCATAGTTCACTTAAACTGCATACTAATGCTAAACAGAATTGTTTGAAATGGAACTGTTTTGTATGCTAAACTGAATTGTTTTAAATAGAACCGTTATGAACTAAACTGAATAGCTTAAAAGAGAAGGTTTTTGAAAATTAAACTTTGTACTTGTGCTAAACTGAATTGTTTGAAATAGAACTGTTTATTTGTATAAAAATGGATGTGACATTAAATAACCTAAAAAGGTTGATATGTCATATAACCCAAACAAGCAAGCAAACAATTGATATTAAGTGAAAAAATACAAATATAAAAGTCCAAGGAATGCGATTTCCTAACCCCTTGGGCGTAGAATAACCCGAGACGATTTGAGATACCATTTACGTCAAAAATCAATCAATCAATTAAAATGTGTCGGTTGCGGCTGTAGAAAACACCAATTGCACCTCTGCAGAGGAGTAAGACGCCCACCTAACGAGTGTCCTGCATATGACACTAAACAATCTGATGGTGAGGTTGCAGTAATTCTGGAGGTTTGGGGAATGCAGAGTACCTATTCATTGCCATCACTCCCAGGTCCACTCTGGCATGATGTGGTAGCACATGATAGGGTCCTATCTATGGATCAAATAAAACTAAACTGTGTACTTTTGCTGAACTGAATTACTTGAAATAAAGCTGTTTTTCATATTGAAACTGTACTTACGCTAAACTGAATTGTTTGAATGAGAACTCTTTGACAAAAAATAGCTTGAAATATGATTATTTTTAACAATAAAACTGTGTGCTTATATTTAAACTGCGTGCATATGCTAAACTGAATTGTTTGAAATGGAATAATTTTTGAAATTAAAACTGTAATTATGCTTAGCTGAATTGCTTGAAATAGAACTGATTATTTGTATAAAAAATGGATTTGGTATTAAAAATCCTACAAATGTTGATATGCCATAAAAGCCAACCAACCAACCAAAAAGCAAAAGATACTGTAACTTATAATTCGAGCTCAAAATGCTGGGTATACCTGCTGTATAGGTCGACCCCAAAATATACAGGAAGCTACTGTGAGGTTTCGATTAGTTTGGTTTGGTTTGGTTTGGTTTGGTTTGGTTTTATAGCATATCAACCTTTGTAGGTTATTTAACGCCAAATCCATTTTTATGTAAATAATCAGTTCTATTTAAAACAATTCAGTTTAGCATGAGTACACAGTTTAATTGTCAAAAACATTTCTATTTCAAACTATTCAGTTATATATAACAATTTAGTTTAGTGTAAGTAAAGTTTCAGTGTCAAAAATAGTTCAATTTAAAACAATTCAGTTTATCAAAAGCAAACAGTTTAAATGTAAGTACAGTTTAATTGTAAAAAAATTCTACTTCAGCTAATTCAGTTTTGTAAAAGTACAGATTTTGTTTATATGTCAGAACAAAACAATTTAGTTTAGTGTAAATACAGTTTCAATGTCAAAAAACAGTTGCAGTTATATGTAACAATTCAGTTAAGTGTAAATACAGTTTTAATGTCGAAAAAACAGTTTTATTTCAAACAATTCAGTTAAGCACAAGCACGCAGTTCAAATGTAAGTATGGTTTGTCAAAAACATTTCAATTTTAAGCTATACAGTTTAGTCAAACAATTCAGTTTAGCATAAGTATGCCGTTAGTTCTATTTAACCCATAGATAGGACCCTTATCAGGTGCTACCACTCCGGGCCAGAGTGGACCTGGGAGCGATGGCAATGAAGGGGTACTCCGCATTCCCCAAAGCTCCAGCATTGCTGGAACTTCACCATCAGATTGTTTTAGTGTCATATACAGGACACTCGTTGGGGGGTTCTTACCCCTCAGCAGACAAGCAGTCGGTGTATTCTACAGCCCCAGCCGACTGGGCAAATGTTTCGATTAGTTTTTACAGTCAGCTATTGAAAACAGCATTAATACAATATTTCGTTTGTATTACAGTTGTACAATTTTAGGAACGTGAATGAGTGAACATTTTAAAATTTACAGTGCTCAATCAAAGAGTCAAGATTTTAACCGTCAATAAAATAACATTCAAGTATCCTTTATTTCGAATGTTGTGTCGTAAAAGAACGGTAATAATTCTAATCTGTATATATTTAATAAATCATCATTACGTCCGGGGGGGGGTTTCTCGTGGTGTCAATGGTTAAAGCGATGGACTGTGGAATCGTAGTAAGCAAGTTCGTACTCCAGTCGCGCAATTACGTTCACTTTCGGGTAAATACCCTTGGGAAAGGTATGAACCCCCTTATCCTCACAGCTATGGGTTAAATAGTACCACTACTGTTCTTCTTGGAGAAAAGCATTGGCATTAAATAACCTACAAAGGTTGATATGCCATTAAACAAAGAAACCAATCATTACGTCTCATTAAATTGTTGTAACTATGGTAGCTAATTGTTTGGTTTTGGCTTTTATGGCACATCAATCATTGTGGGTCATCAATGCAAAATTTATATTTATACACATAAACAGATCTATTTCAAACAATTCAGTTTGGTATAAGTATATATTTTTGTTTGCTCTCAGTTAATGGTTAAAACAGTTCTATTGCAAACAATTCAGTTCAGTGTAAGTACACAGTTACAATGTCAAAAAACTGTTCTATTTCAAACAATTTAGTTTGGTATAAGTATAGATTTTTGTTCACTTCCAGTTAAAGGTCAAAAACAGTTCTATTGAAAACAATTCAGTTCAGTGTAAGTACACAGTTACAATGTCAAAAAACTGTTCTATTTCAAACAATTTAGTTTGGTATAAGTATAGATTTTTGTTCACTTCCAGTTAAAGGTCAAAAACAGTTCTATTGAAAACAATTCAGTTCAGGGTAAGTACACAGTTACAATGTTAAAAAATAGTTCTATTTAAAACAATTCAGTTTAGCATAAGCACGCAGTTTAGTTGTATTTGACCCATAAATAGGTGCTAACACTCTGGGCCAGAGTGTAACATAGCCAAATATCCGGAAATGTGAAACGTACATAGAATGTTCATAACATATTTACATAGAACAGGAATCCCGAAGCACGAAAAACACGTAACGACTTCTTAGTTCATGTACGAAACCTTTTATTACCTTTGAGTTAAAGGTTTCGACATAAGGAAGAGAGATGCACAATCTTTCTATGATGACTTTCCATCTGCCCCCCACCACGTGTGGCGCCCGTAGCGCACAAATTCATCTAGCCTCCGCGAGCCCCGAAAGTCGAGTCTAGTTCTCAACTCAACTGACTTTCTTCAAAATCCCCCAAAATTCTCCGCGCACGCTTCCAGTGCATGACGTCATTCACATCCCCTGGTCCTGGGTTTTTTATTATTACATCCGTGTACGACACATCCTCCCCGCACGCGCGTTAACACCTACGCTCAAGTTTGCACCTAACTAACCGATGCACTGAGCCGAAAGGCAAAATATATAAAACGAAATCCCTCGGCCATTATATTACAAGAGTAGCGATTGCAGTGAGGGGGTACCCCGCATTCCCAAAGCTCCAGCATTACTGGAACCTGACCATCAGATTGTTTAGTATCATATCCAAGACAATGGTGAGGGGGTCTTACTTCTCTGTTGAGAAGCAGTCGGCAACTATGGTGGTGTATTGCGTACGTAATTTTTCTCTAAAATCCGAATTACATCAACTATATATGAAAAATGCAATGCTTACACATAAGACAATAGATTCACATAAACTCCCCATCTACTGCGCAGATAATCAGCTGTTCCCTGTCTGGTCACCTGGTTGCTGCGATGTTCTGGTACCCAATCGGTGCATCATCTGTCTGAGACAGCATGTGATATATCATTATTATAAAAGTAAAAGTTGGCGACCTTAGTCGAGGGTGACCCGAAGGCTTCCTTTTCAATAGCTACTACCGAGGTGTGGACGAGGACGCAGATTCATTTCCTAGATTGCTCCAGTTAAACCTTGATCCTTACCTTATAATGCTGAGTGTTAAGCAAGGTGGCATCAATGACCATTTTTTGACTCAATGTGGGATTGAACGCCGGTCTCCCTGACCATTGGCGAACACTTTACTCATTAGGGCAATCGTTACTATAATACTTAAATTTTATCACTTAGAATATTTGACCATTCAGCTCGGCTTTATCGTTATACTCACAACGTTTCGGCCGATGTATTTGTTCTTTGGCCTTCTTCAGATGTTTCTTGTCGAGCCTATAAAGAACCTCAAACCGAAGCCTTTATTTAATCTACGGAGGTAGATGGTTCCATTCTCTTAACTATGACCGGGTATAAGTGTTAAGTTACAGTAAGTAGTCCTTGTTATTCTTACTTGTAGTTGGGATTGAACCTGCAACCTCCAGATGACTTCATTCAGAAGTACTTTCCAACCAAACGCGTTATCAACTGTCTTTACCGGACAATGCAGAGTGAATTTTTTGGATTTATAAACCTAATGTCTCCATCAATTCATGAGATATTCTTCTTTCATATTATGTCCGATTTTTATTATAATAAATACTGTACCACGAATACTTTAATGAAAAGCCTAGTTGAGAACTGCTCAAGAATACTGCATGCTGTTTTGAACAAATCCTGGAAGCAGCACCCCACAAAACAACAACTGTACGACTTCTCATTTCACTAACCATCTGAGTTAGACAAGCAAGACATATACCTGGAGAAATAAGGAAGAACCTATAAGTGATATTCTTCAATGGATTCTCACGCTGGATCAAACCAGTGTTGACCGATTAGTAGAAATTTACATTCATCAGCTCTGAGCGGACACTGAGTGCCTTCTACATGAATTTCATATGTGATAGCCGATATGGACGGGGAAGCTTGAGCGTGAAAAGAATCCGTTCTGTTTGCACGCCTTGATGACGATGACGATGATGAGGCATTTGATGTTAATAACAAAAACGATTTCCAGAGAAAACGAATTGAATAATATCGAGACTGAAACAGTATTTCTCAAGACAAAAATCAACAATGACTGATACGTTAATTCTTTTCAGAATAGTTACATTAACATTCAACACAACAATTCAATTGAGTTTTCCTTTAATCGAATAATCCTTGATAATCCTCTTTTGGAAATCAGCACTGTGATATTTCTTTTAATACCCGCCACCTCTTCGAATCTTTGAGATTAAGTTTTCGTTTCCACCCAAAACTTCTAATTAAAAGATATCGAGGCTGCTGATAGCTGGCATTGACTTGTCTGGATTTCTCTCCAGATGCCTCAATAAAATCACCTTATAATATAAAATGCTTAACTGGGCAATTTTATTAAAAAAATTTAATTTTAAGATTCACTCTCGATACCTTTCGAACATATCAAATAAATGTGGTTCGATCTGCACAAATACCGACGACAACGTCACTTTGTGTCGATTCTTTTTAAGACCAAACTAGTTAGTCGCAGATTTCGGTCGAAAATGTCAGTTCCACAAAGAAGCAATAGAAGCAAAAACGGATTCCGAGGAATATACTTGCTGATAATAATTAACGACTCGAGTTTTTCCTGACTGGAGCGACGCGTTTGCCGCTTCGTAAAAATGGACTTGATTACTGATTTTTTTATTGTCACAACGATGGACGGTAAACGAAAATACTATATACTATTCAGTGTCTAAAGAACCGAAAGGGAACATTTATGTCTGTGGCGTCCCTCAGCGGCTGACTACTCAACACTCGCACTCCTTTTGGGTTTTGTCACTCTCTCTCACTCTTAACTGATTTGATTATCTCCTGGTTGTTCTCTTGGCTATCGGCATTCCAGGTTTCTGGAAATAAAAAACATTTTTCCGACGTGAACAGCCAAACTCAAATACTTTTTTTAAAAACATGATACCCTTGTTTACTGACTTCTGACTGTACTATAGCTAGATACCTCTTTTATAACGAACATTAAAAGACTAACCATTTCATCCCCGTCGAGAAATCCTTCCCTTTCTATTTTAGATTGTTAAAATCGGCTGACCTTCCGAATATTTGTGCTCCCAGTCGGTTGTACCAATAGAATACACCGACTGTACGTCTGCAGAGAGGTAAGACCCCTCCACTACGAATGTCCTGTATATGACACTAAACAATCTGATGGTAGGGCTCCAGTAATATTAGAGTATTGGGAAATGTGGAATATCCCTTCATTGCCATTGCTTCCCAGTCCACTCTGGCCGGGAGTGGTAGCACCTGATCGGGTCCTATCTATCGGTTAAATAGAAGAAACTATGTGCAAACAAATGACTGATGTTAAATTGTGACTGTTATACAGCAATACTTGAAACTATTTAACTACGTGCAAAAAAAACACAGGTTCGGTAATGTTATCTACAAAATGTGTTTACAAATCATATATGTATTTGATATACTGATCAACATCGTTGGCAGGACCTAAGCAAACTGCTGAAAGATGGATTATGCCCCATTGATAAATGTAACCTCCTGAACAATGATAAAGTTTGGGGTATTTATTTTGGATTACTATCTAAATTATCATAGCCAATGCAAATATATGAGGTATCAATTACAAAAGTTGAAACAATGGAGCGATATTTGACAAACGTCCCACTAGACGGACGATTGTGGCACAAAGCCTTTTTTAGATGGGTCCGGGCACAGGGCTGTAGGCCAGACACGCCCGGCGGCTTCAAAAATGCATCGACCCCCGTCGGCATTCCCCTAAAATATTGAAACAATGGAGCGATTTAATCAATAAATATACGAAAAAATAATTTGGAGTACCTAACTCCTTAACAAATATGGCACTATACAGTTCTTCAACGAAACTAAATCTTCCAAAGTTGTCACTTATTGAGGAATTTGAATTAGGTAAAGCGCGACTTTTACGAATGCTGCGAGACTCTTGCGACCCACAAGTAAAGAACGCCCAGCCTTCTGTAATCACTGACCGAAAAGGGAAGATAAATATAGCTGTAGAGAATGCAAAATCGGCCCCTAAAATAAAAGACATAACTGTGGCAAATGGTCTGGGCCTTTATCCACAGCGTTAGTGGTCCAAAGAATCTACAATAAACAAAAGAAATATGGTTTCGGAAGAAATTCATCATCTTCAGGAAGTCAGGCGTATTGCTACTGATGTTGGACAAGGAAACAAGGCGCATGGACCAAGTGGAAGAGAGCAAAAGACCTAGCTGTCACATGGGGCGATCTTAAGCACATGGAACTCCAAATATTAAGTTTCCATATAGAGGCAGTCTACGACGTTTAACCAACATCAGTCAACTTTCAAGCTTGGGGGTTAACTACATCCGACTGAAGCAGAGCATGTGGGAAAACTGCCAGCCACAAACGTATTCTACACGTAGAGACATACAAAGTCCTGGAGATTTTGGCCGAGGCAGCGAAGATATGTTGTGAGACTACCAATAAAGCTCTAAATAATATCACTAATAGAGCGATTCATTTCGTTAAATAGGGAAATATTTCGAAACTTTTCCGTAAAAACAAGCTCAGATCATTATAGCTCGAAGGCTGCATGGACTGGTACGTCGCAACTGATTTAGAACATCATTTCGTATTTTCAACTGAAATAGTGTTAACAACCCAGTATCCAGATATTGTAATTTGGTCCGTTATATTAAAAAAAAGGGTTCGTTATTGAGTTAACGGTCCCTTTTGAAGAAAATTTCGACTGGGCACATCAGTGTAAATTGAAAAAAATGCGAGAACTCTGTGCCAGAAAAGGCTGGATAACAAACGTATTTCCTATCGAAATCGAATGACTAATCTTGGACTTTCTCCATTAGATCAGAGGAAATATATAAAAAAAAGATCCAATATATGGTTCTAAATGCATCAACGTGGATATGGCAACCCCATTGAGTGACAACAATCCAACAAAGTCTGGTGGTATCGTGAGTTATTGCTGGAGCGCTCTGAGTTAGTGGTAATGATGCTTCGGCCCCGAAACCTTGCCTAGACCCAGTGTCATCATCTGATGAAGGCTTTGTTTTGAAGCAATGCTGCTGTATAAACATCATTGTATGATACCAATATATATATATATTTATATATATACTTATAAAGATGATTTGGCATTAAATATCCTGCGATGTTTGATATGCCATAAAACCCAACCCAACCAAATCATTTATATTTAATGTATGTGTTGAGAGGATTTGGCATTAAATAACCTACAATCGTTGATATGCCATGAACCCCAACTAAACCAAATAATATGTATTCAATATATATGAATAGAAAAGATTTGATATTAAATAACCTACTATGGTTGATATGCAATAAAACTCGACCAAAGAAAATGATATATATTTAATATATATGTATAAAGATGATTTGGCATTAAATAATCAACAATAGTTGATATGCCATAAAACCCAACCAAATAAACCAACTAACATTTGCATGTACCTTTTTGACATTACAATACACGTATAACTCTATCCCTCCATATACGTCCAGATCCACTCACACATTCGAGTGGTGACAAAAAAATCTAGATATGATTGCTTTGGATCGACAATCGGTACATTATTTTTTAATCAAGACGATTAATCGTTTTTAGGACTAACAATCTGTTTATTTTGCTAAATTAGGACTAACATCTCATATATCATTGATTGATTAGAACGAAGAAACTCTTTTATTGCGTATTTATAACTAGCAATCATATTATTGCTGAATTAGGATTAACAATATGTGTATTATAACTCATTTAGCGCTAACAATCCCTATATTATTGCTTAGAAAGGATGACAATTCGAATATTATTTCTTAATTAGGACTAACAACGTAGTTAGGAACAACTATCTGTTTATTATTGCTTTGTATGGATTACCAATCCTGAAGTTATTATTTCGTTAGGACTAACAACCTGTGTATTATTGCTTAATTATGACTAAAAAAAGTATATCATTGCTTAGTTAGGACATACAATCATAATATTATTGCCTGATTAGGATTAAAGATATGTATATTATTACTCAGTTAGGATTAATCCCTATGTTATTGCTTAGAACTAACAATTTGTTTATTATGGTTTTCTTACAACGAACAATACTTGTATGAAGTCTTTGTTAGATCTAACAATCTGATATCATTACTTAGGACAAACAATGTGTATATCATTGCTTAGTTATGACTAACAATACTTATATTATTGCTTATTTTGAACTAATAATCTGTATACTCTTCCTCAGAACCAACAATTTTTATTTTATTGCTAAATTAGAATTAAGAATCTGTATATCATTGCTTAGTTATGACTAACAATACTTATATTATTGCTTATTTTGAACTAATAATCTGTATACTCTTCCTCAGAACCAACAATTTTTATTTTATTGCTAAATTAGAATTAAGAATCTGTATATCATTGCTTAGTTATGACTAACAATACTTATATTATTGCTTATTTTGAACTAATAATCTGTATACTCTTCCTCAGAACCAACAATTTTTATTTTATTGCTAAATTAGAATTAAGAATCTGTATACCATTGTTTAGTTAGGAATAACATTCCTAATATTATTTTATCAGTGGTGTAATGGTTATCGTCGCAGGATATGGACACGGCGACACGAGTTCAAATCCTGGACCTGACTGATTTCATTTCACATAGCACTAATACCCTTGGGAAAGGTATGAATCCAAATATTCTCCCTCCAGCTATGGGTAAATAGTAGGGCGGACTATGTTCTTCAGCCTTGGTGAGGCAACTAGTCTTGAAGAAGGAAAACTCTGAATTCAAACCTGTTAAACTTCGCATAAAAACTGACCTTGTGTCATATCCTGCCCGAGCGGAGGGGTTGGTATATATGATTATTTATCAAATAAGATTAACAATATGCAAATTATTACGTTAGGGCCGGCAATGCGTAAATTATTGCTTAGTTAGGTTTAATATCAATATTATTGCTTATCAAAGACCAATAATCCGTATATTATTGCTTATTTAGACTAACACTCCATCTATAATTACTTAATTTGAACTAACAATATCAATCTTATTACTCAATAAGGAATAACAATATGCATGTAATTGCTTAGGGCTAAAAATCCGTATAGCATTGTTTAATTGAGACAAGCAATACTTATTCTATAATTGAATTTTTAAAAATACATAGGTATATTATTACTTTGGTAGGAAAAACAATTATTATACCATCGCTTAACAAGGATTAACAATGTGTATATTATTGCTTCGATTGGACTAACAATCTGTATATTATTTCTTTGTTTGGACAAACAATAAGTACATTGTTGATCAGTTTGGACTAAAAATATATAAGCCACTTATTCAAATTTCAATTGAAAACAAATGACGAATGATATTTTATGAAATATTTTTAAATTCAATCATAGTCTTTTGCGTTTAATCATTGAAAATAAAATTCTAATTTCTTTTCTAAATTTCTCAAATGCTTTCCGACTATAAAACCGATGCTTTTTTTTTACCGGTTTAACGTTTAATCTTTCACAGCGAATATAAATGCATTCAACGGAACAACAGTTTGCAACGCCGTAAACATTGGGAACAACTAATGTGACGTTGAGTTCTTCCAAGACAAAATCATGACTTCCCCCTGAACCTTTATACACTTCAATGACAATTACATGGTAATAATTCTTAGTTCTGTATATGATAGCTTAGTTCGGACTAAAAATCCATACAATATTCCTTTGGATAAAAAGTCTTATATTATTGGTTATTTCAGACTAACAATCACTGTTATTGCTTAGTTAAGATTAACAATACTTATATCGTAACTTTTGAAATAACAACTCTTAGATTATTGCTTAGTTAGGACTTGCAATCCTTATATTATTATTTGGTGAAGACTAACCATCTTCAAATTAATGCTTACTTAGGATTAACACTACTTATATTATTGCTTAGTTAGGATTTACAATTCTTACATTACTGATATGTCAGTACTTTCATTCCTTACACTATTCCTTAGTTAGGACTAACACGCCTAATATTATAGATTAGTTAGGACTACCAATCCGCATATCATTGCTTAGTTTGGACTAGCAAGCCTTATATTATCGCTTAGTTAGGGCTACTTATCCGTATATTATTGCTTAGTTAGGACTAACAATCCTTGCATTATTGCTTAGTTTGGACTCACACGCCTTATATTATTGCTTACTTAGGACTACCAATCCGTATATTATTGCTTAGTTTGGACTAGCAAGTCTTAAATCATTGCTTAGTTGGGACTAACAAGCCTTACATTATTGCTTAATTTGGACTAACAATCCGTATATTATTGCTTCGTTAGGATTTACAATCTCTGCATTATTGCTTAGTTAGGACTAACGATCCTTGCATTATTGCTTAGTTAGGACTACCAATCCTTCATTATTGCACAGTTAGGACTACCAATCCTAACATATTAATTAGTTAGGACTTCCAAATCGTGTATTATTGCTTAGTTAGGACTAACAATCTTTATATTATTACTTAGTGAGGACTAACAATGCTAATATCATTCATTAGTTTGGTTTGGTTTTATGGCATATCAACCATTGTTGGTTATTTAATGTCAAAACCTGTTTTTACATATATACTAATGATACGATTTGTAAGCACATTTTGTAGATACATTTTAAGTGAACCTGAGCTCATTTCTTTCGCATACAGTTAATTGGTTTCAAGTATTTCTATGTAACATAAACAATTTAACATCAGTCGTTTATCTGCACACGTTTGATTAGATATGCATGATATGCAAGAGATTAGTTTGTCGGTAATTTCATTTTTAAATGAATTACAACTAATTTAATTGCTCACTAGAATTACTATTGTTTCGACGGGGTTAAATGGTTTCAATTATTGCTATCTAACACTAATAATTCTATTCAATATCAATCATTTGTTTGCACACAAATAAATGGTTATGAATATTGCTATTTGACACTAATTATTCAATTCTGTTGGCCTAATGAGTAAACTGTTCGCCAATGGTCCGGGAGGCCGAGGTTCAATTCCAGGCCGAGTCATATCAAAGACTCAAAAAATGGTTCTTGATGCCGCCTTGTTTAACACTCAGCATTATAAGGTAAGGATAAAAGGTAAAGTGGAGCAATCCAGGGAATAGATTAGTACCCTTCCCTACGCTTCGGTGTAGTAGCTATCGAAAAGGGAGCCTTCTGGTAACCCTCGACTAAAGGTCGCCAACTGTACTCTTCCTTATTCAATTCAACATTACTCTTTCATTTGTACAGTTAAATGACTCTAAGTATAGCTATATGTCATAAACAATTCAACTAAACGTTAATCATTTGTTTACACATAGTTCAATTAACAAACAGTTCTATTTCAAATAATTCAATTTTGCATAAGTAATTTTTTGCTCTCAGTCTGATTGTCAAACAGTGTTATATGACCCATAGATCGGACCCTATCAGATGCAATCACTTCGAGCCAGAATTGACCTAGGAGTGATGATAGTGAAGGGGTCACTGCATTTTCCAAAGCTCAGCTTTTTTAGCGCCTCACCATCAGATTTTTTGTGTCATATCAAAGACACTCGTTGTGGGGGAGGTCTTATCCCTCTGCAGAGATGCAGTTGGTGTATTCAACAGTCCCAGCCAACTGGTCTAATTATTCATTAGTTAACACTAACAATCCTTGCATTGTAGCTTAGTTCGGTCACCATTACTTATTTTATAACTTAGTTAAGACTAACATTGTGTATATTGTTGCTAATTGTAACTAGACAAGGGATTTTTATCATTAAGGGTTATAGGCGTTACTTCCCTAAGCCTCTAAGGAGACAATCATCTGGAGGCTGCAGGTTCAATCCTGACTGCCGGCGAGTAAAAATACAGTAATACTAAACACTTGTACCCGGTTATGGCTAACGGAATCAGAACAGGCGACCCCCGTGGATTCAATAAAGGACATAGTTCGAAGTTCCGTGAAGGTTCCCGAGTTCGACAAACACCTGAAGAAGGCCGGAGGACATATCGGCCGAAACGTTGTGGAAATAACAATAAAGATGAAGACAATAGTCTGAAAACCCTTAATGATAAAAATCACCAAGCTTCGTCTCAGAAATTTAGACAACTAATAGACAAGGGATTGTTTTATTATTGTTCTAATAAGATCTGATTAAATTTTCAATTTCTAATTCGGTGAAGACAGCGTACGTCAGCAACTAAAAGAATAAAAGTGGACCCTCGGACGTGTTCTTTCAAATACATCTGTCACCTTTATAATTTTGTATCTATGTATTAACAATTCAGAATAGTTTTTCTTTAATACATATGTGGCGCCCGAGGCGTAACAGCGATCGTCGTAGGAAGTGAATTCATCAACCTGAGTTCAAATCCTGAGCGAGACTCTGTGTTTCACATAACGCTGATATCCTTGAGAATGGTATAAATTCAACTATTCCCTTCCCCCACAATCTATGGGTAGTAGACAAAGTTCGTTAGCCTTGCTTTGGCAACCAGTCAAGAAGAAAAAAATATCTGAATTCAAACCAAACCTGGAAAGGGATGGGCTCCGCTAGGCTATTCCTGGACAAGACACACTGCATAAGTTGCACCTTTACACCTAAACTGGGTTACAGGACCAGCGAAGAACCCAATGTCGGTGTTCGAGTCGAAGTCAAAAGCAATGTTCGATTGCTGATTTTCAAAGCAGAGAGTTCTTCTCATTGCTTAAAGATCGACGAAACAAAAATGCCCGACTCTTATTTCTTGTTTTTGAACTTATTTCGAGCTAAAGAAAAATTGATGAAGGATGTATTCATAATAAATGTTGTAAACATGGAGAGAGATGGATTCCAGCCTCAAGACAGACTGCATGAGTGGCGCCTCAATGCTCAAACTAAGGTTATCGGATAAGTCTAAATACATATGCGTCTTTTCCTATAAAGAATGTTTGTTTGTTTGTTTGTTTAAGGGATGGCAACGCTCCAAAGTTCAACAGCAACTTATTTGAGGGCCTAGTGGTAAAAAAAACAAGTGTTTAATTAGAGGCATTCATGTGTACTGTTTATGTGGTTGTTAAACTTATGACATATAAATATGTATGCATGTGTGTGTGTGTGTGTGTGTGTGTGTGTGTGTGTGTGTGTGTTATTTACTGCTTGTTCTATCTTAGTCAAAATTATACAATACAAATGTTTACGTGTACTATCAACTTTTATGCGGATGTTTAGCTTATTACATATATATATATATATATATATATGCGAGTGTATTTATGTATGTTTAAATTTGTATGTGCGTGTGTATATAAATGAGTATATGTATGAATGTGTATATATGTGTGATTTATTGTTCGTTCTATTTCAGTCGGAATGATACAATACGAAAGTTTACGTATCCGTTCAACAATTATGTGAATGTTAAGCCCATTGCATATTCATATGTGTGTGTGTTTGTGTATGCGTGCATTTTATATGTGTGTTTATGTACTTATGTGAATATGTGTGGTTTATTTCACATTCTAATTCAGTCGAAATGTTACAATGTATGTTATATTGTCATCTACAGCATCATAACGACACAATAAATAAACAGACCAAGGAAGGCTTCTTTAACAAATATATGTATACCTCTCACTTTATTGTAAGGTTTCGAAAAGGTTATTCAAGGTTTGCGTGTGAGAGGGAGCTGGAGAACGAACAGAAACTGCAATATTTTGAACCTCGCTCTTATGGCCGTCAACGTTGTGTCTTTCTCGTTCTCCTGATGCTCAACCGGAGGCCCAGAGGCCCACTCTACTGGGTGACGGCTTTCTTTACTGCATCTTGTCAGCATCTTTTCCAGACATCAACTCATCAGGGGCCCCGAGCCCCTTCGGCCTGGTGTGGCTTTCTTTATCACAACTCGTCTAACTCCGTCTCCAACTGTAACTGGATCTGTCTTGACTTCTGTCTTGACTGAGTTATATAATAGTCCACGCCCACTCGATCGCCTCCTCGATCTTTGGAATGGCATGATTGATTGTCATCCAGCGGAAATAACTGTCATGCAATTCACAGGTCACTCTTTTCCGGTGCATCAGTCTATGAGTGTATCATGGGCTTTACCTTGTCCCATTTCATCAGCCAAATCCACCCACGCGATCTCTTTTGATTACTGGCCATTGGAATGTGTCACTTACGGTGCATCACTTTGTAATGGCATGTTTGCTCGGGCCGAAGGTCAAAATACAACATGTACATCTTTAGGTATCCACTCAACTATTACGAGGGTGTTTAGCATATTGCACATTCATATATATGCTTGTATATGTGTGTATGTATGTGTGTATGCATGTATGAATATATGTATGTGTTCTCGTTCGACTCAGTCGAAATGATACAATGTGAATATTTACGTTTGAAGAATTATCATTTGGTTTGGTTTGGTTTTATGGCATATCAACCATTGTAGGTTATCTAAAGCCAAAATCTATTTTATTCATATCATCATCATCATCATCATCATGTCATGCCGCTTGCACGGATATTCCTGACTCTCTCTCGCCATTCCTCCCTGTCATTCATCGCCTCTGGCAGGTCTTCGGGGCAACATCCCGTATCCTCACGTAGCTGCTGAATGTATGTTCGAGCTGGTCGTCCTGCTTTTGCTCGGTCATATGTGGGGTTCCATAGGAGTACATCACTTATGAACTCGTCCCTGCTTCTCCAGCAGTGTCATGCATGTCTGGTTCGTCTAACTTGGATAGTTTTCATGATGGGAGGCAGGTGGCCGTATAGTTGATGTCTTGTGGAGTGTTATTTCAACCAATTCAGTTTAGTATAAGTACAATTTTAATGTCAAAATAGTTCTATTTTAGACAATTCAGTTTAGCATAAGTACACCGTTTAGTTTTATCTAACCCATAGATAGGACCCCATCAGGTGCTACCACTCTGAGCCTGAGTATACCAGGGAACGATGGCAATAAAGGGGTATTCCATATTCCCCCAAAGCTTCAGCATTACAAGAGCCTCACTATTAGATTGTGTAGTGTCATATACAGGACACTCGTTGTGGAAGTCTTACCCCTCTGCCGAGATGCTTTCGGTGTATTCTCTAGCCCCATTCGTCTGGGCCCGTGTATGTGTGTGTACACGAGTATTTGTGTATGTATGTAAAATTGTGTGTATGCGTGTGCGTGTTGTTTACTACTTTTTCAATCACAGTTAACATGATAAAATGCGACTATGTCCGTGTACTTTAAAAAGCCAAATGGGAATTGCACTAGAATGCTACGGAGTATATTGAACAAATCCTGGAAGCAACATTGCACAAAACAGCAGCTGTATGGCCACCTACCTTCCATCGCTAAAAGCACCCAAATAGGACGGACAAGATATGCGGGACACTGCTGGAGATGTAAGGATGAACTCTTAAGTGACGTTATCCTACTGACCTCTTCACACGGACAGTCAACAAGAACTTATCTTCAACAGTTCTATACGGACACAGGATGCAGTCTAGAGGACCTGCCTAAGGTGTTGAATGATAGAGACGAATAGTGAGAGAGAGATTCAGGGAAATCCGTGCTAGTAACACGACATAAAGATGATGAAACATATTGCATACACACATGTATATGTGTGTGTGTATGTTTGTGTATGCGCGTGTGTGTGCGTATGTGTGTGTGATTTACCTCGGGTTTTGCGTCATTGAAATTATACAATGCAAATGTATACATGCACTTTAAACCATTATGAGAGTGTTAAACACATCTTATATTCATACAAAGTACCCCTTCATTACCATCGCTCCCAGGTACACTCTGGCCCTGAATGGTAGCACCTGATTGGGCCCTATCGATAGGTTGAATAGAACTAAACTGCATACTTATGCTAAACTGAATTGTTTGAATTAGAACTGTTTGAATAAACTGAATAGCTTGAAATAAAAATATTTTCACAATTAAATTGTTCTTACATTTAAACTGCGTACTTATGCTAAACTGAATTGTTTGGAATAGTACTGTTTTTGACATTGAAACTGTACTTACGAGAAACTGAACTGTTTAAAATAGAACAAATCTGTTTTAATCTTTAACTGCCTAAGGAAATCTATATTTATATTAAGTATTGTTTGACTAAACTGAATAACTTGTATAAAAATGGATTTAGCATTAAATAACCTCCAAAGGTTGATATGCCATTAACCCAAACAAACAAACATATTCATATATATACGTATATGTGTGTGTGTGTGTCTGTCTGTCTGTCTGTGTATGTGTATGTATGCATGTGTGTGTATATGTGTGTGTATGTGTGTGCATTTATGGGATTTACTTCCTGTTTTAGTTAAGATGATAAAATGTGAATGTATTTGTCTACTTTCGTTTTAAATGTCTTTGTAATTCTTTGTAAACATAATCCTTGTATATTTCATGCGGAAACAACTCGTCCTATTAATTAAAAATATGTGTCTTTCGTGTAAGATTTCCCATTCTATCAACACGTCTTTTTATAAAATACATTTTTAATCTTCTATATTTCTATTTGAGAGTGAAAAAAAAGTCTAATTAATTAGATGCGAACGCGTACGTGTGTTCAACCAGTCTTTTAACTTGTATTTTCATTTATTAGAATTTTATGTCCTCTATTTCTAGAGATTAAAATGTTCATATGTCCGTTTTTCTTTCTTATGCTTTTTTTCTCAATTAGTTTCCTCCACATTTTATGGGGCTTTGTGGGGCAGAAGAGTTATCGTCATAAAAAATGACCCCGCCGACTCGAGTTCAAATAACGAACGAAGCTGTTTGCGTTTCACATAACGTTAATATCCATGCGGAAAGCATAAAGTGAATTACTCTTTCTCCAGTTAAGGGTAAATAGTTGGTCAGACTAGGCTCTTTAACTTTGGTGTGGCAACTGGACTTGGAGAAGGAAAACTCAGAATAAAAAAAAAACAGTTATAAACCTGGAGTAGGAAATGGACACGACGACACGAGTTCAAATCTTGGACGAGACTGATTGCATTTCACATAGCACTAATACCCTTGGGAAAGGAATGAATCCAATTATTCTCCCTCCAGCTATGAGTAAATCGTAGGGCAGACTGTGTTCTTCAGCCTTGGTGAGTCAACTAGTCTAGGAGAAGGAAAACTCTGAATTCTAACCCGTTAAACTCCGCATAAAAATTGACCTTGTGTCATATCCTGCCCGAGCGGAGGGGTTGGTAAATATGATAAACCTGGAGAAGGACGGGTTCCGCCTGGCTGTTCTTGCCCAAAATACGTTATATGTAAAGTGACTCCACAAATAAACCAATTTACGAAACCAGTGATAGATCGATAGATCGCGGTTGAGGCAACACAATTATGCTAGCATTTAATCAATTTTCCTTTAACAAAAAGAAAATATATTTTCTTTGTATTTCAATATTCAAAGGCCCAGTCGTTGGGCCTTAGAATATGCTGACCGTATCCCCGTGCAGTGTTCTAAGACCCCCTCCCCTAAGATAGGATATTCTAGGTTTGAAATCAAACTGCATCTGATGAAGAGGGTTTCTTTCTATAGATTTGAGGTTTGTGGAGTACCTTTTCATTGCCATTACTTCCAGGTCAACTCTGAACCGAAGTGGTTGTACCCTTTAGGGTCCTATGTATGGGTTAAATAGACCTTTTTAAAATTAATCGTTTTCGATGGGTGTTATGTTGAAGAATGTGCTGATACCGACCCATGTGGGTAGAACACGGATCTTCAAGCAACAAACACAACTGTTGAAATGGATTGTGCTACTGGGGTCACGTGACTAAAAACAGTAAATATATAAATCAGTCAGACAGAACGCTAACGAAGTAGTTAAAGTAGCATTGTGCGATGTAGCAGTGCGAGGTAGTATTCTAAATATTTCGTTAGCATTCCATACTTAGTATTCGATATTGTATAAGAAGGAAGAGATTATAAAGTGTCGAGCAAAATTACCCTCGGAACGAAACATTATAAAAATGGGATAATGTGCAAAAAAAAAAAAAATATATGAAAATGTAAATATCTACAAATAATGAACACTAGACATGTTGCGTTCTGGTTAGTGAACGCTTGTAATATTAAATTAAGAACAAACCACGAAATGAGAGGAAATAGAGATATATTCTCAGGGCAAAGTATATACAATAGAGAGACTATTAGTAGACAAGAACATAGGATTAGTGAACGCTTGTAATATTAAATTAAGAACAAACCACGAAATGAGAGGAAATAGAGATATATTCTCAGGAAAAAGTATATACAATAGAGAGACTATTAGTAGACAAGAACATAGGATTAGTGAACGCTTGTAATATTAAATTAAGAACAAACCACGAAATGAGAGGAAATAGAGATATATTCTCAGGAAAAAGTATATACAATAGAGAGACTATTAGTAGACAAGAACATAGGATTAGTGAACGCTTGTAATATTAAATTAAGAACAAACCACGAAATGAGAGGAAATAGAGATATATTCTCAGGAAAAAGTATATACAATAGAGAGACTATTAGTAGACAAGAACATAGGATTAGTGAACGCTTGTAATATTAAATAAAGGACAAACCACGAAATGAGAAGAAATAGAGATATATTCTCAGGGCAAAGTATATACAATTGAGAGACTATTAGTAGACAAGAACATAGGATTAGTGAATACAGAATAAAGATATAGTCCAACGATAGTATTGGCTTCCGTTATTACGGTAACAAGTAACGGGTCTCCAACGCTCTAATACTATTCCTATAAGGAGCTGCTCTTAACCTTTTAGTCTGCTTTATTTCTGTATGAAATATACAGAAGGCACAAGGCCTTGAAGTTTTTGGGGAGGGGAAGGGAGCGGTCATACTTTTCTATATAAACTAAGGAGACCTAGCTAGCCACATTCGCCGACCCATTCAACAATACAATATAAAGCCATTCATCCATCGCCTTTTGCGCTGCAATCACCAAAATACCACATTTGCTCTATGAAGAAGTCCTACTTAAAATCCCGAGATTCATGAATGATTTTATTTACATGTATGATTTATTTACAATGAGTGTGATGGGAATGGGAGAAAAACTCCGAAATATATACAAAAACAAAGGAAAAATCCCCCGTTTGGTTGCCCTCCCATCCCCCCGTCTATAAAATTGGAGGCCGACTGTTTTCCGGGGCGAAAGAACCGGAAACAAGTCGGACCTACCCTAGGTGGGGCAGGGATCCTAATCTACAGGGGTAAAAAGAAATACGGGGTCGGGCGCGGTATGAGTTAATACAAGCAGGTGATATGATTTTTATACATATGAATGTTCAAGATCTTCAGTAAACGTGGACTGGGATACGGGTTGAGGTCGAAAAATAATGGGGATGGGGAAGATCTTGAGAACTAACAACTAGATGACGGGGACAATGACTCACAAACATACTGCTAACTGGGTACCTGGGTACCAAAAGAAAAAAGGAACAGTTCTACTCACCAGGGGTGGGGTCCCTAAGGACCCGTACCGTAGACGCCATGAGCCGGCAGAGGAGGGAAGGATGACTCCAACGTTGCCCCCTTTCGCACGACCAGGCTCGCTGCATGCACCCACCTTTTGCTGAATGTTATGCGATCCAAGCGTTTTCTATTGCATCTGATTTTGACCCTCAGCTGATGCCGAAAATACAAAATCAGATCACGATGAGAAAAGTTTGCATCGTCATACAATCCCTTGTTTCGCGTCGTCCAAATCACCATTCTAGCTACAGCTAGGATCGCGAGAAACACCACACGCTTCACACCCTGATACGGAGGAAGAACGTTGTCCACGACGTAACCAACGTCGAGCAGCACGAGCTGTTTGGGTTCGATGCGAGCCGTCCACTCGCCGACGTGATCCCAAAACGGGCGAACTCGCTCGCAGTAGTAGAAGGCGTGCTCAGCCGTTTCTTCCAGGCCACTGCCGCAGCGAGCGCAATCGGGCATGTCTGCCAGGCCCGCTTTGTAGTTCAACCCGACAAGGGGTAACGCATTTCGCACAAGTCGCCAGGTGACCGAGAACTCGGAGTTGTTCAAGAAGCTCGATCCTGGCGCCCAATTGCAATGAGAGCGAATCTCCTCCGTCGTCCAGCCGTGCCGCTCGCTGAGAGGATCAGAAGCGGAACCCACCACTAGCTCCCGATATAGTTCTTTTCGAGGCCGTGAAAGGTCACTGGACCCAAGAAGGTTACGAAGGGCCGTTCGGCACGCGCGGACAAACAGTGTTTCGCCCAAAGGCCTACGTCGACCTTCAGCCTTTGGGTCTGACTTTAGGCGAGGAAAAGTCCGACTCGCCTTCAGTCTCCACACTGCGTCCCCCGTCAAGGCTCTGCCCAAGTATGCAAGTCTTTCAGCAAGCCAGTGGCTCTCCAGATCAGGCATACCTAGACCCCCGTTGCGTGTACGTTGGATACAGACCTGCCTACGGACCATCGGCCTTGCACCTCCCCAGAGCAATCTGGAAAGGGATCGTTGCAGCGCCAACCAAATTACCTTAGGCAGAGGAAGTACAGCCAATCGGTAAAGGATCAAGGGGAAGACGTACACGGCGCACGCCTCCGCCCTGCCCTTTAAGGACAACCTCCTTGAAAGGCAGATTCCCACCTGAGCATTCACCTTGGCTTGTATTTCCGACCAATTTCGCTCTAGTTGGAGGCCGGGCCCGAACCACACCCCAAGGATGCGGACGGGTCCGTCACTCCAGCGGAACGGCCCCGGAAGAGTATTGCTACCCCTCCAAGCACCGAGCCGCAAACCTTCGCTTTTGTCAAAATTGACCTTGGCTCCTGCAATCCGCTCGTACTCGCTAACCGCCTTTTTCACAGCCTTTATATCCAGGCGGCGGGATACAAACACTGTGATATCATCGGCGAACGCGGAAACCCTTGCCGTAAGAGGGCCAGAAAAAGGGACACCGCGCAGGGCCGGATTTGTCGTCCTATCCCTAAGCCTACGGAGCAGGGGCTCCAAAGTTAGGACATAGAGAAGAGGAGACAACGGGCAGCCCTGCCGGACGGAACGCTCGACTGCGAACACCCTCGAACGCCTTCCGTTCACCTGCACCACTGCCTGAGGGTTGTGGTACATCATGCTAATCCATCTGCGGAACTCCGGTTTGAATCCGACAGTCTCCAAAACAGTCGCCAAAAACCGATGGTCAACCCTATCGAAGGCCTTGGACTGATCTAAACTGATCAGCGCGGCCTCGGTGCCGTCTTCTATACCCTCTAGGACCTCGCGAATCAAGTGCAGGTTGTCCTGGATCGATCTTCCCTTCACAGCAAAGGTCTGCTCAGAGCCGATCAGATCGCTAATGACAAGCTGTAAACGATTCGCTAAGACCCGGGCCAAAATCTTTAACTCTGTGTTAAGCAGAGTTATGGGCCTGTAATCGTCTAAACCCTACCAAACATGCCTGCCACCTTTCTTCAGCAATGTGATCACGCCCTTGGTAACGCTACCAGGGATGGCTCCCTGGGCGAACCAATGGTTGAACATATCCGTCAGAATAGGCACAAACATGTGCGACATCCTCAAGTACACTTCGTAGGGCAAACCATCTAGTCCCGGCGACTTGTTCAGGCCGACCTGCTTCAACGCGTCACGGACTTCGCATTCAGTAACCACACCCTCGCAGCTAGCCGCTTCAGCCACCCCAAGGCGGGGGAAGTCGGCAAGATAGCTACGAAACTCCCGGAGCGGGAGATCAGTACAGCGGGCAAAGCGATCCCGAAAGTGCACCCGAAAGGCGTCACGAATCTCGCGAGCCGATCGCAGCAGTCGCCCATCCGGGGCCTTGACAGAACCGATATACCGATCGGGGAACCTTCGCACTTCTTCTTCACGCGCAGTCGCGTTCGTTTTCACAGCTTCGTTGAGAACTCTCTTTAACCTAGATCTAACTACGTATTAACCTTTTAGTCTGCCCTGGCATTAGTATCTACTGCTATATATGGCAGATAGACTAGTTCATTGTGTGGAAAAAGGTGGGTGATACCCAACAAGACATAAGCAGTGACTCTCTAAGAAGCAGAAGATATAGGAGGCTCTTGATATCCAAGATAAATGTTGCTATTTAAACTGCAGCAACATTAAGATAGATTTACTCCAAGTTTTATTTTAGTCAAAATGATAAAATGTAAATGTACATCTTTACTTTCGTTTTAAATGTCTTTGTAATTCTTTGTACTCATAATCCTTGTATATTTCATACGGAAATAACTCGTCCTATTAAATAGAAATACATGTCTTTCGTGTAAGATTTCCCATTCTATCAACACGTCTTTTTATTAAATACATTTTCTATTTGAGAGAAGAATAAACTGTCCAGTTAATAAGATGTATCTACCAAAATGAATTCAAATATCTACCAAAACCCTCCACCAGGTGCTGGGTCAATTTTAAACGGATTCAGCTGCTTTGAATTCAATGAATTTTTTTCTTATCCAATATCAGTTACCGTACAAAGGCTAAAAAGCACAGTCTGCCCTGCTATTTACCCATACCTGCTTCGTCCAGAATTTGAACTCGGATCACCGATTCTGTTTTCTACGACAATAACTGTAACACCACTTGTTGGATTTTTTGGTGGAGGAACATTATAAGGTATCGGCCGTCAACAAATTGATAGTAAATATGTATAGACTTTCCCATCAGTAGAAGCCATAGATTAGCCAATGAAAGGCGACTAACGCATATTTGAACAATGGCAAAATAACAAAGTCTAGACTTAATACAGCCTTATTACTTAGAAGGAGTATTTTTTGTATCGCTCAACTAAAAATTAAATGGCTACCCGAATTTCAATACCACTTTCTTTTTTAAAGTTGTGTGGGAATTTCTGAACATTTGAGGAAACTTACAGTCACATTAGAAACGTTTGATGCGATAAATAATTGGAAAAAGAAATTTTTTTAATTCTATGGCCTGCTCTAGGAACTAAGTAAATAATGTAAAGTTGGCGACCTTAGTCAAGGATGACCAAAAGGCTCCCTTTTCAATAACCACTACACCAAGGCTTAGGGTAGGGCGCTACTCCATTCCCTTGATTGGTCCACTTTACCGTTTATCCACACCTTATAATGCTGTCTTAAGCAAGGCGGAATCAAGTACCATTTTTGAGTCTTTAATATGACTCGACCTGGCATTGAACCCCGGTCTCCGAGACCATTGGCGAACACTCAACTCATTAGGCCAATGATCGATTTTTTTTTAAATTCACATTCCCCAGGATGTAAAACTGACAGGCCTCCTCAAGATATGATTGATTGATGAATTTGATTTTAATGTCATATCAACCCATCTGGCAATATTTTATACCAAGAGGTCTGGGAACTGTGTTCATTGTAGATTTATATTGATATTTTAGGGTACTTGCTTTTTAAGAGTACTTTTCAGACAATTATTCATCAAATATTCCAATCTAATACAATTAACTTTTCATCAGTTTTATGGTTTCAAGTATTCCTATCCAATAGTAATAATTATACAGTTTCAAGTAATTTTTTAATTTAATAATGATCATTTGTTTACACACGGTTAAATAGTTTCAAAGAAACTTATAATAATCCTTGATAAACAATTAGAGCTTCAAGTAACAATTCTTAATACAAATAATCTGCACGCAATCCTATGGTTTCAAATAACTAATAATTCTTAATAAAGAATAAGATCTTCAATAAATATCCCTAATAAAAGTGATATACAGTGATATTGTAGCATATCCACATCCAGGTCCAAAAATTCGACCAAGATATGAATACGTGAAGTAGACATATGTTCATACCGATTCGGAAAACGTTCACAAATGTTCATAAACATATAGGAATCCGAAAACACTCAAAATTGGTTCAGGTACGAAACTTTTATTCACCTTTTTGAGTTTAAAGGTTTTTCGACATGAGGGGAGAGAGACACACAATGCTGACTTTTCCATCTGAACCCCACCACGTGCGGCACCCCCGCCGCAAACTACTGGTCTGACCTCGGCGAGCTCCGAAAATCGACTTTCTTCGTCCAAGCCCAAATCTCAACTAACTGCTTTTCTTTTTCAAATCCCCCAAATCCTCAGCGCTTCCGGGCATGACGTCATTCACGTCCCCGGTATTTCCTATCTGGGGTTTTTATTGTGACATCTCTGATTGTCATATCCACCCGGCGTGCGCGTGCGCGTGAACACCTGCGCTCAGTGTGTGCGCTTAACTAACCCATGCACTAAGTGAAAGTTTATCAGCCTAACTAAACCGAAAGGCAAGATATATAAAACGAAATCCCTCCGCAATTATATTACAATATTGCATCAAGGATTTCTATCGAATACAAATAATATTTAAACAAATCTATTTGAGTCGTTGATGGGACCCTAACAAGAATTACTTCACTGGATCAGAATAGACCTAGAAGTCATGAAAATGATGAGGTACTACAGATCTCCAGAACTGGACCATTACCATCAGATAGAGTTTAGTGTCATGCCAAGACACCACTTTTTTTTAAAGTGTGGGTCTTAACCCTCTGCAGCCGGTACAGTCAGAGTATAACTCATGTAGACATGGTGGTTGAACCGTTGACACAGATACAAAATGCATTTATAATATCTTGTAGCTGAAAAGCTGCTCTATTCGATAGCGTTGTTGTGCTCCATGTATCTGTTGTAGCTTCCATGGAAATAAATACGAAGCATTACTTTCAGAGAACCCAATCGTAAATTCACGTATATTAACTTCACAGAGATAAGCAGAGATAACGTTAATGGGAGACTTAACCTCTATGACTCACGTTGAAAGAGTAAAAAGTGTAGGTTTCCCGTGTTATTTTTTGTTATCATTTTTATTTTTATTTTTATTTTTTTTATTCTTTTGAAGTGTAATATCCACAGGGGCCGGCAGAACTGTTCGATGTTATCCGTCGCGAGAGACTTTCAGATGACACGCCTGTCATCGATTTTGATTACGCGTCATTGATTGATTTCGATCTTACAAGAAAAGTTGGAGTCATGATCTACAACTTTGCACGAGGGGAAGTCTTCTTTTGTATTATTTTTTTTTTTACTTTCACTTTCATTTTTTTACTTTCACTTTCATTTCTTTTTTTTCCTTCTATTTTTGCCTATCTGTTAGTTAATATCTTGTGTCAAAGTAAAGAGTGATTTCCTTGAAATGTGTAGAAAGTAAAATTGTGCAAGTTATTTTTATATTATTTTTTACACTTCCTTGCTATTCGCATGTGCAGTTGAATATATAATATACCTAAAAAATTATTTATATATATATATATATATATATATAAGTTGGAAAATTTATGTATGTGTTTATAAGTAATACTGTATCACTGATAAATAAGCGAATCCCGACAAAATTTTTTTTTTAATTTTATTTTCTTCTTAGCCAACTATTTCAAAACCTTTAGTCAAGTTAATTTAAAACCAATGCTGGCCGCGAGGTCACTGAAGTTAAGTAGTAATGAACCTTAAGTAGATGACCCCTTAATAATAAAGGGTTGATTTTACCCAACACTTCTGCCAAGAGCAGGACGTGACACAAAATCAATTTTAAACGAAATGCACCTGATATGAATTCAAAGAGTCTCTTCTCCTAAACTAGTGGCCATACCAAAGTTAATGTGCCTAGTCAGGCCGATTATTTAGTTATTGTTGGGATGGGGACCGAACAGTAGTTGGTTTCATTCGCTTCCAAAATGTATGAGTGGAACACAAACATCCATGTTCAGGATTTGATTGCCCAGACGACTGGGACTGTAGAATACACCGACTGCATCTCTGTAGAAAGGTAAGACTCCCCCAATGTGCGTCCTGGTTATGAAACTAAACAATCTGATGGTGAGGTTTCAGTAATTCTAGAGCTTTGGAGAATGCATTGTACCCTTTCTTTGCCACCTGATTGGGTCCAATCAATAGGTCAAATAGAAATAAACTGTGCTGAACTAAATTGCTTAAAATAGGACTGTTTTGACATTTGAACTGCATACATGATAAACTGAGTTGTTAGAAGTAGAACTGTTTTTGATATTGAAACTGAACTTACGCTAAACTGAATATATTGAAATATAAATGTTATTGACAATTAAACTGTGTACTTATGCTAAGCTGAATAGTTTGAAATAGAACTGTTTGCATAAAAATGGATTTGGCATTAAATTCCGAACAAAGTTTGATATGCCACAAAACCCAAACAAACAAACAAACATCAGAATTTGAACTCGGGTCGCCGAGTTAATTTCAAACATCGATTACCGTTACATTATAAGTGATTCCGATCAGGAATGATAAGTAAACCTCAGAACTGTGCACTAGACTCAGAAAATTTTAGTAAAGACCAAGCAAAAAATACAAGGATTTTATTATTTCTAGTGGAATTTTCTAAAAATCAAAATCGATATCATTTGGTATTCTTCAATCGCAAAACCCCAGCATCTAAACTCAATAATATATTTTGCTACATTTAGAGTCGACATGGTGTCGTGGTTAATGCGCTTGATCGTGACATCGTAATAAGCAAGTTCGATCTCAAGTCTTGCTATTACGTTCACTTTCGGTGCCCGTGGTGTAATGGTTATCGTCTTAGGAAATGCACACGGCGACACGAGTTCAAATCTTGGACGAGACTGATTGCATTTCACATAGCACTAATACCCTTGGGAAAGGTATGAATCCAATTATTCTCCCTCCAGCTATGGGTAAATAGTAGGACAGACTAGGTTCTTCAGCCTTGGTGAGGCAACTAGTCTAGGAGAAGGAAAACTCTGAATTCAACCCTGTTAAACTCCGCTTAAAAACTGACCTTGTGTCATATCCTGCCCGAGCGGAGGGGTTGGTAAATATGATTAAGTTCACTTTCGGACTAATATCCTTGAAAAAGCTGTTAAATTGTACCACAACTGTTCTTCTAATAGGATGGATTTGGCATTAAATAACACACTAATGCAGCTGTACGGCCACCTACCCTCTATCGCTAAAATACCCCAAATAGGACGGGAAAGACATCCGGGACCCTGCTGGAGAAGTAAGGATGAACTCATAAGTGACGTTCTCCAATTAACCTCTTCACACGGACAGGCAAGTTTGGACAATCAACGAGAACCTATCTACTATAGCTCTATACGGACACAGAATGCAATCTAGAGGACCTGCTGGAGGCGTTGGATGATAGAGACGAATGATGAGAGAGAGAGTCAGGGAAATCCGTGCTAGCAGCACGACTTGAAGATGATGAGACATATTGTGTACACATATATATGTGTGTGTGCGTATTTGTTAATGCGTGTATGTGCGTATGTATGTTCCACTGAACGTCTAATAGGATGGATTGAGCATTAAATAACACACTAAAGTTGATATGCCATTAAACAAAGAAACTGAACGTTATTAATAGTGTTCTTACTACCAGTGATAGGAAATATATATCTAACTTAGGATAGCGTCCTATGAACACATAGGAGAGAAACTGACAGTCACCAAGCGCCGTTAGCTCTTTACCTTAGCAATAATTACTTATTTACACACACACACACACACACATATATATATATGTGTGTGTGTGTGTGCGTGTGTGGTGAATTATGTATATATATGTATATATGTATGCATAAATATTTATCTAATATAGGTCACTAGAGCTGTTTAACTGGTATGACGGAAACCAGTACTACCTGCCAAACGGTCGGGTAATCTGCCCCTAAAACGCCCCCAGCAGATGATCACGTTGGTACACTCATGCTGTTAAATGCTTGTAAGGCATTCCTATCAGTGGGGATCAGTTGGACTATTCGACTCCTGGGAGTGGTGGACCTCTTGATTTTGCTGAAACGTGCGTCGAGGAGAAGGATTTTCAGATATAAAACCAGCAGCTTCAATAATATCTACTTGCTCTTTTTTTGGGTCCATTTTATAGAAGTTTAGTGAGTGGGATTTCCTCGCTATTAAAAGATTCAAACACATCTCTTGGTTGATTTCTAGTGGAGCAATCTGTGTAATTCCAATTAGATAGCTACGAGGATAATTAAATAAGTTTCTAGCCTTTTTTTCGTATGGCCACTTTTATTGATAGTACACACATGAAATTCTAATCCCTTCAAAGTAATCTCCTCCGGCTGCAATGCACTTGTACCGTTCCAACAACTTCTGGAAAACCCCATGGAAGTCCTCTTGTGTGAGCGTGTCAATGACCTTCGTCACAGCCTCTTTCATTTCCTCAATTGTCTCATAACGACAGCCTCTGAGCTTAGAGAATAAGCAAAAGTCACAGAGAGCAAGGTCTGGACTATAGGGAAGCTGAGGAACTATCTTGATGCCGATCTTTGTCAAATAGTCTGTGACAAGGATGGAGTTGGGAAAACCTATTTAATGCACCACGTATTCTTCAACTCTAAACGGCCGTAATTATACATATGCATATGTAAGTAAATAATGAAAAGGAATTCGACTATATAGAGAAAATTGATAAGCAAAGTAATACAAAAGTGATGAATTTATTTCGATGATTCGGTGAATTTATTAAACCTACATCGTTGTTCTATCAACACTAGTTTCACTATCTTAAAGTCCTGCTGAAGGTTCATTAAAACCGAAACGTCGACTTTCCTTCATAATAAATTCATCACTTTTGGATTACTTTGTTTTTCAATTTTCTTCACATCTCTCTCCCCCCCCCCTCTCTCTCTCTCTCTCTCACATACACACACATACGCACTCTCTCTCTCTTTAACACACACTCTCTCGCACACACACTCTCTCTCTCTTACACACACACTCTCTCTCCCTCTCTCACTCTCACACACACACTCTCTCTCGCGCTCTCTCTCTCTCTCTCTCTCTCTCTCAATATAAATATGTATATATATATATATATATTGACCACTCCTAGAGATTTATTAGAATCCACTAATATATTCTCGAAGAAAATCATTCCAAACTCATGTTCTTTGGATACATATATATATATATATATCCAATAAATCTCCAGGAGTGGTCAATGCATGATGATTAATATATAAATTTCATACATACCAATTTTTTAACAAGGAAGAATCCATTGAAAAAATATTTAAAAGTTTCTTTAAAAGTTTTTCTCTCCATTGCGTGATGACCATATGAAGAGGCCAGTTTCTCTTATGGAGTGGCTAGCTGAAATAAATTTATAATAGCCAAATGACGGTTTGTTTAGGGTTTTTTTTTTCAATTATATATATATATATATAGTTGGCCATTTGGATGTGGCTGTAGAATACACTGACTGCACCTCTGCAGAGCAGTAAGACCACACCCAATGAGTGTTTTGGATATGACACTAAACAATCCGCTGGTGAAGTTCCAGTAATGCTGGAGCATTGGGGAATGCAGAGTACCCCTTTATTGCCATCGCTCCCAGCTCTACTCTGGCCGGAGTGGTAGCAGCTGACAAGGCCCTATCTATGTGTTAAGTAGAACTAAGGACATACTGAACTAAGGACATACTAAACTGAATTGTTTGATTAAACTGAATAGCTTGAAATTAAAATATTTTTGACAATTAAACCTTACGTACATTTAAACTGCGTGCTTATGCTAAACTGAATTATTTGAAGTAGAACTTTTTTTTTAGATTGAAACTGTATTTACACAAAACTGAATTGTTTAAGAAAGAACTATTTTGACATTTTACTTTGTAAACCAAATCTGTACTTACGCTAAACTAAATTTGCTGAATTAGAACTGTTTGAATAAACTGAATAGTTTGAAATAGATATGACTGTTCAGTTTCCCAGTTTGTCTGAACACAACCGTATTCATCTCATTCTTGTTCTTGACAATTGTTAGAGAATGGTCGAAACCGATTGTAACCGGACGAAAAACCTCTATGGAGAGTTTTAATATGATATGCCAAAAAACCCAACCAACCAACCAACACACACATACACAATATATATATATATATATATATATATATATATATATATAAGTGCAAAGTGTAAATTTGCAAGAGGTCTTCGACATTAATATAGCAAAGCAAGTATAAAACCCACAAGATATCAAATTATAAACAATTGAAATCTGTTAAGTTTATTTTTATGTTGAGTGTACAATCATCAGACAGAACAAGCTTTTCCATCAGATGATTGTGAACATTACATGAAACAAAATAACGTATTTCTAGTGTTAGTAACTTACTATTTTGTGTTCCTATCTATCTATCTATCCGAGGTGCCCGTGGTGTAATGGTTATCGTCTTAGGAAATGGACACGGCGACACAAGTTCATATCCTGGACGAGGCTGATTGAATTTCACATAGCACTAATACCATTGGGAAAGGTATGAAT
>OY757931.1:12941652-13046652 GCA_963585895.1 Sepioteuthis lessoniana | reverse complement strand
TGTGAATAGCAGTATGTATATAAGGGTATTAAATGTAAGATAAATGTGTTGAGAATTAAAGAAACTGTAAATGGTAGATAAACAAAAGAAAATGAAAGGATTATTTTTTATCTCTCGAAGAAACTGAAGCCACTTGTGCTAGTTGTGGCATAGTTTAAAAGATAAAAATATCATTATTTAAATATCTTCGCTGCTTAGTGGGCAAGGTGGAAAAATAATGTTTTTTGCCCAAAGCTGGATATCCAATTTTTTTTCACAGATGCAACAATTAAGCGTAGCTCAGCTCCAGTCAGTTTCAGCTGTCAGTTAAATGCTAGACATAAGGCAACTGAGAGAGCTGCATGCACTGAAAGTTTGGGCCTCCATTGTGCACAATAATAGGGTCGTTCAATGGTTCTGCAACATGTACATAGTACTAGTTTTGGGAATAAACTCCAAGAACTTGAAGGAATCGAACTGAAACCATACCCAGCAGAAAGTCCAGATCTGCTTCCCTCGAATTATTACTTGTTCCGATCCATGGCTCACTTCCAACGTTCGTGACGTTTCAACAACCAAGAGAAGGTAGTAGCTTTAGGGCAGAAGTTCTTTGTCTCAAAGGACAAGAACTGGTATCCTTGGGATCAAAGAACTAACACGAAAGTAGCCTTCACCCAACATGTAGTCTGGACATGGCTCCCTCAGATTCATTACTTTTTGATCCATAGCTCACTTCCTGTGTTTGTGATGCTTCAACAACCAAGAAGAGATGGAAGCTTCAGTGGAGATGTTCCTTTCGTGACTGTGCCATGTGCACCAAATACAATTGGTATCACCGTCATTTTCATGATCCATAGTTTTTCAGTTCTCTATGAAAGTCTAGCTATTTATCTCTCTTTTCGCTTTCCTTCAGTTTTACCCTGTGTTCAGCTGGACCAGCAAAGCCTTCTATTCGATAGGTTCTCTTTTTTTTCTTTGTTGTTGTTGGCTATCACAAGGTCTGGTAATCTGGCTGAGATTAGATCATCTGTTTGTATCTCAAAATCTCACAGAATTTTGTGTGTCTCATTCTCCTAGACGGATGCCAGATTGTGCAGATGCCATTTGTTCGCATGGTCAAATATTAAACTTCTTGCTAAATTCCTTGTGGATCACCTTTCTCACACAGTAGTATCTTGTTTTATACTCTCTTTGCGCTAATTATTATTTTATAACACTTCTTGTGAGCTTTTCACACCAGTATTAACCGATTATATTTCACTAGAATATGAGTGACAGCAAGTCTCCTTAAGTCTCCAGGACTCTTCTCAGTATTCAGGCGGATCTCATCATTGCTGTACACTGGTGATTCTCGATTCGTCCTCCAATTCCAAAATCTTCCAGCCTCCTTTCCGTGCCTTTGGGGACCGTTCCAAGCATGCCAATTAGAATTACTATCACCGTCACCCTCAAGCAAGAATTGAGCAAGAAGTTTTCATATTTGACCATGCGGTGCCCGTGGTGTAATGGTTATCGTCGTAGGATATGGACACGACGACACGAGTTCAAATCCTGGACTAGGCTAATTGCATTTCACATAGCACTAATACCCACGGGAAAGGTATGAATCCAATTATTCTCCCTCCAGCTATGGGTAAATAGTAGGGCAGACTAGGTTCTACAGCGTTGGTAAAGCAACTAGTCTAGGAGAAGGAAAACTCTGAATCCAAACCTGTAAAACTCCACTTAAAAATTGACCTTGTGTCATATCCTGCCCGAGCGGAGGGGTCGGTAAATATGATCACCGTCGCCCTCATATTCCAAAACTTTTTCTGGTCTCTCGCAAGCTCCACATCCTTAGTTTCTCTTTTCGTTTTCTTTGATTTTCACAAGGCAAAATCCACCATAAGGCAAGTTCTCTTATTTTGTTACTTATTACTTGATCTCTAGGACCCTAGGTCGGGTCTACTGATAAGATGATCCGTTTGTACCACAAAATCCCAGAAAATTTCATGCGCCACGTTCTCTTGGACAGATTCTGGTTTGTGCTTATAATATTTGGTAGAATTATCAAATTCGAATTTCTTGCACAATTCCGAGTAGATCACCTTCCTCACCCAGTCGTGTCTAATCTTATACGTCTTTATCACTGGTTTTCTATATTCGCTATTTATTGTTGTTGTTGTTGTTGTTGTTGTTCATTCTGAATTCAATTATAATCATCTCGCAAAAGAATGACTGGTATGATATTTAATATGGACCACCCAGTTTGTGGACTATGCTAAAACAAACATTCATCTAAAAAGAAAAGAAAAAAGGTTTGATTGAAATCACCAAAACATGTTTTCTTGGCATTTTGTTGGTTTCCCAATCATTATATACGTTGCATAACTCTCATTTTACAAATAATTTATCCCTTAAAGAAATAAAACTATTTTAAGTAGAATAATTAGGTTTCCGTTGTCCTCATTAGCCAGACTTACTTTAAAATCAACCTAGATTATCGATCCGTATTTCAGAAAGAAGACCGATTGTTCAGTGATCTTTGAATCTATATGTATAGATAGATAATTGATAGATTGATTGATTATGAAGGCATCTTAACCTGTTTAGGGATATCTTATGCCCAGAGGTTGGGTTCAATGTACGTTCATATTTACATTTCTTTTATCTAGTTGTTTCTTATAACTTTTTTTTTATCTGCACACGGTCCCCTCTGTAGGATACGGTCAGTCTAGTGTAAGCCTCGCCGACAGTGTAAGAGAGAGAGAGAGAGAGAGAGAGAGAGAGATCTGTGCCTTGTAAAGGAAATGAGAGCCTATCTGCATTACAGAAAATGACATACGAGGTGTCTTCAATATGTTTCCAGTATATGTTTTTTGTACAGGCATTTAGAATTGTCGTAGACTCTTGAAAATTCACAATGTTATTGCTATACATCTTATGAGATGACTGACTAAATTTTATGATTTCAGGTTCAAATAAACACCTACAGCAGCAATTGGAATACACCCTACTAAAGTCTGACTGTCACAGCTGGTGAATTTTAAAAATGCAATCTGACACTTTAGAAGAACGATATGCAATAAAATTCTGTTTTAAACTTGGAAAAAATGCCACAGAAACGTATAGAATGCTTCAGACTACCTTTTCGACCCTCTTGCATGAGTCGAGTATCAGTTTTTGAGTTGCATAAGAAATTCAAGGAAGGCAGGGAGTCTGTGAGGGATGATGAGAGGTGTGGGAGGAGTAAGGAAGTCAAAACGCCAGAGTTGTTTGGCCAAAGGGTTAGAGTTACTTTGTTGAGGTTTTAAGGGAGTTCCGGAAGAGATTCCGTCGGAAGAGGCCAGTACTCTTCAATTCGGGTCAGCGGCATTTCCACCAGGACAATACACCAGTCCACAACTCCATCATTGTCACAGACTATTTGACCAAGATAGGCATCAAGACAGTTCCTCAGCCTCCCTATAGTCCAAACCTTGCTCCCTGTGACTTTTTGTGATTCCCTAAGCTCAGATACAATTGAGGAGATGAAAGAGGCTGTGACGAAGGTGATGGACACGCTCACACAAGAGAAGTTCCATGGGGCCTTCCAGAAGTTGTTGGAACGATACAATAAGTGCATTGCATCTAAAGGAGATTACTTCGAAGGGGATTAGAGTTTCATGTGTGTACAATCAATAAAAGTGCCCATACGAAAAAAGTCTGGAAACTTATCGTATGCACCTCGTAAATACGTGACTAGCAAAGGTATGGGCCGCTATCGATAGATTATAGATCATATAGAAGTCAAACATCCCGTAAAATAAAACAATTCTTCCGTGCAGCTGTTGTGTCATGTCTACTATCTGGAGGCACCACATGGACGCTGACTAAGTCTATAGAGTAAAAGCTAGATGGGAATTGCACAAGAATCCTACGAGCTATATTGAACAAATCCTGGAAACAACATCCCACAAAACAACAGCTGCATGGCCACCTACCACCCATCTCGAAAACCACCCAAATTAGGCGAAGAAGACACGCAGGAAAACTGTTGGAGAAGTAAGGACAAACTCATAAGCAATGTTCTCCTATGGACCCCTCACACGGACGTGTGAGTTTTGGCCGACCAACCAGAACTTATCTACAACAGCTCTGTGTGGACACAGGATGTAGTCTAGAAGATCTGCCGGAAGCGATGGATGATAGAGACAAATAGCGAGAGAGAGTCAGGGAAATCCGTGCAAGTAGCATGATGATGATGATGATGTTTTATTTATTATTGTGTATGATCTTAGAAGTAATGGAGTCTAGATTGTATCAATGCTTAGTCTAGTGCTCATAGATTTTTTTCTCCAGGTAGTTCAAGTTATCCAGTTATCATTGGTACCACCGTCACATTCTTGTTACATAATTTGTTCAACTTTCTAATAATGTTCAGGTATTTACATGGTTCCTGACTTTCAGGCTGTGATCTGCTAGAAAGGCAAAATCCACAAATTGACGAATTCTTCTTCTTATTATTATTATTATTTAGAGTTTTTCACATCAGAGCTGTTGGTTTTTCACTGGAGTTTGAGTTACTGAAAGTCTCCTCAAGTCTCCAGGACTCGTTTCAGGATTCTGGCCGTTCTCAACAATGCTTATTATTATTATTATTATTATTATTATTCACACCACCTCTGATTGTTTTTATCTTGAGTCTGGGTGATAGCAAGTCTTCTCAGGTCTTGTTACCTCCTTTTAATTATTCCAACTGAACACCTCCAATGGAATTTTTATCCCTCTGCAGTAAATATAGTCAGTGGTTTCTTCGTTCTGCCCACAAGGCTGGATCCAAAAATTGACTTTGGTGATTTAATCACCAAATTATTTTTGTAGGATTTTTTAGTTTTGGTAGGATTTTTTTCAACCAAGAAATTGTTTCACTGGTCATTAACCATGTTGTGAATCAATGTAGGTGCTACCAATAGAATAAGATAAACGTGGTGTCTTCAATATGTTTCTAGACTTTTTTGTATAGGCATTTAAAATTATTGTAGACTCTTGAAAATTCAGTATGTAATTGCTGCACTTCTTATGGGATGACTGACTTATTTTTATGATTTCAGGTTCAAATGAACAGCTTCAGCAGCAATTGGAATACATCCTGCTAAAGTCTGACTGTCACAGCTGGTGAATTTCAAAAATGCAATCTGACACTTTAGAAGAACGATATGCAATAAAATTCTGTTTTAAACGTGGAAAAAATGCCAAAGAAACGTATGGAATGCTTTAGACCACAACTCCATCCTTATCACAGACTATTTGACCAAGATGGGAATCAAGACAGTTCCTCTCCCTCCCTATATTTCAGACCTTGCCCCCTGTGACTTTTGGTACAAGTGCATTGCAGCAGGAGGATATTACTTCAAAGGGGATTAGAGTTTCATGTGTGTACTATAAAAGTGCCCATACGTAAAACAGTCTGGAAACTTATTTAATGATCCTCGTATCTATTTTTTTAATTAAGGTAGTTTGTCCTTGTGTCACTGTTTGCAGAAATTCATTTTTTTCTCTTAAGGTTTTCTTTTCTTAGCCATGTCCACATCTTCTCGAGTGCTATTTTGCTTGTTTGTTGCTTGAAATATCCATACAGTTGGTTTTCTTTCCATTTTTTTTCTAGTTCTGTTTATTTTTGTGTTATTTGAGTTGTTCCTGGTCGCTGTATTTAATCTTTTATTACTTCTTGCGTGTTTTCACACCAGCATTAGCTGATGGTCTTTTACTGGAGTCTGAATGACAAGTATCCTTACATCCCCAGGAGTTTCCTCAGTATTTTGACCGATCTTAACAATGCTAGAATTTTGATGGAGTCTGCTCGTCCAACAATATCTCCCTTTACCAATTACTTATTATTATGAAATCATCATTGATATGTTAAATAAAGAAACCATCTGACTCGGCTTGCTTGTAAAATTCACTGCACTAACCAGCCATGAATATTTTTGCATTTGTCCATATTTATATATATAGGGGTCGACTGAAAAGTTCATTGGCTGACCAAGATACTCAAATAGAATGTGATCAAAATTAGGTCGATTTTTCAACGTAGCCTTTCTTGCAGTGGGCACATTACTTCCACCAGTGTTGTAATACTTGAATCCTATTGGTTAAAAAATCAACAGCAGATATGACGTCATCATACGATCTTTTCAGCCTATGAATTTTTTAGCTTACTCTCTTAAATTGAGATAGATAGATGTTTTATATACGAGGATCATTAAATAAGTTTCCAGACTTTTTTCCTATGGGAACTTTTATTGATAGTACACACATGAAACTCTAGTCTCCTTCGAAGTAATCTCCTCCGGCTGCAATGCATTTGTTGTACCGTTGTTCTGTATTGTTGTTCTTCTAAAGTATCCTCACGTCCAGATTGCATTTTTGAAATTTACCAGCTGTGACAATCTGGCTTTAGTTGAATGTATTCCAATTGCTGCTGTAGCTGTTCATTTGAAGATGAAATTATAAAAATTGGCCAGTCATCTCATAAGATGTATAGCAATAACATAGTGAATTTTCAAGAGTGTTTGACAATTTTTAATGCCTGTACAAGAAAAGTCTGGAAACTTATTGAAGACGTCACGTATGTAGACATGTCTGAAGAAATAAGAACTTTATCATTGCCCCAGAGACAACGCTAATGAACTGGTGTTAGGCACTGAAGGTTTTTTCTAAACTCTAATGCATGCCAACAATTAAAAAAATTACTTTAATTCTTTTACCCACTTGTATACAGTCTCATTTTTGGTATACTTTTCGGTGTCTGTGAATACAACCAGCAGAAGGTAGACGATATTTCGTCTTGATGCCATTTGTCGAGTGTCAATTTCAAAATGTTTAATTTTTTTTACTACTGCTGCACAGTTGGCTTAACAAATAAAGCTAAGTCTGACCCCTTCATTTTATTTTATTTTTAAAGGTCTTTACTCCAACTTTATTTTCCATATCAATCAAATGTTATTAGGAGAACTAGGCATTACGAACTCTGTCCTTAGCAGTTATGTATGACAACTATTGAGTCTAAATGTCTTTCCCTGGGGGCAAAAAATGACAACCAATCGAATTCTTGTACACTTGAACTCTTATTTCCGGTTTTCTAAATCGTTGTCCGCCATTTGCAAAGAACAAAGATGGCGGAGCCAACCATTTTATCTTATATTATTTTGAGTTTTTTGAAAATATTTTTTTTATTGATTTCTTTCTCTCCATTTTATTTACTTTCTTTCAGGCATTTTATTTAATTTTTAACTCTTTCTTTTTTTACTTTTTTATCTTCTGTGATTTTTTTTCAGTCTCCATTTCCTTCATTGTCATTTATTTTCTTTAAATTATGTTTCACCTTCTTTCTTTGTGTTTATTTTCTGAAGTCATTTCTTAACTTTTATTTTCTTCCATGTATTCTCTCACTTTCTCTCACACAAACAAACAAACAAACACACACACACACACACACACACACACACACACACACACACTCACACACACACACACTCTCTCTCTCTCTCGCCTTTCTTTCGCTTTCCTTTTTAGCGCTTTCTTTCTGTTTTTCATATTTTCTTTCTTTCTTTATTCTCTTCTCTCGATTATTTTCTTTTTATCAATTGATCTCATACCATTTTTCTATATTCATTCCGATAAATCTACTTTCTTCCTTTTTTCTTCTTTCCTTTTTTCTTCTTTATTTTTGTCCCTCCACCACGTCAAGTTTTTTTTCTTCCATTTTCTTTCTTCATTACTTTATCCTCTCTCTTTTTCAGGCCGTTTGTTCGTTTGTTTTTGTTTCTTTGTTTTATTTGTATCTCTTTCTTTTCATCTTTTCTTGTTCCTATTTTTCCGGTATGTCATTCGTTTCATTTTTTTTTCTTCACGTTCCCTTTTCTCTCACCTTAGAAATCAACATCTATTGCTGGTATTATGAATATTATTATTATTGGTTCTAATACTTCCAATCTGACTGTTTCTTTCTTTCTTTCTTTCTTTCTCATCTAATCTTCACCTACTTCTCCCCACCTCTTCTTCTTCGTCTTTTTCTTTTGGGTCCCTTTCCCACCTTTTTTGTTCAACGAACAGCCGTCCTCTTCTTATTCTTCTTGATCCCTTTCCCTCCTTTTTTTTTTGTACAACCAACAGCCGTCTTCTTCTTCTTCTAGATCTCTTTCCCACTTTTTTATTCAACTAATAACTGTTTTCTTCTTCTTCTTCTTCTTCTTCTTGATCCCTTTCCCTCCTTTTTTTTTTGTACAACCAACAGCCGTCTTCTTCTTCTTCTAGATCTCTTTCCCACTTTTTTATTCAACTAATAACTGTTTTCTTCTTCTTCGTCTTCTTGATCCCTTTTCCCCTTTTTTATTTAACTAACATCCGTCTTCTCCTTCTTGATTCCTTTCCCCCCTTTTTTTATTCAACTAACAGTCATCTTCTTCTTCTTCTTCTTGATCCCTCTTCCCACTTTTTTGTTCTGCTAACAGCCGTCTTCTTCTTCCTCTTCTTCTTCTTCTTCTGGATCCCTTTCCCCCCTTTTTATTCAACTAACAGTCGTCTTCTTCTTCTTCTTCTTCTTGATCCCTTTCCCACCTTTTTTGTTGAACTGACAGTCGTCTTCTTCTTCCTCTGCTTTTTCTTCTTCTTCTTCTTCTTGATCCCTTTCCCACCTTTTTTGTTCAACTAACAGTCGTCTTCTTCTTCCTCTGCTTCTTCTTCTTCTGGATCCCTTTCTCCCTTTTTTATTCAACTAACTGCCGTCTTCTTCTTTTTCTTCGTTCAATTCAAAGTTACATTTGTAATAACGATTGGAACAAATTTTCAATTTATTCAGCGAAGGAGAAAGATGGCAAAAAAAGAAATAACTTCTCACTAATTGCAAACTGAAAGCGCCACAACGCAGCAAAATTATGTAGAAACGAACCAGGTAAAATACTGCGATTCAAATTTTTCCATTTAACCTTATTTTCAAGAGGCTTTTATCACAGGACGCCGCTTTCAGGTGTTTTACTTTCTCAGCTCATTTTGTTCATGGTGGGAATAGGGTGGGCAATTTTCTTTTCTTTTCTTTTCTTTTTCTTTTTTATTATACTCTTTTCTTTTCTTCTTTTCCTTCTCTCCTATCCACAATTTCTTCAGAGTTATTTTTTATATCCTCAGCTTCAAACTTTACTACCATTTCCTTTCTTCGTCTTTCGTTTGTTCTCTATTGTTGTCAATATTTATTCAGCTTCACTACATCACATGGTGTTATGGTTAACAAGCTAGGCTAACAGAACATTCCAAATGTTTGATTTCCACTGAGTGCCCATTACTCAAGGCCTTGTACTAAACTAAGCTAAGTTTTAATAAATTACTAGTAAACCTCTCTTAGACTGATACAGTTCCAATCGGCCTCCATCGTCTAAAAGAGTCAAAGGATGGATTTATTGCCCGGCGCCTGAGACACTTCAGAAAGGTAATGCCGACGAAACTAAGAAATTTCAGCGCCAACACCTGGGAGGTTTGCTTCATGCAGTGTCCAAACTGTAAACCTATCTTGCATCTCATACCGACACTGTGGGAATTAGATAGCTTCTGTCTTGATTCTTTTTTAATACCTATCATATGGGGTATAGCTTCTCCCGCTTTTTTGTCGAGAGGCACATACAAAAGTTATCAGCTGAAAGCCTTCTCTCCCAAAAGAGAGAGAGCCTATCTGGAGAGGGATGCCTACGGAACTAAGCAATTTTAGTAATGTATACTAAGCGGGAGAAGCTATACCGAAATCTTGCTTCGTTCATAGTACTCATATTAAACTGTCCTTGTATTACATACCAGATCTGTGGGCATTGGTTAGATAGCTTCTTTAGGAATCATCAATAGAGTCATTAGAGCTTAACTTTAGTGATCTAGCTGCATGGTGGCAACACCCCACAAGACACCAACTATACGGCCACCTGCCTCCCATCACGAAAACTATCCAAGTTAGACGAACCAGACATGCAGGACACTGCTAGAGAAGCAGGGACGAGCTCAGAAGTGATGTACTCCTATGGACCCCGACATATGACCGGGCAAAAGCAGGACGACCAGCTAGAACATACATTCAGCAGCCATGTGAGGATACGGGATGTAGCTCTGAAGACCTGCCAGAGGCGATGAACGATAGGGAGAAGTGGCGAGAGAGGGTTAGGGATATCCGTGCTAGTGGCACGACATGATGATGATGATGATGATGAGATCGTAAAACAATCAACTACTATATTTAGTATAATAGATATTACTATTGGTTCCAATATTTCCGATTTTAATGTTTCCGTTATCAATTGTCTACAGTCCCGTTCGGTCGGCGGGACTGAGAGTTCGCTTACAACAGAGGGGTAAGCCTATCCCAAAAAGGTGTCTCTATTATGACACCATACCTCATCTAATGGCAAAGCTCCACTTCTGAAGTGCTTAGGAGTGTTGAGTACCTCTTCATTGACATTATTCCCAGGTTCACTTTGACCCGTCCATAGGTCAAATAGATCTGTTTAAATATTATTCGTATTCGGCAAGAATACTTGATCAAATATAAGTAAGGTTGGCGGCCGTAGTCGTGGGTGACATGAAGGGTCCGTTTTCAAGCGCTACTACACCGAGGTGTAAGGGGAGGGCGCTACACCTTTCCCTGGATAGCTCCGCTGTACCCTTGATTCTAACCTTATAATGCTGACTGTTAAGCAAGGTGGCATCAAGTACTATTTTTTATGTCCTTGGTATGACTCGACCTGGAATTGAACCCCGGTCTCCCAGACCATTGGCGAACACTCTACTCATTTGACCAATGTCCGAAGTGTAAGTTATTTGCATTAAGGACAGTTAATTCAAACTATAGAGGCTTACTAAGGATTATTATGAGTTACTCGAAACTATGTGAATGTGCAAACAAATGACTATTATCAAACAGAAATAATAGTTTGAAATCATATAATTATTAGTATTTGATAGGAATACTTAAAACCATACAACTGTGTGTATATTATTTGTATCAGGAATGCTTTATATATAACTAACTATGTTCAAAAATCTTTTAAGAAACAACTACATAAATATAAATATAAAAGTATGATGAACACGATTCCCTAACCTCAAGGTATGAAATAACTCGAGAAGGATTGACCTGCCGTTCGAATGAATCGTCTAAGTTTTGCTTTCTTGGTGCATTTTTATTTCTTCTTCTTCTTCTTCTTCTTCTTCTTCTTCTTCTTCTTCTTTACATTATTAATTTTCTTTCTAACAAATACCTTTGTTCTTCTTCCCTTTCTTCATTTTTCCTTCTCTCCTTTTTTCTTTAAATTACCATGCAACTAAGTGGCCCTTTCCATCACACCCCACACCACAACGTATAAAGTATGTGATGATCGGATAGGCGCGAACCTGACCGTCACGAAGCAACATTGATAAAGTATCAACGCAATCATAATTTTCTTTCTTTCTTTCTTTCTTTCTTCTTCTTCTTCTTCTTCTTCTTCTTCTTCTTCTTCTTCTTCTTCTTCTTCTTCTTCTTCTTTCTTTCTTTTGTTTTGATTTCTATATCCATCTTTTTTTCTTCTTTATTCTTTCACACCGTATGTCTTTTGTACGTACCCCCTTATCCCCCAGCTAAGGATTAAATAGTTCCGCAACTATTCTTCTCCAAGAATGGTTTTGGCATTAAATAACCCACAAAGAAACCTTCATCATTCTTTCTTTTTTTTATCCTTTCTTATTTACACAATTTTTTTCATTCGTCCTTTTCTTCTTTTCTTTGTGAATTTACTTACAAGCAGACATATCCTGTGTTGCCAGAAAAAAATCAAATATGACAACACAAAGTATTCGCTTTAATATATTTCTCCTGACAAAAAGTAAATGAAAGAAAATATTAACAGTTTTTACTTATGGAAAAGTAGCGCACACAGTTCTATTGTTGCCTTGTCGCCGATGCTGAAAATAGGCTGACTGTATCCCCTTGCAGAAGGATAGGGTCCCCAAAATATCTGTGTCCCAAATAGGACACTTAACTGCATCTGGTGGTGGGACTCCTGTTCTGGAGCTCTTGAAAGTGTACAGAACTTCTTCATTGCCATTTCTCCAAAATCCAATAAGACTTATTGCCTGCTAAGATCCCATCAACGGGTCAAATAGATCGGTTTGAAAATTATTTGTATTAGATAGGAATACTTTATATCATATAACCGTCTTGCCCATTCGGCTGGGGCTGTAGATTATACCGACTGCTTTTCTGAATTTGGGTAAGACCACCCCCTGAACAAGTATCTTGGATATGACACTAAACAATGTGATGGTGAGGTTCCAGTAATACTGGAGCGTTATAGCCCAATAGGCTAGGAGAGTAGAATACGTTGACTGCATCTCTGTAGAGGGGTAAGACCCTCCCAACGAGTATCCTAAACTAGACACTAAACTACATGTAACTGTGAGGGTCCAGTCCTTGAGCTTTTGGCAATGTAGAATAACCCCTCATTGCCATTACTCCAAGGTCCACTCTGAGTGTTAGTATCTGTCAGGGTCTTATCTATGATCCAAATAAAAATATTTAATCTGTTATTATACTTGAAACCATTTAAGTGTGTACAAACAAATGATTGATATTAAATTTATTTATTAATATTAGATAGAAATTTATGAAACCAATGAATAATGTTGAATAGAAATATTAGAATAGAATAGCAACAATTGAAATCCTTTAACAGTGTGCCAAAAAATTGATTAATATTCAATAGAATTATTTGTATTAAATAACAATACATGAAACAATATAACCGTTTGCTAATAGAACCATTAGAGTTTGATAACAATATTTGAAACCATTTAACTGTGAGCAAAAAATGAGCTCGTTTAAAATACGATAACTAAAATCATATATACAATATATACGAGGATCATTAAATAGGTTTCCAGACTTTTTTCGTATGGGCACTTTTATTGATAGCACACACGTGAAACTCTAGTCCCCTTCGAAGTAATATCCTCCGGCTGCAATGCACTTGTTGTACCATTCCAACAACTTCTGGAAGGCCCCATCGAAGTCCTCTTGTGTGAGCGTGTCAATGACCTTCGTCACAGCCTCTTTCATCTCCTCAATTGTCTCATAACGACAGCCTCTGAGCTTAAGGAATAACCAAAAGTCATAGGGACCAATGTCTGGAATATAGGGAGGCTGAGGAACTGTCTTGATGCCTATCTTGGTCAAATAGTCTGTGACAATGATGGAGTTATGGACTAGTGAATTGTCCAGGTGGAAATGCCACTGACCCGATTTGAAGAGTGCTGACCTCTTCTGACGGAATCTCTTCCTGAACTCCCTTAAAACCTCAATATAATAACCCTAACCCTAACCCTTTGGCCAATCAACTGTGGTGTATTGACTTCCTTACTCCTCCCACACCTCTCATCATCCCTCACAGACTCCCTGCTTTCCTTGAATCTCTTATACCACTCAAAAACTGATGCTCCATTCATGCAAGATAGTCGAAAATCAGTCTGAAGCATTCCATATGTTTCTGTGGCCTTTTTTCCAAGTTTAAAACAGAATCTTATTGCATATCGTTCTTCTAAAGTGTCCTCACGTCCAGATTGCATTTTTGAAATTCACTTGCTGTGACAATCTGGCTTTAGTAGGGTGTATTCCAATTCCTGCTGTAGGTGTTTATTTGAACCTGGAATCATAAAAATTAGTCAGTCATCTCATAAGATATATAGCAATAACATAATGAATTTTCAAGAGTATACGACAATTTTAAATGCCTGTTCAAAAAAGTCTGGAAACTTATTGAATGCCCCACGTATTTGTATTAAAAGTATTTGGTATAAAATTAACCCACAAGTTTTGATATGCCGTAAAAACCAAACAACTCCAGCAAATGTATTTAATCCTTACTAGTACAGCCCAGTCAGGTTGGGCTGTAAAATACAATGACTGCGTCTCTGCAGGGTGGGGAGACCCTCGCAACGAGTATATTGGATATGACATTAAACTACCAGATGGCGAGGTTCCAGCCTTAGAGATTCGGGGAATGTGAAGTACCCCTTCATTGCTATTGCTTCCAGTCCATTCTGACCCTGAGTGGTAGCACATGATAGGGTCCTATCAATGGATCAAATAGAACTGTTCAAACAAATGACTGATGTTAAATTGTGATTGTTATATAGCAATTCTTGAAACCATTTAACTGTGTGTAAAAAAGAGCTCAAGCTCGTTTAAGAAAGTTATCAACCAAATGTGTTTACAAATCATATATATATATATATATATATATATATATATATATATATATATAAACAGGAGTTGGCATTAAATAACTTACAATGGTTGATATGCCATATAACCAAAACAAATCAAATCATATGTATTTAATATATATTCATAATCAGGAGTTGGCATTAAATAACCTACAATGGTTGATATGCCATAAAAATACCCCCAACCAAACCAAATCATATATTTAGTATATATTTATAAACAGGAGTTGGCATTAAATAACCTACAATGATTGATATGCCATAAAACCTAACCAAACCAAATCATATATATTTAGTATATATTTATAAACAGGAGTTGGCATTAAATAACCTACAATGATTGATATGCCATAAAACAAAACCAAACCAAACCAAACTTAATAATTGCTATCACTCCGATTCAGGATGAACCTGAAAGTAATGACAACAAAAAGATGTTTACACTCTAATGCACCAGAACTGGAGCCTCACCACTGGATATAGTAGGTTTTCTAAATGTAGGTTATTTTCGTCAAAAATTTTCTTATGCAAATCATTATACTGTTTTACATAATGTCGAATAAGTTAATATTTTTCAAACAAAACTCTCACCGTATTTACTCAAAGAAATTTCATATCAGGTTGTTTTAAAACTTTCATCTTATTGCTCGCATACAGAATTTGACGATAAAATTAAATTTTAGGGATATATTTCTCAGGTGTTGAAAAACGTGTCAAGTACAAACACACGTTTGACAAAAAAACGAGATGTTATGAAAAAAATCTCTCAAAATTGTGTAAAAATAATTTCATTGTAATTCAAGTTTTTGCCATTCATAAGAAAAATTCATGGAGAAAATTGTGTTATAAAATTTGTTTCCAATGTTCAAAACTGAAGATTTTTGTCTTTGTAGAAGTTGTTTACAATATGTATACATTTAAACATTGGAATTTAATATTTGTAGCAATATTTTTTTTTCGAAAACGATGGAGCCTGTAATTTTTACTGTGACATTACCAAAATTATTACCAAAGAAAAGTAGAAGAATTTATAAAACAGCAGTAAAAAGTTTTTTGTTGTTTTTTTTTTTTTTCCAAAAATTGCAATGGAACATTCAAGGTATATAACCTAAGAATTAGTGACAAGTTCCCAGGGTGTAATGGCTAACTTGCTGGACTGCGACAAAGTCGTAAACGAGTTCAAACTTCGTGCTAAAATGTTTTCTTTCGAACTAATATCCTAGGAAATGTGGGTGTGTCAATGATGTGAAATGGTTAAAGCGTTGGACTGCGGAATCGCAGTAAACGACTACGAATTCCTGTCGCGCTATTACGTTCACCTTCAGGACAAATACCCTTGGGAAAGTTATGAACCCTTTTTATCCTCCTAGTTATGGGTTAAATAGTACCACTACTGTTTTTTTTTTTCTGGAAGGATGGCTTTGGTATTAAATAACCTATAAAGTTTGATCTGCCATTAAACAAAGAAACCAAACCAAACCGAAGAAAGGTATAAACTCTCTTCTTCCCGACAGATATGGGTTAAATGGAAGTGCCCGTGGTGTAATGGTTATCGTCATAGGAAATGGACACGGCGAAACGAGTTCAAATCCTGGACGAGGGTGAGTGCATTTCACATAGCACTAATACCCTTGGGAAAGGTATGAACCCTTCTTATCCTCCTAGTTATGGGTTAGATAGAACCACGACTGTTTTTTTTTTTTCTGGAAAGTTGCTTTGGTATTAAATAACCTATAAAGTTTGATCTGCCATTAAACAAAGAAACCAAACCAAACCGAAGAAAGGTATAAACTCTCTTCTTCTCGACAGATATGGGTTAAATGGAGGTGCCCGTGGTGTAACGGTTATCGTCATAGGAAATGCACACGGCGACACGAGTTCAAATCCTGGACGAGGGTGATTGCATTTCACATAGCACTAATACCCTTGGGAAAGGTATGAATCCAACTATTCTCCCTCCAGCTAAGGGTAAATAGTAGGACAGACTGATTTCTTCAGACTTGGAGAGGCAACTAGTCTAGGAGAAGGAAAACTCTGAAATCAAACCTCTTAAACTTCTCTTAAAAATTGACCTTGTGTCATATCCTGCCCTAGCGGAAGGGTTGGGTAAATATGGATATGGGTTAAATAGTAACACTAATGTTAACCTACAAGGATTATTTTGGCATTAATTAAGCTTCGAAAGTTGACATGCCATTAAACAAAGAAACCGAACTGAACAGAAAGGAAGAATTAGCATAAAAATAATTTAATAATAGTAATAGTAATAGCACAAATTTACTATAAAAATAGTAAGTAATAGTAATAATTTACAATAAAAAATAAGTAGCCTTGTTAAAACAAAAAGAGAAATCTTATAAAAGATACTTAGGAATATTGCCTTTGATCGTAGAGGAAATTGAATCTACAATTGTCTTCATTAATAATGATTTATCGGCAAATGTAAGACCAGTCTTCTGGGTTAGTAAAATACGCCAACTGCATCTCTACAGAGGAGTCAGACCATCCACCTACGAGTGTCCTGGGTATGACATTAAACTTCACTTGATGGTGAGGTCCCAGTCTTGGAGCATTAGAGAATATGGTGTATCCCTTTATTGCCATTATTCCAAGGTCCACACAGACCCTGAGTGTAAATACATGTTGGTTACCATCAATGGGTTATCTATTAAACTTGAAACCATTTAACTATGTGCAAATAAGTAAAGTTGGCGATCTTAGTCGAGGGTGACCCGAAGGTTCCCTTTTCAATAACTTCTACACCGAAGTGTAGGGGAGGGCGCAACTCTATTCCCTGGATTGCTCCACTTTACCCTTGATCATTACCTTATAATTCTGAGTGTTAAGTAAGGCGGCATCAAGTACCATTTTTTGAGTCTTTGGTATGACTCGACCTAGGATTGAAACCTGGTCTCCTGGACCATTGGCGAACACTCTACTCATGACTATTACATTGAATTATTGGTATTACATAGCAATATTTTGAACTATGCTAATTTTCGCCAACGAACAAATAATGAGAAATTTTTTTTTTTTTTATTGCGGACTTTTGTCCTCATCTTGGTAGTTTTTTTTATTGTTTTTCTCACTACGTTTCGGCCAAATTTTACCTCTGGCTGTCTTTAGGTGATTAAAAATAATTAATTCTCAGATTAAGAAGCCTCATCTCAAAAGGATTCCCTATAAAGACGAACAAATAATGTTGAATAGAATTACGAGTGTTAAATAGTAAAACTTAAAACCATTTACCTGTGTGCTAACAAATGAGTTCTTATTCGTTTAAAAATAATATTAACAACAAAACATTCGCTTACAAATCTAATATGTACAAATGAACTGGGTTTGGCATCGAATAACTTACAAGAGTTGATGTGCCGTAAAATAACCAGCATTATCAGCAAATGGTGGGAGGCAAATTGAAACAGGTTACCTGGATGTAATATAAATGTGTATCTGCACGTTTATTGCACTTGAAAAAAAGACATTGTATGAAAAAAAAAACGAATGTATAAATATACTGGCCTAGGGGTTAGAGTGTTCGCCAATGGCCCGGGAGACCTAGGTTCAATCCCAGGTCGAGTCATACCAAAGACTCAAAAAATGGTACTTGATGCCTCCTTGCTTAACACTCAGCATTATAAGGTACGGATCAAGGGTAAAGTAGAGCAATCTAGGGAAGGAGTAGCGCCCTCTCCTACACATTGGTGTAGTAGCTATCGAAAAGGGAGCCTTCAGGTTACCCTCGACTAAAGGGAGACAACTTTTATTATAATTTTACCATATTTACCAGCCCCTCCGCTCCGGCATGATATGACACGAGGTCAATTTTTAAGCTGAGTTTAGCAGGTTTGAATTCATTGTTTTCCTTCTCCTAGAATAGTTGCCTTACCAAGACTTCAGTCTGCCCTACTATTTACCCATAGCAGGAGGGAGAATAATTAGATCCATACCTTTCCCAAGAGTATTAGTGCTATGTGAAACGCTATCAGTCTCGTCCAGGATTTGAACTCGCATCGCCGTGTCCATTTCCTACGACGATAACCATTACACCACGGACACCTCCTCTAATTATTATAATTTTACACCTATTTTAGATTTTAAAAGAAATTTTAAAATCTATACCTATTATTTTTAGTCTTAATTTTTCTGATAAATTTGAGACTGCCCAGAATATAAATTTAGTAAAGTTGAGAACCGTAGTCAAGGGTGGCCTGAAGGCTCTCATTTCGATAGCTACTACACCAAGGAGAGGGCACTACTCCTTTCCCTGGATTTCCCCACTTTACCCTTGATCCGTACCTTATAATGCTGGGTGTTAAGCAAGGAGGCATCAAGTACCATTTTTTGTGTCTTTGGTATGACTCGACCTGGGATTGAACCCATGTCTCCCGGGCCATTGGCGAACACTCTAACCATCATGCCAATGTCTGGTACGATATAAATATTAAACCCTAATTCTCTATAGACATGTCTGTAATTGCTTTTTCAATACTAGATAGAGCTCACAGATACAACCATCAAATCCAAAGGAGAAATACTAATCCATGAGTAATCTCGACAGAAATTACGGACCTCTCCTGGAAAATAAGACCCATACAATCTTCTCAAATTTTGTGATATAAATGGATTACCCAACCCCATCTTGAAAACAAACCCTAGAGTTACATTTTTAAAAAGAACTTGTAATCTAGTTGATTTGGCCATTTTATGGGATCAAAGAGCGATTTTTTTTAAGTGACAGAAATGAGATCTTGCCAAAGAGCCGAAAAATCTATGAAACATTATCGTGACAGTGATACCAATTGTAGCTGGTGCTCTTAAAACGGTTACCAAGAGAATTAGAGATAGTAGGATGAATAAAGATCATTCACTCCACAGCATTGTTAAAATCAGTTAGAATACTTACAAAAACCGAGAAAACCCAAGTGAACTTGCTGTCATTCAGAATAAACAACCCGTGACGTAATATAATGACGTAATGTAAACCAACCCGTGACGTAATGTAATGACGTAATGCAAACCAACTCGTGACGTAATGTAATGACGTAATGTAAACCAACCCGTGACGTAATGCAATGACGTAATTTAAACCAACTCGTGACGTAATGTAATGACGTAATGTAAACCAACTCGTGGCGTAATGTAATGACATAATGAAGAAGAACTCGTGACGTAATGTAAATAAACTCGTGGTGTAATGTAATAACACAATGTGAAACAACCCGTGACGTAATGTGATGACGTAATGAAAAACAACTCGTTATGCAATGTAATTACGTAATTTAACCCAACTCGAGACGTAATGTAATGACGTAATTTAAAAACTCGTGGTGTAATGCAATGTCGTAATTTAACCCAACTCGTGTCGTAATGTAATGAAGTAAGGTAACCAATGCGTGACGTAATGACGTAATTCAAAAACGTGTGACGTAATGTAATGACGTAATGTAAACCAAATCGTGGCGTAATGTAATGACGTAATGTAAAACAACTCATGACGTAATGCAAAACAGCTCGTGTGGACTAAACGAGAGTGTAATCATAATAATAGACAACAACTAGGAAACAAAAATGGGAGAGAAAACAACTCTGTGGCCGCTTTAAACGTCTAATAAACAACATCTCACACCTGGCTAAAAAAAGGAAACCTTAAGAGAGAAACGGAATCCCAACAAATAGCAGCACAGGACAACGCCATATGAACCAATCATATCAAAGCGAGAATAGATAAGACGCAACAAAACAGTAAATGTAGGCTATGCAGTGACAGAGACGAAACGATCAATCACATCATAAGCGAATGCAGCAAATTAGCGCAGAAGGAGTATAAGGCGAGACACGATTGGGTCGGCAAGGTGATCCACTGGGAAATGTGCAGGAAATTTCAATTTGACTATACAAACAAATGGTATATGCACAACCCGGCACCTGTCCGAGAAAATGACTCGCATAAACTCCTATGGGACTTTAACATACAAACGGATTACCTAATCCCGGCCAGAAGACCAAACTTCATAATAATCAACAAAAAAAGAGAATCTGCAAAATTGTAGATTTTGCTGTTCCGGCGGACCACAGAATAAATCTGAAGGAAAGTGAAAAGAAGGATAAGTACCTCGACCTTGCTAGAGAATTGAAAAAGCTGTAGAACATGAAAGTAACGATTTTGCCAATTGTGATTGGTGCGTTAGGCACAATAACTAAAGGATTATTAAAAGGCCTGGAGGACTTGGAAGTTGGTGGACGGGTAGAGACTATCCAAACGACAGCATTGCTGAGAACAGCCAGTATCCTGAGACGAGTCCTGGAAACTTGTGGACACTTGCTGTCACTCAAACTCCAGTGAAAAACCATCAACTAACACTGATGTGAAAAACCCTAAAGGAGTAAATAGCAAAAATAATGATAATAATAATGATAATGATAATAATAAAACATTGAATAAGGGGACGTAAACGAGACAGTCGGGAGACTTTCCCTGGCGTAATGGCAAAAGTGCTGAATTGTGACCTCGAAGTGAGTTCATATGACCGTCGCTTATTTTCGAAATAATATTCTTTAGAAGGTATGACCAATATTATTCCCCAGTCTATCCTTGAGAAAGGTATGGACCCCTTTTTTAAATAATATATTTTTGGAAAACTTATGAAACCCATTATTCACCAATCGATTGTTCGGAAACTAATGTACCCCATCATTCATCGATTATTCTTGGAAAAGAATGAACAATATTCATCCATTGTTTGGGAAAGATACGAACCCCATTATTAACATATCTATTGTTGGGAAAGGTATAAACCCCATTATTCACCAATCTCTGCTTGACTAAGCTATGAACCCCATTATTTAACCATCTATTATTAGGAAATATATGAATCTCATTATTTCACCAATCGTTTGTTAAGAAAGATATGACCCTATTATTCACAAATCTATTGTTGGGAAACGCATTATTCAGCAACGTTTTCTTGGCTAAGGTATGAACCCTATTATTCCGCTCTCTATTCTTGGAAAAATATGAAACCCATTATTCACAAATCTATTGTAGAGAAACTTATGGTCCCCATTATTCACCAATTGAATGTTGGGAAAATTATGAACCCTATTATTCCCCCATCTGTTCTTGGGAAAGATAAGAATACAATTATTCCCCTATCTATTCTTAGGAAAGGTATGAACCCTATTATTCCCCAATCTATTCTTAGAAAAGGTATGAACCCTATTATTCCCCAATCTATTCTTAGGAAAGGTATGAACCCTATTATTCCCCTCTCTATTCTTAGGAAAGTTATGAACCCTATTATTTCCCTACCTATTCTTGGGAAAGGTATGAATCCTATTATTCCCCTACCTATTCTTAGAAAAGGTATGAACCCAATTATTCCCCAATCTATTCTTAGGAAAGGTATGAACCCTATTCTTCCCCTATCTATTCTTAGAAACGGTATGAACCCTATTATTCCCCAATCTATTTTTAGGAAAGGTATGAACCCTATTATTCCCTTATCTATTCTTAGAAAAGGTATGAACCCTATTATTCCCCAATCTATTCTTAGGAAAGGTATGAACCCTATTATTCCCAAATCTATTCTTAGAAAAGGTATGAACCCTATTATTCCCCTACCTATTCTTAGAAAAGGTATGAACCCAATTATTCCCCAATCTATTCTTAGGAATGGTATAAACCCTATTATTCCCCAATCTATTCTTAGAAAAGGTATGAACCCTATTATTCCCCAATCTATTCTTAGGAAAGGTATGAACCCTATTATTCCCCTATCTATTCTTAGGAAAGGTATGAACCCATTTATTTCCCTATCTATTCTTAGGAAAGGTATGAATCCTATTATTCCGCTACCTATTTTCAGAAAAGGTATGAACCCTATTATTCCCCTATCTATTCTTAGAAAAGATATGAACCCAATTATTCCCCAATCTATTCTTAGGAAAGGTATGAACCCTATTATTCCCCAATCTATTCTTAGGAAAGGTATGACCCTATTATTCCCTTATCTATTTTAGAAAAGGTATGAACCCTATTATTCCCCAATCTATTCTTAGGAAAGGTATGAACCCTATTCTTCCCCTATCTATTCTTAGGAAAGGTATGAATCCTATTATTCCCCAATCTATTCTTAGGAAAGTTATGAACCCTATTATTCCCTTATCTATTCTTAGAAAAGGTATGAACCTTATTATTCCCCAATCTATTCTTAGGAAAGGTATGAACCCTATTATTCCCCTATCTATTCTTAGAAAAGGTATGAACCCTAGTATTCCCTTACCTATTCTTAGAAAAGGTATGAACCCAATTATACCCCAATCTATTCTTAGGAATGGTATGAACCCTATTATTCCCCAATCTATTCTTAGAAAAAGTTTGACCCCTATTATTCCCCAATCTATTCTTAGGAAAAGTATTAACCCTATTATTCCCTTATCTATTCTTAGGAAAGGTATGAACCCTATTATTTCCCTATCTATTCTTAGGAAAGGTATGAATCCTATTATTCCCCTATCTATTCTTTGGAAAGGTATGAACCCTAATATTCCCTTATCTATTCTTGGGGAAGAAGTTTCACAACAATACACTGGTGAATAATGAAGTTCATATCTTTCCCTACAATAAATATGTGTATGAGGTTCATACATTTCCCAACAATAGATAGGGAATAATAGTCTTCATACCTTTCCCAAAAATGCATAGATGAATAATGTGGTTAAAACTTTTTCTAATGATAGATTGGTGAATAATGGGGTTCATGTTTTTCTTAAAAATAGATCAGTGAATATTACGGTTAATACTTTCCCAATTATATCACCCGTCAATTCTGGAGGTGCCCGTGGTGTAATGGTTATCGTCGTAGGAAAAGGACACAACGGCACGCGTTCAAATCCTAGACGAGACTGATTGCACTTCACATAGCCCATCTAATTATTCTTCCTCCAGCTATGGGTAAATAGTTGGGCAGACTGAATTCTTCAGCTTTGGTGAGGCAACTAGTCTAGGAGAAGGAAAACTCTGAATTCAAACCTGTTAAACTCTGCTTAAAAAAATTGACCTTGTATCATATTCTTCCCGAGCGGAGGGGTTGGTTAATATGATATTACCCATCAATTCTTGATAAAAATGTGAAACCCATTCATTATATACCCATGTATTCTTGGAAAAGATATGAACCTCATTTTCCCAGCATTAATTCTTGAGAAACATGTGAACCCTATTATTCACCCATCTATTGTTGGGAAAGGTATGAACCTCATTGTTCCCTTATTCATTTTTAGGAAATGTATGAGCCCCATTATTCACCCATTTAATGTTGGAAAACATATGAACCCCATTATTCGTCCATCTATCGTAGGGATAGGTATGAAACCCATTATTCACCCACTAATTCTTCTTAAACTTATATACCCATCTATTGTTATGAGACGTATGAAACCCATTATTCACATATTTAATTTTGGGAAAAGTATGAACCCCATTATTCACCAATCTATTGTGAATAAACGTATGATCCCATAATTCATCCATCTCTTCCTGTCTAAGGTATGAACCCTATTATTAACTCATCTATTCTAGGCTATGATATGAACCCCATTATTCCCCTATCTATTGTTCGGAAAGATATGAACTCCATTGTTTGGCCATCTTCATGGTAAAATCCATTATTCACCCATCTATTCTTGGCAAAGGTATGAACCCCATTATTTACAAATCTATTTTGGGGAAATGTATAAATCCCATTTTTCATCCATCTATTATTGGGACACGTTTGAATCCAATTATTTACTCTTCTATTCTTGGGAAACCTACGAACCCGATAATTCAACAACCTATTTTTGACAATGATATGAACCCCATTATTCCATATGCATCACTATTCTAAAACGATAGCTTTCGCATTGAATAACCCATGAAGTTTGATATGCCAATCAATGAAGATACCAAAATCTAGACAGTCATACTAATCATTTTTCTCGCCCCTCTAGTGACCTTGAAAAACCTGAAAAAACGGGAAGTGGTTACCATCGAGTTATTGGGACGATCCCGACAACACTAGTGCTGAGATTTTAGAGACTATTAACGAAAGTTTAAGAGATCCGAGGCGACCTGCTGTTACTCAGGCTCCTGACATAAAAAAAACCGCCGAAAATTGGTAAAAGAATTAATTTTATTATAATAAATGTTCATTCGCAAGAAGAATGAGTGAATATATTATTTATTAACAATGTTTAAAACCCGATCTTTTTCTCACAGCCCTCAAAACTTTCATTCTTACAGTTTTCTCCTTTAATTTTTTTCTTATTTTCGTTTATTTATCTTCCTTCCGTGTTTTAAATTCTCTCTGTCACCTTTACTTCTTAGATGTAAAGGTTATGTCTTTAGTTTTTTGCTTCTTTCACCGTTCTTCTTTTTCTATTTATTCTTCTTGAATAAGTTTCTTCTTCAACTTCATTTTGTTGTATATTGACATTCGACCCGGCCAAACATGCCATTCCAAAGTGATGCACCGGAAGGAAGAGACACATTCCGATGGCAGTTATGAGAAGAAATCGCGTAGGTGGACTTGGCTGAAATATGGGACAAGGTAAAATCCCATGGTACACTCATAGACTGATGCACCGGAAGAGAGTGACCTGTGAACTGCATGTCAGTTATTTCCGCTTGATGACGATCAAACATGCCATTCCAAAGATTGAGTGGGCGATTGAACTATTATATAACTCAGTTAAGACAGGAAGTCAGTGAGTTGGGAACCAGTGAAGTTGGAGGAAAGTTGTGGTAGAGGAAGCCACCACCCAGCAGAAGGGGCCCTCGGGACCCCCGATGGCGGTCAGTGAGTTGGAGATTAGATGAGTTAGAGAAAAGATGTGGTAGAGAAAGCTACCACCCGGCAGAAGGAGCCTTTGGGACCCCCGATTAAGTTTGGAGACCAGTTGGTGAGAAGATGCTGGGATGAGAGCATGTCCCAGAGAGGCTGGGTCCCCAGGCCCCCGGTTGAGCAGCCCAGGAGAACGAGAACGACACACGGCGATGTCCGGAGGGGCTGGGGAGGTCAATATGTTGCAGTCTTTGTTCATTCTCCAACTCCCTCTCACACACAAACCTTTCAAATAAAGTGAGAGGTTTATTTTTTTAAAGAAGTCTTCGCCGTCCTTATTATTGCGACAATATATATTCTGCATGTCTATGTGTATAGTTGTTGCATATGACTATACAACAATTTTTCTTTACCTTTTTCATCTTCTACGACTTGTCACCATTTTATTTCTTTTCCCTTCTTCCTTCTTCTTTTTGCCCTTCTTTTTTCTTCCCTTTCCTTTCTTCATATCTTTTCTTTATTCCACTTTCTTGCGTTATTACAATTCGGTATTGTAGCTATCTTACTGAATCAAATTATGCGTATCGCTTGAGGGCCACTGGCTGTGCCCGTCAGCTTTGGTGAAATATCAAATCAGAAGTTTTTCAGCCTCTTTTCAACACAAAGGTTCACAATGAGGGTGGAGGGTTCCCGGATTAATGGTCCCATGCCCTTCTTTCTCTCAACCCAAGACAACGCTACAATCACTTCTTCAATGCATTCAGAATTTGTTTTTATTTTTTCCGTTATTTTTCATAGTTTCCATGAAAGAGTTTTTGTAACATTGCTGTAGGATTTTCAAATCCAAACCAAGAATATTTCAGACTTTATAATTGCAGATAGATAGATTTAATTGCTTCTTTCATTGGCTCTATTTTACTTTCTTTCTTTCATTCACTTATTTTTCTTTTCTTTTCTTTCTTTTCTTCTTTTCTTTTTCTTTTTTCATTCTTCCCTTTTTTATCGATTCACTTGTTCTCGCTTTCTTTCTTTCTTTCTTTCTTCATTTTTTTTCACATATTTTTCATTTCTTTTTTCTTTTCTTTTCTTTTTTTCTTATACTTTCCTTTTTTTTCATTCTTTTCGTTCCTTGCCAATCCACTTTCTTTCTTTCGATCTTCTTTCTTTCTTTCTTTCTCTCCTCATCTTTTTCATTTTTTCACATATTTTTCATTTCCTTTCTTTTCTTTTCTTCTTATTCTTTCCTTTTTTTCATTCTATTCGTTCCTTGCCAATCCACTTTCTTCCTTTCTATCTTCTTCATTTCTTTCTTTTTACTTTCTTTATTTCTTTCACCGATTTTCTTAATCTCTTTTTCTTTATTTATTTTTCGTTCTTTCCCTCTTTCATTGATTCACTTCTTGATTTCTTTCTTTCTTATATTTACATTTACCTTCTTTTCTTTTCTTTCTTGACCTTTCTCTTTTTATTTTTTCCTTTACATACCAATTCACTTTCTTTCTTCCTTTACTCATCTTTTTTCATTCTTTCTTTTATCTATCCACCTTCTTTCTTTCTTTCTTTCACATTTTTTTCTTTTTGTCTTCTTTCTTTTTCTTGTTTTTCTTTTTTCTTTCTTCTTCTCTTTTAGTAATTCACTTGTACTTTCTTCTTTTTTTCTTCTTTCACCGATTGTTCATTTGCTTTCTTTTCTTTTCTTTTTTTCCTTTTTACTTTTTTCATACTTTCTCTCGTTTATCTATTTCCTTGGTCTTTCTTTCTTTCTTTCATCTAATTTCCATCTGCTTTCCTTTCTTCATTTAATTTTCTTTCTTTTTTTCATTCTTTCTTTCCTTCATCCATCAACCTTTTTTCTTTCTTTCACTTGTTTTTCTTTCCCTTACTTTTCTTTCTTTCGTCTTTTACTTTTTTTCTTCTTTCTTTCTTTTATCTATCCATCTCCTTTCTTTCTTTATTTCACTCTTTCCTTCGCATATTTTTACTGTTTTCATTGTTTCCTTCCTTTATCCGTCAACCATTTTTCTTTCTTTCACTTGTGTTTTGTTGGAGTGTGTCCTATAGATGGACTCGTCCTCATGTGACATATACCAGTTGCGCTATCTTCAGCGCAGTCTCAGTCTCGAACTCAGTCTTAGCGAGTCGTTACCATCATCATCATGTCGTGCCGCCAGCACGGATATCCTTGACCATCTCTCGCCACTTCTCCCTATCATCCATCGCCCCCGGCAGGTCTTCTGGGTTACATCCTGTGTCCTCACATAGCTGCTGTATGTAAGTTCGGGCTGGTCGTCCTGCTTTTGCTTGGCCATATATGGGGGTCCATAGGAGTACGTCATTTATGAGTTCGTCCTTGCTTCTCCAGCAGTGTCCGGCGTGTCTGGCTCGTCTAACCTGTATAGTTTTCGTGATGGGAGGCAAGTGGCCGTACAGTTGGCGTCTCGTGGGGTGTTGTCGCCAGGACTTGTTCAATATTGCTCTCAACATTCTTGTGTAGTTGCCGTCAAGTCTCTTCTCCAGCCGTTTAGTTAGCGTCCATGTAGTGCATCCATATAGCAGTATCGATACAACCGCTGACTGGAAGAAACTGCGCTTCATTTCATCGGTCAGGTCTGATTTCCATATGATTGAGAGGCTATCTATAGCCGTCCATGCTTTCGTCAGTCGTGTGTCGATGTCGTTTTCGGTTGATGAGACGCTACTTCCTAGGTAGGTGAATTTTTCCACTAGCCTCAGAGAGGCTCCGTCTAGTGTGGTAATGTTGCCCGTTTGGTTGTAACACATATATTCAGTTTTGTGCGCATTGACATGGAGGCCAATGCCTGCTGCAGCTCATTCCAAACTATGCAGTAGTGTCTCTGCTTGATTAGGCGTATTCGCCAGTAACGCTAAGTCATCAGCGTAGTCGGCATCCGTGATTGTTTTTGCGGGGTACCTTTTGCTTCTTTTCTTAGTCAGCTCGAAGCCATTTTCTCTGATTTTGTCGATCGAAAATATTCCTGATAGTTAAGCTTGGTGGGGGGTTCTCCCTGCTATCGTTTGTGCATGGACTATTTGCCTTCAACATATTTCTTATTACTTATTTCTGAGTCGTGTCATCATTTGAACCTCCCCTTGACCACAACATTTTTCTTTCCCTTTCTTTCTTCCTTTACTTTTTTCCCTCTTTCTTTCTTTCTTTTATCTATCCATGTCCTTTATTTATTTTTTTCACTTTTTCCTTCACATATTTTTACTGTTTTTCTTTACAACGTTTGATTTTCTTTTTCATTGTTTCCTTCCTTCATCTCATCACCTTATTTTTTTTGTATTCATTCATCTTTTTCTTAATTTCTTTTGTTGATTTTCTTTCTTTCTGACAAGTACATGAGTTCTTTCTTTCTTTCTTTCTATTACTTTTCTAACGTCTTCTTTGGTATTTATTATACTCTTTAAATGGATCTCTCTCCCTCTCTCTCTCTCTCGCTCACATACACACACACACACACATACACACACACACACCCAGGAACACACACGCGCCATTTTGTTTCTCACTTTTATTTCAGTCTTTAAATGCACGTTTCCTTTAATCTCTTTTGCCCATCCAGCTGGGGCTGTAGAGTACACCGACTGCACCTCTGCAAAGGGGTAAGACCCCCCCCACACAAATGAGTGCCCTGGATACGACACTAAAAAATATGATGTTGAGGTTCCAATGGTGCGGGAGCTTTGGGGAATACGGAGTAACCCTTCACTGCCATTGCTCACAGGTCCACTCTGGCCCGGAGTGGTAGCACCTGATAAGGCCCTATCTATGGGTTAAATTGAACTAACCGCATACTTATGCTAAAGTGAATTGTTTGACTGAACTGAAGCGCTTGAAATAAAAATGTTTTAGACAATTAAACCGTATTTACATTTAAACTGCGTGCTTATGCTAAAATGAATTGTTTGAAATCGAACTGTTTTGACATTGAAACTGCATTTACACTAAACTGTTTTGTTTAATATAAAACTATTTTGACATTTAACTGTGTGTAAACAAAACCTCAACTTATACTGAACTGAATTAGCTGAATTAGTTTGAATAAACTGATTAGTTTAAAATAGAAATGTTTTTGACAATTAAATTGTGTACTCATGCTAAACTGAATTGTTTTAAATAGAGCTGACTATTTGCATAAAAATGGATTTGGCGTTAAATAACCTACAAAGGTTGATATGCCATAAAAATCAACCGACCAACCAACCAACCAACCAACTTAATCTCTCTCTCTCTCTCTCTCTCTCTCTCTCTCTTCTTTCCTCCATCTCTCATTCAACCCCCGAGTTCTCTCTCTCTCTCTCTCACTTACCTTATTTCTCTCTCTGTCTCTCTGTCTCTCCCTCTCTCTCTCTCTCTCTCTCACACACACACACACACACACCATTTTGTCACTCACTTTTATTTAGTCTTTAAATACATCTTTCTTTTAATATCTCTCTCTCCTCACCGCCATCTCTCATTCTACCACTTCTCTCTCTGTCTCTCTCTCTGTCTCTGTCTCTCTCTTATTTTTTCTTTTTTAATTTAAAGGGGAGGTACTGCTTCACTATCCATTTTTTTTATATCCTAATTTCTTTTTTTCTTTTTCATTTTTAAAAATTTTTCCTTAAATTTCTGCTTCTTTATTTTTTCATCGTCTTTGATTTTCTTTCTTTTCTTTTCTTCCTTCTTTCAGTTTTGTCTTCACTCGTCTATTTTTCGTACTTTTTCTTTCATTCTTTATTTATTTATTTATTCATTCATTTATGCCTATTTTGCTTAATATTTTCTTTCTTTATAACAAGTACTTCAGTTTTTTTATTTTCTTCTTTTTTGTTTTTGATTTTCATTTTTCTCTTTAAATGCATGTCTTCTTCTGACTCTAATTTATTCGTTTATTAATTGATGTAATTTCTTTCTTGTTAAGCAACTTTTTACCCATCTATTTCTCTTTTTCTTTTTTCTTCTTTTCTTCTATTTCTTCTTTTTTATCATCTCTTTTTTCTTCTTTCCCTGAATTCTGCCTTTACTCTTTCTTCACTCGTCTTTTTCTTTCATTCAATCATTCTTTCTTTCTTTCTTTCTTTCTTTGATTATAGTTTTAGTCTTTGAATTATCATGCATCTTGATAGCCCATCCCATCATGCCCCACAACACAACGTATAAAGTATGTGATGATAGCATTGGCGAGAACCTGACCGTCACTAAGCAACGTTGACAATGTGTCAATACTATCAATTTTCTTTCTCCTTCGTGGTCTTTTTCTCCCTTTGTCATTATATTTTCTTCTTCAATATTTCGTCATTAAATATTCTTTTCGTCTTTCTCTCATTTTGTTATTTTCTCTCTCTCTCTCTCTCTCTCTCTTTCTCTCTCTCTCTCTCTCTCTCTTCATCATAATATATTTTCTTATTCTTTTCTTCTTTTTTTTCACTTCCCTATTATCTATTCCTTTCGTTTTCTTTCACTCTCCCCTTGTCATCATTCTTCTTCTTCTTCTTCTTCTTCTTCTTCTTCTTCTTCTTCTTCTTCTTCTTCTTCTTCTTCTTCTTCTTCTTCTTTGTTATTTTCTTTCTTTCATTTAGTCATTATCTGTCTTTTCTCCTTACACGCTTTCTTTGATATTATTGATACTTTTATACTTCTTTCTCTTTCTTCATGAAAATCTCTTCTTCTTCTTCTGCTTCTTCTTCTTCTTCTTCCTATGCTTTCCTTCTTCTCTCTCTTTGTTATAAACTATTCTTAACTCTTCTTTCTCTCTCCTTCTCCCTCTCTCTTCCTCTCTCTCACTCTCTCTCATTCAACCTCTCCCTCTCTCTCACTGACATTATGCATTCTTTTTCTTCTTCATTTACTCTTCGTTATTATCAATTCTGTTCTTCTTTAACTCTCTCCTCGACATTTCTTCTTCTTCTTCTTCTTCTTCTTCTTCTTCTTCTTCTTCTTCTTCGTCAATATCTATGAGAAATATCAATCACGTGATATAGGGTGAGTGCACGTGTTCGAATTTTTTCCTTCCTTTTAACAAAATAAAGTTTTCTTTTATCATTTTTATTATTTACTTTGAACTTTTTTGTTGGATTTAATTTAGTCTTTTTATTTTGTTTTTTGTTTTATTTTATATGTTGACCTTAATTTGGTGGTAGAGGATATAAAATACGTTTATTCAGGTGTCTAAGCCGTTTTGGTTTTTGTTTTGTTTTATTTTTTTGCTTGTTCGTTCTTTAGGTGTTTTTTGTTTTCTTTTTTTTTTGGTTTGTTTTTTCTTTATTTGTTTTCTTTAGGGTTTTTTTTTTGTTGTTGTTTTGTTTTGTTTCTTTCTTTTGTTTTGTTTTGTTTTGTTTGTTTGCTTGTTTTTTTCTCTTTTTTTATCACTCCTTTTCCTTTCTTTACTTTCTTCTCCTCTCTTTTGTCTTTTCTTCTCTTCTTTCATCAGTATTTTTCTCTCTTTTCTTTCTTTTCTTTTTTTCATCTGCCTTTTCTTCTCTTTCTCTTTTCTTTCTGTTGTCTCTATTTCTCTTCTTTTTCCCCCCTCTTTTATTTTCTGTGTGCAGGATAATTTCTTGTCCACTCTTTTCACTTTCAATTCATCTCTCTTTTCATCTCCTCCTTCATTTCCCTCTCTTTGTTACAACCTATTTTTCTCTTTCACTCTCTTAAATTTTTTATTGTTTCGCTTCTTATCGACTTTTACCAAATTCTTTTTGTGATTATTCTGCTGAACTATCTTTTCATTCTCAAACATTTATTTCATTTTTCTTTCTATGACTTTGTAAACTTTTTCGTTTTATATTCTTTTTATTCGCCTCTTTTTTTTTTTTTTTTTTTTTTTTTTTTACTCCCCTACTTTTGTCACTGACTCTTCAATTCAATCTATCCTTTTGTCTGTAAAAATTTACACCTTTTTTTACCTGTGTTTATTTTTTAATTCACATTTTAAACCTTTTCATTTATTTTTCAGCATTTTTCGTTTTTAAGGATTGAAAATTGACATCTGAATAATTTTAATCTCATTTAAAATTTTTTTCATTCAAATTATAATTCTCTATATATTTTACTTTTTTTTCTTTTTAATTTCATTCATTCTTAATTTTTCGTTTTTTAAGATGAGATCTTTTAGTTGTATAAGTTGGGAAAAACCCCAAATGTGACATCTGGGTAAAAAAAAAATTAAATCTTATGTTAATTCTGACGTTAGTTTAACAGAAACGGCATTTTAAAAAAAGTGAAATCAGAAAATAAGTAAATCAACGTCTAAAAACAACGAAAACTGAAAGGAAACGAAACGAAATAGCTCTCATTAACAACGAAGTGATTTGCATGACACCCCACTTCAGTTTTGACATCACGTGACACATCCTTGCCCCAAACGTTGAATGCTGTATTGTCGTTACATTCCGGAAATAAAAGGTTCCAAGTTCGGATGTCAGTTTTATGTCATTATTTCATTGGAATTGAAATGTTAAATAGATTTCGAAAAGCGCGCGAAATTGAATGAGAAGCTCTCTTTGAACGATAAAGTAAATTAACGTCTTGTTAAAGAAACGAGAAGACAGTCAAGGAAAGCATGGCAATTATATATATATATATATATATATATGCAAACTTTCACACACACACACACACACACACACATGCACACTCATATATATACAATTGACGGTCATTCAAAAAATTCTAAACCACATTCAGAAAAAACATCCTGAGAAAACAATTTTTGTTCTATCAACACACTAACACTTCTGATGAAACTAGATAGGTTTGTTTTGGCTTGGTTTGGTTTTATGGCATATCAACCATCGTAGGTTATCTAATTCCAAATCCTCTTTCTATGTATATATATATTATATATATATATATGATTTGGAAAAACATTTTGTTGATAATATCTTTAAACGAGCCTAAGCTCATTTTTTGCACACAGTTAAATAGTTCCAAGTATTTCTCTGTATAGCTAACAATTCAATTAAACATCAGTCATTTGTCAATGATCAAATAGTTTTATTTGAAACACTTCAGTTTAGCATGAATTATTTGTTTGCACAAAGTTTAAATGTCAATCAGTTCTATTTGATCCTATTAGGCGTTACCAATCCTGGCCAGAGTGGCCTTGGGAGCAATGGCAATGAAGGGGTACTCCGCATTTCCCAAAGCTCCAGCATTACTTGAGCTTCACCATCAGATATTTTTATGTCATATCCAGGGCTCTGGTTGATGGGGTCTTACTATTTTGCAGAGATGCAATCGGTGTATTCTGCAGTCCCAGCTGACTGAACTCTCGTTGGGCGGGGGTCTTTCGCCTCTACACAGATGCAGTCGGTATATTCTACAACCCCAGTTGACTGAGCCGGAAAAAAACTAGAAAACTAAGACATATTTTTTGTAGAGATAGCGTTCTGCCATAACATGGTGAGGCTTAGAACTTTTGGAATAACCCCTGTGTGTGTGTGTATATATATATATATATATATATATATAGTCTATTCATTTCCATTGAAACTAGTTAACCTAATCTACTGGGACAATTTTAAGTACTGTGTGACAGGTTAGAATTCATCGTTTTCTTCTCCCAAACTAGTTGCTTTAAGAACTGAGTCTAACCAACTATTTGCCTACAGTAAAGGGAATAGAAGAGATTGATTCCTGACTTTACCAACTTTAACGCGAAGAAAAGCACAAACAACCGCGTCCAGGATTTGCACTCCGTTTACTGATTTCATTTCGGACGACTTTTAAGCGCCCTTCTATATAAACGTAGTCGAATGTCACAGTTAAATTGAGCAACTTTTCAGCTTCAAAACATTCGACCAACTTTTCAACCATGAATGATCAAAAGCATGCATATTATGCTCGCAAAACTCAACACCAGAGGCGCTTGTAATGTAATAGTTATCGTTGTTGGAAATAAACACTGCTACACCTGTTCAAACCCTAGACAAGGCTGTTTGCACAGCGCTAATACCTTTGGAGAGGTATGTATCCTCTTTCCATGTATGGGTTAAATAGTAGGGGAGTCTTTAGCCTTTGTATGGTAACTGGTCTCGAAGAAGAAAAATTGTAAATTCAAACCTGTTAAACTCAATATAAAGATTGCCCAGTCAGCTGGGGCTGTAGAATACACTGACTGCACCTCTGCAGAGGGGTAAGACCCCCCAAACGAGTATCCAGAATATGACACTAAACAATCTGATGGTGAGGTTCCAGCAGTGCTGGAGCTTTGGGAAATGCGGATTACCCCTTCATTACCATCGCTCCCAGGTCCACTCTGGCTCGGAGTGGTAGCACCTGATAGGGCCCTATCTATGGGTTAAATAGAACTAACAGCATACTTATGCTAAGACGAATTGAGTAAACTGAATAGCTTGAAATAGAAACGTTTTTGACAATTAAACTGTACTTACACTTAAACTGCGTACTTATGCTTAACTGAATTATTTCAAATAGAACTGTTTTTCGACATTAAAACTGTATTTAAACTTAACTCAATTATTACATATAACTGCTTGAATAGTTTTAAATGGAAATGTCTTTGACAATTAAACTGTGTACTTATGCTAAACTGAACTGTTTTCAATAGAACAGATTATTTACATAAAAATGAATTTGGCGTTAAATAACCTACAAAGGTTGATATGGCTCGGAGTGGTAGCACCTGATAGGGCCCTATCTATGGGTTAAATAGAATTAACAGCATACCTATGCTAAGATGAATTGAGTAAACTGAATAGCTTGAAATAGAAACGTTTTTCACAATTAAACCGTACTTACACTTAAACTGCGTGCTTATGCTTAACTGAATTATTTCAAATAGAACTGTTTTTCGGCATTAAAACTGTATTTAAACTTAACTGAATTATTACATATAACTGCTTGAATAGTTTGAAATGAAAATGTTTTTGACAATTAAACTGTGTACTTATGCTAAACTGAACTGTTTTCAATAGAACAGATTATTTACATAAAAATGGATTTGGCGTTAAATAACCTACAAAGGTTGGTATGCCATAAAATCAAACAAACCAAACCCATCAATATAAAGAATTGACCTTTTATCGTATTCTACTCTTGGGGTTGGGATTAATAAAAGAAAATCAATTCCAGCTGAAAGGACCCACGTTTTCACAGAATTTACGACAGCGATGCCTTCAATAAAATACAGTCCACGTAATCCTTGTTTTACCGGCCTGATTCGAGAGGACTAGCTGATAATTTGAGAATTTTATTGAACGTAGCTTTTCACATATATCACATTTCGATTTTTACTGTATGGAGCCTTTAGCTGCTACCTATAACAAGACAAAAAGAATGCTTTATTATAGGAATAGGTTGTATAAAACCAATATCTATTCTGCCCGTCGGACACCACATAATGATCTAGGATAAATTACTTTCAAAGCAATTCTCTTACGAGTATTGAATGTCGGATATTATTCAAGAACGAACGTGGATTGACAATGACTTTGACTTCGAGGAAGATAGTATTTGTAGTTTAAGACTTCCTTAGCTGAAATATTTTTAGTAATAGAATCGAAAGCTTATTTTGAGACCATAGCTTCATATATATATATATGTATATATGAAGCTATAGTCTCAAAATAAGCTTTCGATTCTATATATATATATATATATATATAGGTTCCCTTTTCTATAGCTACTACACCGAGGTGTAGGAGAAGGCGCTACTCCTTTCCCTGGATTGCTCCGCTTTACCCTTGATACGTACCTTATAATGCTGCGTATTAATCAAGGCGGTATCAAGTATCATTTTTGAGTCTTTGGTATGACTCGACCTGAGATTGAACCCAAGTCTCCCAGGCCATTGGTGAACAAAATACCTTCGGGTCATCCTCGACTAAGGTCGCCAACTTTCCTCCCTTTTTATATACATATATGTTGGCGTTTGTTCTGTAGTTGTTTACGTCTTAGGAAATGGATGCGGCGATACGAATTCAAATCCTATTTAGTTTTCACATAGGGCTAATACCTTTGGAAAGGTATGAAACAAATTATTTTCCCTTCAGCCATGAGTAAATAGTAGGCTAGACTGACTCTTTAGCCTTGGTATGGTAACCAGTCTAGGAGAAGAAAAACTCTGAATTAAAACCTGTTAAACTCCGCTTAAAATGACCTTGTGTCACATTCTTCTCTTGCAGAAGAGTATATATATATATATATAGAGAGAGAGAGTGGGGAGGGAGAGAAAGAGAGAGAGAGTGAGTCAAAAGTTTTTCAGTATTCGCGTGCCTGCAAATTTGCTGCTAGTATATCCATTGAACGTATTGCATAACAATTATAGGCGTTGGTTCCCAATGATTCTAAGTGACAATTATTTGAAGGTTGCAGGTTCAATCCTGACTGCAGCTGAGTAGCAATACAGGAATACTTAACACTTATACCCGGTTATGGTTAACGGAATAAGAACAAGCGACCCGCATGGATTAAATAATGGACGTGGTTCGAAGATCCGAGTGGGCTCCCGAGTTCGATAAGAACCACCTGAAGAAGGCCAAAAGGTTGTGAATAGAACTATAAAGACGAAGACAATAATCCAAAAACACTGAATGATAAAAATCATGTCAGAAATTCAGAAAACTTTTACTAGGGATTAATGACCAGTGTTAAATAGCAATACTTGAAACCATTTAACTGTGTGCAAACAATAAAAAGTAATAGTTGAAAACACATAACTGTGTTAAAATAGAACTATGAGCGTCTGACAACAGTATTTTAAACCATTTAACTGTGTGCAGACAAACGAGCTCAAACTCATTCAAAAATAAAGTTATCAACAAACGATTCACTTAAAATCGTGTGTGTGTGTGTGTGTGTGTGTGTGAATGGGATTTGGTATTAAATGACCATCAATGACTGATATGCAATTACGAAGTGCATACGATAAGTTTCCAGACTTTTTTCGTATGGGCATTTAAAATTGTCGTAGATTCTTGAAAATTCAATGTCATTGCTATATATCATATGAGATGACTGACCAATTTTAAGGATTTCAGGTTCAAATAAACAGCTACAGCAGCAATTGGAATACACCCTACTAAAGCCTGATTGTCACAGCTGGTGAATTTCAAAAATGCAATCTGGACGTGAGGAAGAACCATATGTAATAAAATTCTGTTTTTAACTTGGAAAAAGTGCCACAGAAACGTATAGAATGCTTCAGACAAACGTTTTGACCATCTTGCATGAATTGAGCAACAGTTTTTGAGTGGCATAAGAGATTCAAGGAAGGCAGGGAGTCTGTGAGAGATGATGTGAGGTGTGGGAGGAGTAAGGAAGTCAATACACCAGAGTTGATTGGCCATAGGGGTAGGGTTAGGGTTATTATATTGAGGTTTTACGTGAGTTCAGGAAGAGGCCAGCACTCTTCAAGTCGTGTCAGTGGCATTTCCAGCAGGACAATGCACCAGTCCACATTCCATCCTTGTCACAGACTATTTCATCAAGATGGGCATCAAGACAGTTTCTCACCCTCCCTATAGTCGAGACCTTGCTCTCTGTGACTTGTTGTTATTCCCAAAGCTCAGAGGCTGTCGTCATGAGACAATTGAGGTGATGAAAAAGACTGTGACAAGGTCCTTGACACGCTCACACAAGTGGACTTCCATGGGCGCTGCCAGAGGTTGTTGGAACGGTACAAGGACATTGCAGCCAGAGGAGACTACTTCGACGGGACTGGAATTTCATGTGTGTACTATCAATAAAAGTGCCGCTTCCAAAAAAGTCTGGAAACTTATCGTATGCACCTCGTAAATGCCTGTTGTCAATTAGGCTTGCGCCAAAACGGCCAAACTAAATTAGTAGAGCCCGAACGGCTGCACCCGAATATTCCTTACTTAGATCTGAGTGAAGGCACGAGTTTTGCATTGTTTTAACAAAAAAAAAAAAAAAACTGAAGAAATGCTATGAAAACTTTTAAAACTGACCGCCTTTTAAAAACTTTTAAAACTTATTGTGTCAAACAACGATCTGAATTTTTTTGACATACCCTTTCTTTCAGAATTGATTTTTGAAATAAAACAAAATTCCAATTGATTAGCCATGGATTAGGATAAACCTATTTTAAAAAGAATATATTTCTTGTGTTGACTTCATACTTTACAGAATTCTTTTAAATAATTAAATTGATTATATTTATCAAAATAAAAATTTCTTATTAGGTTTGCACAGGTTATTACAGGTGTAGTAAATTCCTACTTTTTATTCATGCATTGTACTAGTAATTTACAAAGCTTTTTGGTTAGATGTGGCACAACGCCATATAAATGGGGCACCCAATGACACTCGAACTCACTCGTGTAATTTTGTTAGTCTAGCTTGCTAACCATTACAACACTAGAGGCGCCCTACATATTAAATTTAGAAGTAATTTACGAAGCTTTTTGCTTAGATATGGCACAAGGCCTTATAAATGGGGCACCCAATGGCACTCGAACTCAATCGTGTAGATTTTCTAGTGTAGCTTGCAAGTCCTTCGATGGGCTTTATGTGAGCACCTGGTAAATGCAAAAACAAGGAAATAGACTTTGTTGATCTGTGAAGCAAAAATACGAAATTATAATCATCATCAAAGCGAATCGACAACACGATTTTTTAATGCTCTCTCTCTCTCTCTCTCATTTCCAAAATCTTCTAAACGACATCCAAAATCCACGCAGAGCTGGTCAGCTATCATTCGTCATCGCTCATGAGTTCATCCATACTTTCCCGGAAGTTCTCAGCATTTCCCAGTATGATTTGCTCGTCTTATTTAGATAGTTTGTGAGATGGAAGGTATGTAGTTATACCCGTGCTGTTTTCTATTTGTTTTTTTTTTTTTTTTTTTTTTTTTTTTTTTTTTTTTTTTTTGTAGGATGCCGCTTCCAGGAATTGTTTAAACTAGCACGCAACATCCTTGCGTAGTTCCCATCTAAATTTTACTCCAAGCACTTCAACTAGTGCAACTACTCAGCAGTACTAACGCTTTCAGGATTTGTTTAAAATAGCACGCAACATCCTTGCGTAGTTCCCATCTAAATTTTACTCTAAGCACTTCAACTGGTGCAACTACACAGCAGTACTAACACGGATAAAACGTGGAAGAATGCCCGACTTTTTTTACTACGTTAGTATCTAGATTATTAATAGGTAAAAATGTAATTGTCTGTCTTCCAGGGAGAAATTTAGAAATACCAAAAAAAAAGTATGGATACTTATTGTACCCAGGAAAAGATTCAAACTTTTCTTTATTTGTTCATGATGAGAAAAGTTGTCTTTCATGGAGAGGAGGTCTCAAACGGGGTTCAGAATGCACTAATTGTAACCCCCACCCCTTAGAAGGGGGATATTTACCCGACGTCGTCCAACCAAATCAGATTTGATATGAAGTTATTTTATAGTGCGATCCATGCACGACTCGAAACTCATATGAGGCCGTCGCAAAAATGCATGATCTCCTCGGAATTCCCCATTTTTATTATGCTGGGAGATAAGACTCCGTCAGAAGAGATGTCCTTTGTATGCCACTATACTGTATCTGATGGTGAGGTTACTGTTCTGTAGCTCAGGCTCGAGTGAAATACTTAAAGCAATAAAACTGGTTGCAAATTATTAATATTAGATAGGAAATTTTGAAACACTACAACTGGGTGCAAATTATCGGTTTTTGATAGGAATACTTGAAACAATACAACTGGTTGCAAATTATCTATGTTTCATTGGAATACTTGAAATAATACGACTAGATGCAAATTATTGGTGTTTGATTGGAATACTTGAAACAATACGACTAGATGTAAAATATTGGTGTTTGATAGGAATTCTTGAAGCAATACGACTGGATGCAAATTATTGGTGCTTCATTGGAATACTTGAAACAATACAACTGGTTGCAAATTATTTATATTTGATAGGAATACTTGAAACAATACGACTAGATGCAAAATATTTATGTTTGAGAGGAATACTTGAAAAACTGCAACAGGCTGCAAATTATTGGTGTTTGATTGGAATACTTGAAACAATACAGTTGGGTGTAAATTATTGGTGTTTGATAGGAATACTTGAAACAATACAACTGGTTGCAAATTATTAGCATTTGATCGGAATACTTGAAAACAACAATTGGGTGGAAATTATTGGTATTTGATAGGAATACTTGAAACCATACTTCAGTGTGCAAATTATTAGTATTAGATATGTTTGCTTGTTTTGTTTGGTTTTATCGTATATCAACCTTTGTAGGTTATTTAACGCCAAATCCATTTTTATTTGAATAATCTGTTCTATTGAAAACAGTTCAGTTTAGCATAAGTACACAGTTAAATTGTCAAAAACATTTCCATTTGAAACTATTCAAGCAGTTATATGTAACAATTCAGTTAAGTGTAAATACAGTTTTAATGTCAAAAATCAGTTCTATTTGAAATAATTCAGTTAAACATAAGCACGCAGTTTAAGTGTAAGTACGGTTTAATTGTCAAAAACGTTTCTATTTCAAGCTATTCAGTTTACTCAATTCATTTTAGCATAAGTATGCTGTTAGTTCTATTAAACCCATAGATAGGGCCCTATCAGGTACTACCACTCCGGGCCAGAGTGGACCTGGGAGCAATGGCAATAAAGGGGTACTCCGAATTCCCCAAAGCTCCAGCATTGCTGGAGCCTCAACATCAGATTGTTTAGTGTCATATCCAGGACACTCGTTGGGGGTGTCTTACCCCTCTGCAGAGGTGCAGTCAGTGTATTCTACAGCCCCAGATGACTGGGCAATAGTATTAGATACGAATACTTTATATCATATAACTGTGTACAAAAACCTTTACAAAACAAGTACTCAAAAAATGTAGATATGAATGTACATTGAGCGATTCTCTAACATCTATGCATAAAATAACACTAGATTGGTTGACGTGCCGTTAAAATGAACCAATTCAATAAAGATATTTCAAGAAATGTTAATTTAATGATTACGGTCAAGTCATCCTTAAAGCAATTCTACCCATCAAGTTTGCGATGATAAGCAATGATGAAGGTGATTAAAACTACTTGGTAACAGTAGGTCCTACGAGGACCAATAAATAAGTTTCGAGACTTTTGTCGTATGGACATTTTTATTGATAATACATGCATGAAACTCTAGTCCCCTTCGAAGTAATCTCCACCCGGCTGCAATGTACTTGTTGTACCATTCCAACTAGTTCTGGTAGGCCCCATGGAACTCCTCTTGTGTGAGTGTGTCAATGACCTTCGTCACAGCCTCTTTCATCTCCTCAATTGTCTCATAACGACAGCCTCTGAGTTTAGAGAATAACCGAAAGTCACAGGGAGCAAGGTCTGGACTAATGGGACAGTGAGGAACTGTCTTGATACCCATCTTGGTCAAATAGTCTGTGACAAGGATGGAGTTGTTGACTGGTGCATTGTCCTGATGGAAATGCCACTGACCCGATTTGAAGAGTGCTGGCCTCTTCCGATTGAATCTCTTCCTGAACTCCCTCAAAACCTCAACATAGTAACCCTAACCTTTTGGCCAATCAACTGTGGTGAGTTGACTTCCTTACTCCTCCCACACCTCTCATCATTCCTCACAGACTCCCTGCCTTTCTTGAATCTCTTATGCCACTCAAAAACTGATTCTCAATTCATGCAAGATGGTCGAAAACCAGTCTAAAGCATTCCATACGTTTCTGTGGCATTTTTTCCAAGTTTAAAACAGAATTTTATTGTATATCGTTCTTCTAAAGTGTCCTCACGTCTAGAAGGTATTTTTTGAAATTCACCAGCTGTGACAAGCAGGCTTTAGTAGGGTGTATTCCAATTGCTGCTGTAGCTGTTCATTTGAAGCTGAAATCATAAAAATTGGTCAGTCATCTCATAAGATGTTTTGCAATAACATAGTGAATTTTCAAGAGTCTACGACAATTTTAAATGCCTGTACAAAAAAGTCTGGAAACTTATTGAATTCACCACGTATCTTCATGCAATTTTGTTTTTGGCTGCAGAGGCGTAGCGATTTCATTTTAAGGACTAAGAACCCCTTGTCAAAAAAATGGAGTGTTCTGTGTATGACATCAAAGTATCTGATGGTAAGGCTCCAGTTCTGCGGAGCTGGAGAATGTAGAATACTCCTTCATTTCCATTACTCCTAGGTCCACTCAGATCCGAAGTTGTAATACTTGTTAGGATCCCTTCTAATGTTTGAAAAGAACTGTTTTAAAATTATTCGTATTTGATAGGAGCGTATGCAAAAATATTGTTTTATTGGATGGGAATACTTGATATGATTTGACTGTGAGGAAAAAAAAGAACAATATAAGCAACTATGCAAAAAATGTAAATCTGATTGTCAAATGAATGCGATTCCCTAACCTCTTGATATAAAATGACCCAAGACGGCTTGTCATGCCGTAAAAGCTTCCGGATCACCATCGACAACGGTCGGTCAACTCTCTTAATTAAATTAAACATTTCTTATAAGGGTTTTAAAAGTTCTTTTCGCGGTGATGTATAAAAATTACATAGTATTTGAAATTACAAGCCGAACAAAAAACAAAAATGTTTAATTCATTCAGGTATCAATCACTATATTTTAAAAAAACAGTGGTATATAAAGTTACAAAGAAATTCAGTGTTCTTTTTCTAGCTTCCATTCTACACGGACGACCACGTCAAAACTGAAGCAAAAAATCTTCAGTTTTCGGTAGTGGTGGAGAATTTTCACTGAATATTATTATGAATATTATAAGAAATTATCAGTGTTAAATAGCAATACTTGAAACCATCTAACTGTGTGCAAACAAATGAATAATGTTGAATAGAATTGTTATTGTTAAATAGCAATACTTGAAACCATCTAACTGTATCCAAATACTTAAAATCGTTTATTAGTATACAAATTAAATTATTGGTATCACTTACCAATACTTAAAACCATTTAACTGTGTGCAAACAAATGAATAATGTTGAATAGAATTGTTATTGTTAGATAGTAATACTTGAAACCATTTAACTGTGTGCAAACAAATAAGCTCTGGCTCGTTTAAAATTAAGTTGGCTACCAACTATTCGGTTGCAAATCATGTACATTTAATATGTATGAACAGGATTTGGCACTGAATAGACTACAATGGTTGATATCCCATAAAGACACAATCAACCAACCAACCGATTTTCACAGAATAATAAAAGTTCATAATATATAACGTTGGTTAATAGATTGGCTGGGTTACTATGGTGACAATCGGTGTAATGCTTAAAGTGTTGAACTGCGGCCTGGAAGTTTGTGAGTTCGAACACCTGTTGTGCTATTACGTCCAGGTTCCGACAAATACGCTCGGGAAAGTTACACAAAGATGGCTTTGGCATTAATTAATACAATGAAGGTTGATATGCCATTAAACAAAGAAACCTAAACCTATAGTAAAAATTACTGCTTGTACTCATCCAGTTTTCATTTGATAATAATGATAAATTGACTTTCTTTAGAAAAATAAATAAGTAGTGTTGTTTTTTATCAAGCAATACTTTATGAGGACAACAAACAAAAATATTTAAATCGAAAAATCTCCTTAATTTTCAATCTCTGTTATTTAGAAAACAAATTATTAGTCAGTAATTTAGCTTAATTTAGCACAAACCAGAAGTACGGGGTTCCCAGGAAGAATCCAACTAGTTTACTAGTCTGATTCGTTAACCAATACACTAGACACGTCAACCAGAATCAGAGAGGTAGTTGGATTTCTTTTTTTACCTTTGCCTCACAGTTTCATCGTGTCTGCGATCATAGTTTTGACTTCTTATTCTGCCAAGACTCGTACTTCAACTAATGAAGATTCTATTTACCCAACCCATCCAAAAAGAATGAAACGCAAAGCCAATTTTTAAGTGTAAAGCTGGTTTGAATTCAGAGTTTTTTTTTCTTTTCCTAGATTGGTTGTCTAACTGAGGCAAAAGATTCTTGTTTTTCCTTCAATTCACTTCAGCGGGTCAAGGGATGGATTCATGCCATTCCTACGAGCATTGACGCAAAGTAAAATGCAAACATCCTCGTCTATGATTTCATATCGGATCACCGTATCCATTACGTATGACCACATGATAACCATTACGCTACAGGCGCCTCCGAAAATAAGATGAATCGTTGGAATATTTTACGATTGTCTTTTGCTTTATTTCACTCATTAGTAAGATCCTCCTCAAAAGGGGCTATCTTGAATATTACACAAAACTGCATCTGGTGGGGAGGCTCCAGTTCTGGATCTCTTGAAAGTGGGTTGTTGCCCTTCATTGCCACTACCTCCCATGTCCACTCTGACCAGGAGTGCTTATACCTGTTCCGGCTCTATCTCAGAGTCAAATTGACAGACCCGCTTGCAAATTATCCGTATTAAATAGGAATCCTTTTTATCATATAGTAAAAAAAGTTGTCGACCGTAGTCGAGGGTGACTCCAAGGCTCCCTTTTCGATAGCTACTACACCGAAGCTCAGAGGAAGGCGCTACTCCTTTCCCTGGATTGTTCTACTTTAACCTTTATACATACCTTTTTTTTGCTGAGTGTTAAGCAAGGAAGTATTAAGTACCATTTTAAAAGTATTTCGTATGACGCGACCTGGGATTGAACCAAGGTCTCCAGAACCATTGGCGAACACTATACCCACTCGCCAATGTTACGAAACTCCCAAGAAATATATATATAAACGTACAACGTAAGCAATTCCCTAAACACAAGGCATAAAATAACCACCAGTGATTTGACCTGTCGCTAAAATCAATCAATCAATTTCAGGCTTACCATGTCTGTAATCATAGTTTTAAATTCTTATCCTGCGTAGACGCGTATTTCAGCTAGTATAGATAAATTCTATTGTGTCCATTGTTTGCCTATGTTCTCCCATATGATTATTATTCGTCTCTTTTGAGACGACTAAATGATTTTTATGGATTTGACATTTTTATTGACTTCTATTTTATACAAGTATTCTTCGTGGTGACACAGTGAAATTATTTTTAGTGAAAAGAAAATGAAGCATTCTCGTGTTACAGGTCAAAAAATTATGCGAATTATTTTCAAAAAACGATGACGGGAAAATGACATTCCTTGCTACACTTCAAAGAATTGGATAGCGTCGAAGTCTTCGAATGCCGATAACAAAATCAATAAGATTCAAAAGAAAGATCGATTTCTTCGCTGAATAAATCATTGATGTCTGAAGCCGACGTTTTTTTGTTTTTTTTTTCTTTGTAAGAGAGGGGGAGAAGAGGAATTCGAGAAAGCAGATAAAAGATGGCACATGAAGTTGGTTTGATTAAGTCATACTTCACCACACAATGTATTCATTTTTTCGACAGTTTCCTTCAAATTATACGCAGATGTAATAAAAAAAATTCTTGTCTTATAAAAATCAAACGTTAAAAATTCTCAAACTTGGCTCAAACCCATCTTTATTAGCCAATGTAAGCATCATTAGAACCGACCCAATGCAGCCAACAATTCAATGGAGAACATATTTTATGACACTTGGTTAATTCAAACGTTTCGCTATATTTTAGTAACGTTAGGCACGAGTCACCGAGGTAATGAAAGTAAAATAGCACACTCGACTGCGAGCTCACCTGACACTTTCCGAATACTACACACCCGATTTGCTCTGTGGCTTGAAGCACGGCCTCGGAATCTACTTCTTTAGGCCTCTCTGACTTTTCCTAATCGTTAATTTTCTTTCAAACGGAGACAATTTTTTTCAACCAACTTCTTACAGTACTGTGATCAACAATGCCTTCACCCTTCGAACAAAGCTTGATCGGCCTCCGCAGTGGAATACACCGACTGTATCTCTGCAGAGGGATAAAACTCCCTCTCTTCGTAAAGAGTCTCCAGGATATGACTTTAATCCAACCAATGGCGAGGCTCAAGCTCTGGACCTTTAGGGAATTCAGAGTACCCCTTCATTTCCATTGCTCCCAGATCCACTCTGGCCCCGAGTGGTAGCATCTAACTGGGTTCTATTAATGGATCAAATAGAACTGTTTGAAATTTAAACTGTGTACAAACAAATGACTTACGTTTAATCGAATTGTTAGAAATAAAACTGTTTGACACTTAACTGTGCGTACACAGATGACTTCAAACTCTTTAACTATGTGTTTAAATTGAATTGTAGGTATCACATAACAATGCTAAAAACCATTTAACTATGTGCAAATAAAACTATTTATGTTAGATAGCCATAAGTGAAACCAATTAAGTGAGTGCTACAAATGATTAATATTATATAAAACTATTCGAATTAAAATATCTGGAACTATTTAACTGTGCTAACAATAGCAATACTTGTAGGCAAACAAATTAGCTTTAACTTACCAAAAAATAAGTCTATCTACAAACTACTGACTTAAAAATCATATATAACCACTTAATTGTAAACAAACAAATATGTTCTTGCTCATTTAAAAGTGTTATGTTGATTTGTTTACTTCGATTTCACAGTCCAGCGCTTTAAACATTACACCACAAGGACATCCCACCAAAGATGTTATCTACAAACTATGCGTTTACAAATCATATGTAATGTTTAAAGAGGATTTGGCATTAAATAACCTACAATGGTTGATATGCCATAAAACAAAACAAAACCAAATCATATATATTTAATATATATGTATAAAGAGGATTTGGCATTGAATAACCTACAATGTTTGATATGCCATGAAACCCAACCAAACCAAATCATATATATTTGATATATTTGTATAAAGAGGATTTGGCATTAAATAACCTACAATGGTTGATATGCCATAAAACAAAACAAAACCAAATCATATATATTTAATATATATGTATAAAGAGGATTTGGAATTAAATAACCTACAATGGTTGATAGGCCATGAAACCCAACCAAACCAAATCATATATATTTAATATATATGTATAAAGAGGATTTGGAATTAAATAACCTACAATGGTTGATATGCCATGAAACCCAACCAAAGCAAATCCTATATATTTAATATATATGTATAAAGAGGATTTGGCATTAAATAACCTACAATGTTTGATATGCCATGAAACCCAACCAAACCAAATCATATATATTTAATATATATGTATAAAGAGGATTTGGCATTAAATAACCGACAATGTTTGATATGCCATGAAACCCAACCAAACCAAATCATATATATTTAATATATATGTATAAAGAGGATTTGGAATTAAATAACCTACAATGGTTAATATGCCATAAAACCCAACCAAACCAAATCATATATATTTAACATATGTATAAAGAGGATTTGGCCTTAAATAACTTACAATGGTTGATATGCCATGAAACCCAACCAAACCAAATCATATATATTTAATATATATGTATAAAGAGGATTTGGCATTAAATAACCTACAATGGTTGATATGCCATGAAACCCAACCAAATCAAACCATACTTTTTGCACAATAAATGTTTTTGCTTTTCACCATGACGTTATCTCTCAGTTCGAACACATAAAGCACAACATCCCGATTTAAACGGCGTAGCAAACTGTTTCGGGTCATTTAACGCCGAATTGACTTAATTCAGCGTTAAATGACCCGAAACGTTTGATAAAAGTCTCAAACAATTCACTTATGTATAAGTACAGTTTTATTTACTCACAGTTAAATGTCAAAACAGTTCTATTTCAAACTATTCAGTTTAAATAAGTACGCAGTTTTAATACAGTTAAATGTAAAATCAGTTCTATTTCAAACTATTCAGTTTAACATAAGTACACAGTTTTAACACAGTTAAATGTCAAAACAGTTCTATTTCAAACTATTCAGTTTAAATAAGTACACAATTTTAACACAGTTAAATGTAAAATCAGTTCTATTTCAAACTATTCAGTTTAACATAAGTACACAGTTTTAACACAGTTAAATGTCAAAACAGTTCTATTTCAAACCATTCAGTTTAACATAAGTATACAATTTGAACATAGTTAAATGTCAAAACAGTTCTATTTCAAACAATTCAGTTTAAAATAAGTACACAGTTTTAACACAGTTAAATGTAAAAACATTTCTATTTCAAACAATTCAGTTTAGCGTTATTACAGTTTTGACCCATAGATTGGACTCTATCAGGGCTACCACTCTAAGCCATGGCTATGAAGGAGAACACCGCATTCTCCAAAGTTTCAGCATTACGAAAGCTTCATCATCAAATTTTTTAGTGTCATATTCAGGACACTGGTTAGTGGAGTCTTGCCTCTCTGCAGTCGGTGTATTCTACAGCCCTAGCCAACTGGGCAACAATGCACAACATGTCAGCACACTAACTACGATGATGTTAGCAACTACAGTGGTTAGCATTCTACGGCTTGAATTTTTTTGGTCACTTGATATGAGTAAAGTTGGCGACCTTAGTCGTGGGTGACACGAAGGCTCCCTTTTCAATAGCTACTGCTCCGAGGTGTAGGAGAAGCTGCTACTCCTTTTCCTGGATTACTCCACTTTACCCTTGATCCTTACCTTATATTGCTGAGTCTTAGGCATGGCGGCATCAATTACCATTTTTACGTCTTTGGTATGACTACGTGGGATTGAACCCCTCTCACTCCTGGACCATTGGTGAACACTCAACTCATAAGGCCAATGGCCTTGTAGTATTAGTTGAGAGATAATGTAGATCCTTTTGAAAGGTTTTAATTGTTTGTGCCTATTCAGACTAATTGATTTCATAACGTTCATTCAAGAATTTAAAGTAAGGTAAATAGAATTATTGTGGAGAATAATCTTCTGCGATGTTAAATATATCCATACGTCTCTGACGTTGTGTTGCTTTCGTTGGAGCGCCCTTCTTTTTAATTTTGTTGTAGACCGCATGCTGCTTCGTTGCGTGGAACAAATACGGAGACATCTATTTGGAAGAACAAATATACATATTTACCAAACCAAGTTTGAATTCAGAGTTTTCCTTCTCTTAGACTACTTGCCTTACCAAGGCTGAAGAACCTAGTCTACCCTACTATTTAACTATAGGTGGAGGGAGAATAATTGGATTCATACCTTTCCCAAGGGTATTAGTGCTATGTGTAATGCAATCAATCTCGTCCAGGATTTGAACTCGTGTCGCCGTGTCCATTTCTTACGACGATAACCATTACACCACAGGCACCTCCTATTTTTTTTACCAACCCCTCCGCTCGGGGAGGATATGACACAAGGTCAATTTTTAAGCGGAGTTTAATAGGTTTGAATTCAGAATTTACCTTTTCCTAAACTAGTTGCTTCACCAAGGCTGAAGAACCCAGTCTGCCCTACTATTTACCCATAGCTGGAGGAAGAATAATTAGATTCATACCTTTCCCAAGGGTATTAGTGCTATGTGAAATGGAATCAGTTTCGATCAGGATATGAACTCGTGTCGCCGTGTCCATTTCCTACGATGATAACCATTACACCACGGGCACCTCCCAAGAACAAATATCAATCCACTTTTGTGTGCACACTGCTTTTATTACTTTTGAGTTACGATGCCTTTTCCTTGTATATAGCCCGACTACATTTGGGAATCGTGCATCTCAGCTTCTCGGGACTAAACGGCTGGAGAAGAAACTTGACGGCAACTACACAAGAATGTTGAGAGCAATATTGAACAAGTCCTGGCGACAACACCCCACGAGACGCCAACTGTACGGGCACCTGCCTCCCATCACGAAAACTATACAGGTCAGACGAGCCAGACACGCCGGACACTGCTGGAGAAGCAAAGACGAGCTCGTAAGTGACGTACTACTATGGACCCCCACATATGGCCAAGCAAAAGCAGGACGACCAGCCCGAACTTACATACAGCAGCTATGTGAGGACACAGGATGTAACCCAGAAGACCTGCCGGAGGCGATGAACGATAGGGAAAAGTGGCGAGAGATGGTCAAGGATATCCGTGCTGGCGGCACGACTTGATGATGATGATGATTCTGAATTCAAGGACATTTTGATCATATGTCCAAGAGAGTTCAGTTTCTGCCACACTCTCAAAGTAAATCCCGCATTATCATCTGTCATTCACACCCAGTTGACCTGATGTTTTTAAGTACAATTTCTAGGTTTATTTTTGTTTTTTTCAGATTCTATTCTACCTTTCAAATGATAGATGCAACTACTTTGTCTTTTAATAATAGATGTTAGAAGATAAATTTTACCGAAATATCATTTAGTCTAGAATCGCTGAAGTGAGAGGTTGTCTGTTTCCATCTATGGTTTATTAATTACCCAGTTCTGTGGCCCGGTTAGAATACTTCATGAAATTGGTAAATTTTATGTGTGCACACAGCAATGGAATTATCTTCGTTATTCATCTTTATGAAAAACTGTGGAGGGTCGGCCATTAAAGAAAAGAGAGAATATGGTTTCGTCTTATTTCTTTGTTTAATGGTATATCAGCTTTCGTGAGTAAGTTTAAAACAAAGCTATCCTTATAGAAAACAGTAGAAGGTGAGATAAGAGGGTTGATACCTTTCCGAGAGGAAAGTCCGAAAGTAAACTGCTTCTTGAGAGGAAATGAGCCATCGTCAAAACAAGATGATTATACAACACTAGTATAACCAAGATATTGCAAGCCCAGTCGATGGTGTGATAGAATGCACCGACTGCATCCCTACAAAGGTTTAAAACAACCAACAAGGGTCCTGAATATATATATATATATATATATATATATATATTTACCAACGCCTTCGCTCGGGCTATATATGACACAAGATCAATTTTTAAGCGGAGTTTAACAGGTTTGAATTCAGAGTTTTCCTTCTCCTAGACTAGTGACCTCACCAAGGCTGAAGAACCTAGTCTGTCCTACTATTTAACCATAGCTGGAGGGAGAATAACTGGATTCATACCTTTCCCAAGGATTAGTGCTATGTGAAATGCAATTAGCTTGGTCCAGGATTTGAAATCGTGTCGCCGTGTCCATTTCCTATGACTATAACCATTACATCACAAGCACCTCCAATTTTTTCACCAACCCCTACGCTCGGGCAGGATATGACACAAGGTCAATGTTTTTTAAGCAGAGTTTAACAGGTTTGAATTCAGAGTTTTCCTTCTCTTAGACTACTTGCATCACCAAGGCTGAAGAACCTAGTCTGCCCTACTATTTACCCATAGCTGGAGAGAGAATAATTGGATTCATGCCTTTTCCAAGGGTATTAGTGCTATGTGAAATGCAGTTAGCTAGGTCCAGGATTTGAAATTGTGTCGCCGTGTCCATTTCTTACGATCATAACCATTACACTACGGGCACCTCCACGGGACCTTAATATATGGCACTAAACAATGCGATAAAGAGGCTCCAATCCTGAAACTCTAGGGAATGTGGGGTACCTCTTCATTGCTATTACTCTCAGGTCCATTTTGACTCGGAGTGGTAGTATCTGATAGGGTCCCAACTAAGAGTCAAATAAAAGTGTTTGTTATGCAAACAAATAACCGGTTTTAAATCGAATCGTTAAATTTTAGAAGCATTACTTGAATCATTTAACTGTGTGGAAATAAATCAGTAATGTTGAACAGAATTTGGTGTTGAATAACAATACTTGAAACAGTTTAACTATGAGCAAAAACTGAATTTTTGTTATCACATCACAATAATTAGAATTATTTTACTGTGTACAAATGAAACTATTAGTGTAAGCGATACTTGTATGGCCTTTTTGGTTGGTTTGGAGTGTTACAATATACAATGAGAAAAATTTCATTTAAAACAAGACAAACAAGGAATATCTGAAATTTAAACAATTTTTATAAAACAATAAAGCGTCAACTTGGATTTGAATGTTCAGAAGTTCCCTTTTACAAGTAGTAAATTTTCAAACTGGTGGAAAGCCAGATGTTAGGAAAAAGGAGGAAAGGAAGAAAATGTTTTTAAAGAGTACTTATTCCTTTTTTCTTTCTTTCTTTTATGGTCAAGTAGTGGAACTTGCAGAAAAGTAGTTTCAGCTCTTAACTCGGGGGCGGACGCTACTTCGCGCTTGATCACTGTATCTATGTGCTTCCTGGGGTCTTATTTGTCCTCAATGCCTCGGTTCACAAAAATCCTGAGTATTTATCTCCCCCCATCGGCTCCAAACTCGTCGCTCCATAATCCTTCTCAATTTTGGCGCGACCACTTCCCATTGGCTACTTTAATTTTTATTATTTTATTTTTTTCTGATTTCTAACCGGATGGGTGCGTTTATACATTTTGTATGTGGCAGCCGACCAGTCAACATCCGGTTGTGAGTTTTATTGTTAATTTCTAAATCCCCACACTTGAAACCACTTCTCTGTAAGCAAACAAATGATTGATATTAGACAGAATTATAAGTGTTATATAGCAATAGTTGAAACCATTTAACTGTGTGCAAGCAAATCAGCTCTAGCTTGTTTAAAAATGTTATCCACAAAATATGCGTTTACAAATCATATATCTAATAAGTATAAACAAGATTTGGCTTGAAATAAACTGCGGGGGTTGATATGCCATAATACTTAATCGACCAACCAAAATATTACAAAATTTTGATTCACCTAAATTAGTTTTATAATCGATATTAGAAATGAAAAATGTATGTATGTATCGAAATCTTTAAAAAAAATCAAGCAATTGTGACCAACTCGTTATGCAACACTGCGGAACCAAATATGAAAGTTGTCATTCACGAAAGTACAAGATGGACTCTTAGACACGAATATTTATTGCTTCTACCATCTTACTATTTTTCCAGTTAAATGGGAAAAAAAATAGTGCAATGAATTGCGAGGCATACTCCTCTTTTGAGGGTGTGTCCACCGATCACCGAATAGTCACGGCGAAAATACGGTTAAGCCTACGAAAAAACGCCAAACGAACAGCGACCACCAAACACTATGACTGGGCCCTATTAAACAACAAAGATATAAGAGATAAATACGTATTAGAATTAAGAAACAGATTCGAAACACTACAAGAAAAGACGGAAAAAAGTACACCAAACGACGAATACGAAAATTTCGTCAATGCTCACCTCGAGGCAGCAGCAAAATACATTCCAACAAAAATTAAAACTAAATATAGAGTCCCATGGGAAACTTTAGCGGTGAGAGAAAAACGTGCACTAGTGAAAACAGCCTCCAAAAACTATCGAAAAAACCCAACAAACACAAATGCCTTAAAACTAAAAACGGCACAATATCAATTAGCAGGCATATATATAAAGGAACAGACAGAATACATTCAAAATCAGATAGATAAGATTAGAGACTCGGTGGAAGATAGACAATCTAGAATAGCCTGGCAAACAATAAACGAAGTGAGCAGAAGAAAGAACACAGCCAAAGCAAAACTTAAAGCAGCAAACCAACAAGAAAGAATAAAACTGTGGAAACAGCACTTCGAAAACTTACTTGGAAACCCACCAAAAATAACGCATGAACCAATCACCAGAATAATTAGCAAACAATTAGACATTAAACTAGGACCGTTCACACAAGAAGAACTCGACTCGGTTCTCAGAAAAATTAAAAATAGGAAAGCTGCAGGGCTGGACGAAATTCCCCCGGAAATATGGAAGACCAGACAATTCGACGACATACTGCTCCGACACTGCAACGCAGTATACAATCAAAATCCGATAGACAGATGGATGAAGGGATGCATACTCCTCTTCCCTAAAAAGGGGGACCTCGGATTAGCCAAAAACTACAGAGGCATAACACTTACATCCATAGCTGCCAAAATCTACAATGCCCTACTACGAAACCGAATAGAACCCAAAATCGACAACATACTTAGAAAAAACCAAAATGGCTTCCGAAGAAATAGATCCACGACCTCACAAATATTAACCATCCGCAGAATCCTTGAAGGTGTACGGGCAAAGAACCTACAAGCGACATTAATATTTGTCGACTTTACCAAGGCTTTCGACTCCATTCACAGAGGAAAGATGGAACAAATCCTACTAGCGTACGGCATACCTAAAGAAACCGTAGCGGCAATAACGATTCTCTATAGAAACACTAAAGTAAAAGTACGATCACCGGATGGAGACACAGAATACTTTGACATTGTAGCAGGAGTACTACAAGGGGACACGCTGGCCATGTACCTCTTTATCATTTGTCTAGACTACGTACTTAGAACATCGATTGACAAATCAAAGAGAATGGCTTCGAACTGACGAAGAAAAGAAGCAGAAGATACCCCGCAACAACAATTACCGATGCCGACTACGCCGATGACATAGCGATACTGGCAAATACACCTGACCAAGCCGAAATACTTCTGCATAGTTTGGAACGAGCAGCAGCAAGCATAGGCCTCTATGTTAATGCACACAAAACGGAATATATGTGCTATAACCAAACGGGGGACATCTCCACTCTAGAAGGAACCCCACTTAAACTAGTAGACAAATTCACGTACCTAGGAAGCAGCGTCGAATTAACCGAAAAGGACATCGAAACGAGGTTAACGAAAGCATGGACAGCTATCAATAGGCTATCGATTATATGGAAATCAGACCTAACCGATAAAATGAAACGCAGTTTCTTCCAGGCAGCGGTAACATCGATACTGCTATATGGATGCACTACATGGACGCTAACAAAACGACTGGAGAAGAAGCTAGATTGCAATTACACAAGAATGCTGCGTGCAATCCTGAACAAGTCCTGGCAGCAATACCCTACAAGACACCAACTGTACGGCCACCTGCCCCCTATCACGAAAACTATTCAAGTTAGACGAACCAGACATGCAGGACACTGCTGGAGAAGCAGAGATGAACTCATAAGAGATGCACTCTTATGGATCTCCACACATGGCCGCGCAAAAGCAGGACGACCAGCTCGAACGTACATTCAGCAGCTATGTGAGGATACAGGATGTTGTCCTGAAGACCTACCTAGGGCGATGAACGATAGGGAGGAGTGGCGAGAGAGGGTCAGGGATATCCGTGCTACCAGTGCGATATGATGATGATGATGACTATCTTACAGTAGTCGCCCGAAACGAGACCAATAGAATTAAAGGTATGTGTCAACTAACTGGAATGACAGAGGATTTATTTCGTGGTACACAAGACGAACAAATACAGACTTCTTCTTTAAAGATCGTCTCAACAGATTCTGGACTCGAACTGGAATTATCTGCTCAACTAAATAACTCACTGACTAACTCACCGACTGCACCACTACGTAATAGAACTCTTCTTATGTATATTTTGCTAATTATTCTCTAAACCAATCTGAAAATAACATGTTATCAAAAATTTTTAGCCACGTCATTCAAATCTCAGCTGACATCGTGTCCAAATGTTTATTTTAATATTTTGCTCACATCCGATTTCAAAACAAAACTTTATTATGACAGGAGTGACATGTAAATGCACCCAAAGCCAACCCAGTTGACATTTCTCACGCGAACCTTTACTTATGAAGTCAAACCCCTAGTTTTTAACTAACATACAATTTATCACTAAAATAAAATAATTAACTTAAGTAATCAATTAGATTCCTTGATTATATTACAGTTATCAACTGAAATGCAATGTAACCAGGTAATTCTTGTGATATGCTGACTTTTGAGATATGGTAAATTGTTATTCAAAGATGGTAGAATTTAATATCAGGAATCTGAGCAGGCAAAAAGGTCACTATTACTTTTATGTTCAAAGGATTTGTCCAAATGACGAGTACGCTGGATTCAATTTGACCAACTGATCAGCAGTGATGCCTTCCAGCAACGCCAATGGCTAAATCAGATGAAAGGAGGTTGTCTCACTTCATTAAAAATAGGTTAAAATACAGTCGTGTCGAAAATGACCGAATTGACCACGGTCAGCAATGGTGGGTACAGAGGTCATTTAGCAGAAGGGTATTCAAAGCAGCTGTTTGGAAGAATTTAACGTTTCTAAGGACGGAGAGAAGAAGCGAATGACGTAATTGTGATCGTCGAAGAATATGGACCAGTCAAGCCAAGTTCAGATCCTGCAAAAGGTTTTTAATTTTTCACTTCACGTTAATACCAGTAAAGGTTTGGTTTCCTTTCTCTATTTAATGGCATATCAACCTTCTTGGGTAGAAAGCTATGAGTCCAGATTAAAAGCGCGGAATGAGTAACCTGTCACCCAACTTTTGTAGACCTTATCTTTCCAATGTAGGTGTGGTTGTTGAAGGAAAAAGTATCGGTAAACAGCAATGAGATTTCCTAAATTAAATTTCTACTTTCTCGTTCCTCAATGATACTTGCATCGAAAAAATAAGGCTCGGCTTCCCGTTACCAGTCCATTGACCCAGTGGGTAGAGTTGTTGTATAGCCACAATACAACTGCACGTGTACATTTACAAATATACACTTACATGCGGAAACATCCTTAACCGGTAATAAACGAACGTCAATAACGAACGAATACACTTCTTTATAAAAATATAAATCACTCTCACTTTATTTTCGAAGGGGTGATGTTTGTTGTGTGTGAGAAATGAGTGGAGACAAGGACGGACTGCTGTATTGACCCAAGTTCTTCCTCGGCCATAGCAGCACTTCTTTCGCATCTTGGCTTGGGCTGCCGCTGGTTCTCACTTCGGCATCCTGTCTCCAACTGACTCGAACCGCTCGGACACCTGGTTAAATTATTTTCTAACGTTCACCTGCTTCCGCTGTTCTTCCGCTTATTTACACAGGTGCATCTCTTGACTGACGGCTCGGTCGAGGGTCAATATATGTTCGCCCGAGAGACCGCGGTACAATCCCAGATCGCGTCATACCAAAGACTCAAAAAATGGTACTTGATAGCTCCTTGCTTAACATTCTTTATTATAAGGCTCGTATTTAGAGTAAAGTGGTCCAATCATGGGAAAGAAGAATCTCCCTCCCCCTACACCTCGATATAGTAGCTGATGAAAAGAGAACTTTCGCCAACTTTACTTGCACAAACTTATCTCTTCTTTTCAATTAATAAATAAAATAGTAGGGAAAACTAGACTCTTTAGCCCTGGTAGGACAACTCATCTATGAGAAGGAAAACATCAGCATTCAAAACCTGAGGTGTATTGTTCGTAAGAATCTGTGGCACATTAGTGCACCCTTCTTCAGTTTTCTGATTCTACAAGAAGTGTGCTTGGTTCTAAAGAAACGTTTACCACAATAAGCAAACCATCTGTGTCGTTCATTTGAGATACAGTTAAAATCAATCAATCAATCAATCAATCAATATTATATATCATCGATATTTATACGTTACTTGTTGAATGCATCGGCTTTTCAAACTTTTCGAGATACGGATTTTCTAATCTCATATATTTTAACAAAGCTTGTTAAAAATTTCTCCGTTTTCATATTCTGGTGTAAATAAGAAATACTTGTAAAATCTGTCTCATACCAATTCTTTTACGATCCACGGAAGGTCAAGCTGACTTGGTGAAATTCACACAATGCACTTGACACAAATACAACCGATAACTTTCGCTGGAGGGTAAAATCCGTCTTACAATAGTTCAGAAAATCGACACAAGAAAGAAAAGATAGAAGAAGGCAAAAAAACATCCGGGCACTCTTTGTCCACGGATAAACCAATTAAAACTCGGGAGTTTTCCAGAGTATTAAAGCGTTCAATTTCCAATTCTTGAAATGGATTCAAACAATATATTTCTGCTAAGTTTTTGTACTTAATTTCTTTTTCCTTTTTTTTTTTTATATATATATATTGTCTCTTTCTTTCTTTCTTTTTCTTCTTTCTTTCTTTCTTTTTTCTTTCTTTTTTTTTCCTTTTCTTTTTATTGCTAAGCTTTTGATTTTATTATATCAATCTTTTGCTTTCGTTTTCCTTTCGCTATCTCGAGTTTATCGATTTAAATCTTGAAGATGAGGTGGAGATATATTCAAATGTTGATTCAATATGGGATTTGAGTGGGGTTTTTTTTCATAGTTTAATGTTCGTTTTTTTTTTGTTTTGTTTTGTTTTGTTTTTGTTTTTGTTTTATTTTGTTTCGTTTTGTCTGATTTTTTTTTTTTTTTTTCGTGTTTTGTTGATTTTTTTCCCAGCGTGTGAAAAGGGTTTCGATTCGATTTTTGGCTTGGCGCGTAAGTCAGCGCATGCGCTCACATATGTTCGAGGGCAGATAAATACAAAGCTTACACATCGAAAAGAAACATCCTGAGCCAGTCACTAACAAATGAATGAAGAAAAATATATACACGAGAAAAAGGTGCGACTTGAAGTTTCACGCATATTTACAAATTATTTATTCCATATAAAATCAGCATTTACATTTTCTCACGCGCACATACACAAAAAACCAAACACACACACACACACACACACACACACACACAAAAAAAAATATACATGCATACATACATATACATACATGCATAAAAAACCGTGGAGCACACACACAGAAAAACAAAACAAAACATAGGCACACAAAACTATTAAACACACACGCACATACAGAAAACCACAAAACACACCTGCATATGAACAAAATGATACACATACATACACAAAACCAAAAAACACATAAGTACGTACAGAAAATAACAAAAGGTACTTGCATATATACAAAACCACCATATACACACGAACTTTCACAGTATAATGATATTTACCTAACCCCTCCGCTCGGGCAGAATATGACACAAGGTCCATTTTTTTTTAAAGCGGAGTTTAACAGGTTTGAATTCAGAGTTTTCCTTCTCCTAGACTAGATGCCTCACCAAGGCTGAAGAACCTAGTCTGCCCTACTATTTACCCATAGCTGGAGGGAGAATAATTGGATTCATGCCTTTCCCAAGGGTATCAGTGCTATGTGGAATGTAATCAGTCTCGTCCAGGATTTGAACTCGTATCTCCGTGTCCATTTCCTACGACGATAACCACAGTATAATAAAGCACACATATACATATATAAAATCACAAAAGATATACACATATAATATTATCACAAAACGCACACACATAGACAGATGCAAAAAGCACCAAAAAATACGCTTATACACAAATTGATAATCACACACAATCTCAAGACCCCAAAAAAAACATGCATGAAATATATATATACAACTGTAAAACACATAGGCATATATAAAAAATCAGAAAAGGCTCACACACATACACAAAAACATGAAACATACACATATATGCAGGAAACTACGGGACACACATGCATATACGCAAAACCTAAAAAAAAAGAATATACACAAAACCTAAAAAAAAAGAATATACACAAAACCTAAAAAAAAAAGAATATACACAAAACCTAAAAAAAAAAAGAATATATACAAAACCTAAAAAAAAAAGAATATACACAAAACCTAAAAAAAAAAAAGAATATACACAAAACCTAAAAAAAAAAAAAGAATATGCACAAAACCTAAAAAAAAAAGAATATACACAAAACCTAAAAAAAAAAGAATATACACAAAACCTAAAAAAAAAAAAGAATATACACAAAACCTAAAAAAAAAAAGAATATACACAAAACCTAAAAAAAAAGAATATACACAAAACCTAAAAAAAAAGAATATACACAAAACCTAAAAAAAAAAAGAATATACACAAAACCTAAAAAAAAAGAATATACACAAAACCTAAAAAAAAAAGAATATACACAAAACCTAAAAGAAAAAGAATATATACAAAACCTAAAAAAAAAAGAATATACACAAAACCTAAAAAAAAAGAATAAACACAAAACCTAAAAAAAAAGAATATACACAAAACCTAAAAAAAAAGAATATACACAAAACCTAAAAAAAAAAGAATATACACAAAACCTAAAAAAAAAGAATATATACAAAACCTAAAAAAAAAAGAATATACACAAAACCTAAAAAAAAAAGAATAAACACAAAACCTAAAAAAAAAAGAATATACACAAAACCTAAAAAAAAAAGAATATACACAAAACCTTAAAAAAAAAACACGCATATTTAAAATTCTAAACGCACGCCCACATACACAAAACCTCAAAACATACCCAAATATAGAAAAAAAAACAGCAACCATCTACACACATATGCAACACCATAAAACTCAAACATGTAGAAAACCACAAACCTAACAAGCACAACACACGAATATACATAAAACTGCAAAACACATACACACAAACACAAAACTACAACACACATACACAAAAAACAGACACACGAAACAACAAACACATACACACATATACAAAACCACAAATACATGCATATAAGAAAATACAAGACACACACTCATACACACACACACACACACAGGCACACACACACACACACACACACACACGCACACCGAGGCACACACACAAGCACCAAATGAGAAAACATCCACGCATAGACACAAAATCGCAAAACACAAATGTTCATATACAATAACATAAAACATATACATAAGAATACACAAAATCACAAAACTCACATACACATACACAAAACTATAAAAACACACACGCACATATGCAAAACCACCAAGCACACACGCACAAATACAAAAACGGAAAACTATTGTGCGTTTACATTAAGCCATGAATATACATGTACATACACAAAACCAGAACATACACACGCATATACACAAAGACACACGCACACACACACATATATATATATATATATATATATATATATATATATTCACATGAATAAAATCACAAAGCATACTCACATATACACGAAAACACAAGGATACGCACATACACAAAACCAGAAAAGATGCATATATATTCGAAAAGCAGAAAGTCTACACTAATATTCCCAAAACCACAAAACACATATCACGAAACACGGCGTACACAGAAAACCAGAAAACAGACAGGTACATATACGAATCTACGAAACACACGCACATACAGAAAACCACAAAACGTATACACATCGAGACAAAACCACAAAACACACACATACATATAAACCAAATCACAAAACACACAGACACATACAGAAAGCCATAAAATGCACACACATATACATCAAACTACAAAACACACACACACACATACAGAGAGCCATAAAACACACACACATATACATCAAACTACAAAACACACACGCACATACAGAAAGCCATAAAACACACACACATATACATCAAACTACAAAACACACACGCACATACAGAAAGCCATAAAACACACACACATATACATCAAACTACAAAACACACACGCACATACAGAAAGCCATAAAACGCACACACATATACATCAAACTACAAAATACATACGCACATACAGAAAGCCATAAAACACACACACATATACATCAAACTACAAAATACACACGCATTACAGAAAGCCATAAAACACACACACATATACATCAAACTACAAAACACAACCGCAAATACAGAAAACCATAAAACGCACACACATATACATCAAACTACAAAACACACACACACATACAGAAAGCCATAAAACACAAACATATATACATCAAACTACAAAACACACACGCAAATACAGAAAACCATAAAACACACACACATATACATCAAACTACAAAATACACACGCAAATACAGAAAGCCATAAAACGCACACACATATACATCAAACTACAAAATACACACGCACATACAGAAAGCCATAAAACGCACAAACATATACATCAAACTACAAAACACACACGCACATACAGAAAGCCATAAAACGCACACACATATATAAATCAAACTACAAAACACACACGCAAATACAGAAAACCATAAAACACACACACATATACATCAAACTACAAAATACACACGCAAATACAGAAAGCCATAAAACGCACACACATATACATCAAACTACAAAACACACACGCAAATACAGAAAACCATAAAACGCACACACATATACATCAAACTACAAAATACACACGCACATACAGAAAGTCATAAAACGCACACACATATATATCAAACTACAAACACACACGCACATACAGAAAGCCATAAAACGCACACACATATATAAATCAAACTACAAAACACACACGCAAATACAGAAAACCATAAAACGCACACACATATACATCAAACTACAAAACACACACGCAAATACAGAAAGCTATAAAACACACACTCATATATATCAAACTACAAAACACACACGCAAATACAGAAAACCATAAAACGCACACACATATACATCAAACTACAAAATACACACGCACATACAGAAAGTCATAAAACGCACACACATATATATCAAACTACAAACACACACGCACATACAGAAAGCCATAAAACGCACACACATATACATCAAACTACAAAACACACACGCAAATACAGAAAAAAAAAACACAAAACGCAAACAGATATAGACCAAACCACAAAACATACGCGCAAATTCAGAAATCTACAATACGCACTTACATGTAGACCAAACTACAAAGCACACACATAATTATAGATCGAAACACACGCACACATACAAAAGCTATAAAAATCACAAACATTTAGACCCAACTATAAAACACATACATATAGACCAAACTACAAAATGCACCCGCACATACGGAAAACCATAAAACACACACACATACATATAGACTAAACCACAAAACACACATGCACATACAGAAAACCACAAAACGCAAACACATGTAGACCAAACCACAAAACACACACACACATACGGAAAAATATGAAATGCCAACACATAGACCAAACCATTAAATACACACATACATATAGATCTAAGCTCAAAACACACACACAAATACAGAAAACCACAAAACGCACTAACATATAGTCCAAACCACAAAACACACACACACACATACAGAAAACCACAAAACGCAAACACATATAGACCAAACCTCAAAACACACACACACACATAAAGAAAACTATAGAATACCCACACATATTGACCTAACCACTAAACACACATTTAAATATAGATCTAAATACAATACACACACATACATACAGAAAACCATGAAAAGCACACACATATAGACCCAACTATAAAACACATACATACATATAGATCAAACCACACAATACACACGCACACACAGAAAACCACAAAACGCACACACATATACACCAAACCACAGAACACACACCTACATACAGAAAACGGTAAAATGCACACACATATAGACCAAAGCACAAAACACACACATACATATAGACCTAACCACGAAACACATATATACATATAGACCTAATCACACAATACACACGCACTCATAGAAAACCCCAAAACGCAAACATATATAGACCAAACCACAAAACACACACCCAAATATACAAATATAATAATCAGTTTTTTTGAAACGACTTTGCAACGATAAATATATACATAATTCAATGCATATCCGTAAAATATTATCGAGCATAGATGAATGTTCACAAATGTTTTTTATGCGGTTGAAGACATTGTTTATCGCTATGTTTGTAACAGCAGCAGTCAATATATCTGATGTATTATAAAATTCTGTGCTAATTAAAATATGTTAACCATGAAACAAAAATGGTGAGGGGGGCACTGAGAAATATCACAATAAACATTAATGGATTGAATAAATGTCACAGTCCTGCCGAAGAGACTTAGAATACGCTGACTGTATCACCTGCTGAGGGTAACCCCACCGCAAGAAAAAAATTGATGTTCTTGGAATAACATTAAACCGTAGCTGATGGTGGGATTCCAGTTCTGGAGATATGACGATTGTAGAGTACAACTTCGATGCCATTACTCCCAGGTCCATTCTGACTCGTTGTGGTAGTAACTATTCAGTTCCCATCTGTGTGTAAAATAGAAAAGAGAAGAAAAATAAAATTAAAGAACAGAAATAGGAAAAGAAAAAGTAATTTGTCATAAATTTGTCATATTGCTTATATCGTATTCAGACTCGTGTCTTCATTTTGGTTTGTGCCAGTACTCCCAGGTCCACTCAAACTCGGAGTGGTAGTACCTGATAGTGTCACATTTATGAATAAAATAAATTTGTTTAGAAATTATTCGATTTCGATAGAACAGAGGATAAAAAAATTCTGAAGAATCAACTATACGAAAATGTAAATGTGAAGGTGATTCCCTAACCTCGAATCATAAAATAACCCTAAAAGAGCTGACATACCGTTAGAATTAATCTATAAATCATTTATGTCGATAAAGAATATCGGAAATAAGAAGAATATAAAAACAATAAGTTGTTGAAATTAGTTCATTCGTTTAATTGATCATGTGCCAAATCCTTTCAGTGTGAAGGGTTTGAGTAAATATATACTTTGCGTGTTTCCTTTCGTGCTAATGCCCTTGGGAAAATATATGAATCAATCCATTTTCCTCAGCTATGGGTATATACAAGGAGGGAAGCTATGGGTATATACGTGGAGGTGCCTGTGGTGTAATGGTTATCGTCGTAGAAAATGGACACAAAGACACGAGTTCAAATCCTGGACGAGACTGACTGCATTACACATAGCACTAATACCCTTGGGAAAGGAATGAATCCAATTAATCTCCCTCCAGCTATGGGTAAATAGTAGGACAGACTAGGTTCTTCAGCCTTGGTGAGGCAAATAATCTAGGAGAAGGAAAACTCTGAATTCAAACCTGCTAAACTGCGCTTAAAAATTGACCTTGTGTCATATCCTGCCCCAGCGGAAGGGTTGGTAAATATGATATACAAGGAAGGAAGACCGTTTTCTTTAACTTTGGTACAGCAACGAGTCTAAGAAAAAGAAGAATCTAAATTGAAACTAGCTTTACTCTGCTTAAAATTAGCCTCGTAGCATATCCTGCTGATGAAAAAGGATTTCGGTAAATATGCAGAAAACCCACAGATATATACAAAGGATACACATACACATACATAAAACATAGACTTGCGCAAATAACGACGCAGAAAATACACATACATACAAACATTTAAAAGGGGGTTGTCCTCGTGATGTAATGGTTAAAACGATGGACTGCGGAATCGTAGTACGCGAGTTCGTACTCCAATCGCGCTATTACGTTCACTCTCGGACAAATACCCTTGGGAAAGGTATGAACCCCCTTATCCTCCCAGCTGTGGATGAAATAATACCACTACTGTTCTTCTAAGAGATTAGCTTTAGCATTAAATATCCTACAAAGGTTGATATGTCATAAAACAAAGAAACCAAACCAAACCAAACACATTTAAAAGCACATGTACACATGTTGTATTGTGGCATGCTGGCATAAGGAAGAGATGAATGATGAACAGACATGGAAGAAGAATGAATATCACATTTCGTTTTAAAAATATTACTCTCACACTTTATTCTCGAAAGGGGTCAAAGCTGACGAAAATGTGAGAGAGACAGAGAAAGACGGACAGACTGAGACGAATACAGACTGCCATGTTGACCAATAACTTCTTCTCTTGACAATACCACGCTGTATTATCTTCAAGGACCCACTTATCCCTTCTTCTGATTCTCGGCCAGGGGGTACTCAACCTGAGGCCAAGTGTAGGACGCTGCTCCAGCAGGGTACCTAGCCACTCGCTGGCGCTCCCAATACTGACCGCTCTCTTCTGGTCGCAAGTGGGTCTGACTCACGACTAAGACTCACACTGCCCGTATCTCAAGTGGGCATCTGCATATTTTCACAGACTGCATTTGCGTATTTTCACAAGTGCGTCCTGTGCAGAGAATCTTTGATCGACAACTCGGTCAAGGGTCAATATGCAACACACAAACATAAAAATTCCATATATACACCACCAAAAAACATATATACAGACGCACGTACACAAAATATGCACTCCTAAGAAGATAGACTAAGCACACAAACACATAAGCGAAATGGATACATATTAAACATGCAGGCATATAAAAAGGAACACACAAGCCGATGGACAAAATATACAGGTACCCAAAAACACATCATCATCATCATGTCGTGTTAGTAGCACGGACATCCCTGAACCTCTCTCGCCACTTTTCCCTATCGTTCATCGCCTCAGGCAGGTCCTCAGGACAACACTCCGTATCCTCACATAGTTGCTGAATGTATGTTCGTGCTATTCGTCCTGCTTTTGCACGACCATGTGTGGGGGTCTATAACAGTGCATCACTTATGAGTTCGTTCCTGCTTCTCCAGCAGTGTCCTGCATGTCTGTTTCGTCTAACTTGAATAGTTTTCGTGATAGGAGGCAGGTGGCCGTACAGTTGTTGTCTTGTGGGGTGTTGCCGCCAGGACTTGGATGCACTACATGGACTCTAACAAAACGGCTGGAGAAGAAGCTAGACGGCAATTACACAAGAATGCTGCAAGCAATCTTGAACAAAAACACATACAGATGCATAAAATAAGCAGATACCTAAAACACACATAATCAAACCCACAAAATATACAGGTACCCGAAATACACTCAAGCATATCCTAAAATACACGGGTACACAAAATACATACCAGCAGATGCACGAAATACATAGGTAACCAAAATATACACAGGCTGATGCTCAAATACACAGGTACACAAAATACATGCCAGCAGATTTACAAAATACACAGTTACCCAAAATACATACAAGCAGATGCTCAAATACACGGGTACGAAAATACATACAAGCAGGTGCACACAATACACAGGTACCCTAAATACACCAATCAGATACTCAAATACACAGGTACACAAAATACATGCCAGCAGATATACAAAATACACAGTTACCCAAAATACATACAAGCAGATGCTCAAATACACGGGTACACAAAATACATACAAGCAGATGCATAAAATACGTTGGTACCCAATATATATTCAGATGTACTAAATATACATAGATACTCAAAATGACACAAGCTGATGCAAAAAATTACATGTACACAAAATATGCACCAGCAGATGTACGAATACATAGGTACCCAAAATATACATAAGCAAATCCACAAAATACACAGTTACCGAAAAATGCACACAAGCAGATGAAAAAAACATGTACGTACACAAAATACGTACAAACAGATGTACAAAATACACAGGTATCCAAAGTACACACAAGCAGATGCACAAAAAACACAGGTGTACTGACACACACATAATTAAAGAAACACACCCGTAAATTGAAAATAATTCATACATAAACGCATCGAGCACACAAACATACATAAATATACACACATGAAACACACACATACACACATATGTAGCAGAAAGAAAATTGAATTTTTGTTTGGCGCGTAATTCAATTTGACCGTTAAAGTCACCGAACATTTTCACCCAATCAGGATGACTTGTCCGATTCAGCCCGAACCATATTTCCTAGCAGCACCAAAAATTTTTAAAAGCCCGCGAATCTCTCTCTCTCTCTCTCTCTCTCTCGCTCAGAAATACTCAACGGGAACGGATGTTTTAACGTCTGTTCCTGAATAGAGTAGCCGCATCAACCATTATGAGGAGAGCCATCTAGTTTACGGACACCCTTGGGTCTATTCTTCAAGACCAAGGGAATCTAGTTAAAAACAAATTAGATGATACACTCTAACAACTTCCTACCTTCTTTCCTTACTACTAGTCTCGCAGCATACCAGCGTAAAACCCTTTACTTCATGCTGCCATTAAAACCTTCCTTTAAAACCTAACGACATCTTCGTTCTTCTCCACCACCTTTATTTTCCATCAACATTTAGCGAGGGGATAACGCTACCAACGAAATACAAACACAACCAACATAACCAACGCAAAACCAACTTAAACCTAAAAACCCAATTATAATAATAATAATAATGTTATCCCCATCGCTATAAAAGGAGGCCTTCCGACTTCTGAGAACACGCAACCACATATAAAAACAAATTAAATATACCACTACAAAATGGAAATTAAATATCAAAAACACAATATATCACCTACTACACATACACGAATGATGTGCCCACGAAAAAAAACCATCTTAAATACGTAAAATAAGCACATACAACTGCTGATACCAAATGCATACCCACAAATAAACAGTGACTCGTCAAACCGGACTGTTCGAAAACGTCAAAATAGATGACGTTCTGTCTTTCTTGCGAGAGACCGGGTTGTACGAAAAAATATGACGAATTAAAACTGGTTCATCATGTGCAAACAAATGAAATCCTGCTTATAGACAATTTTACCTATTAAGTATTCGTCCAGAAATCCTTGATTGAATGCATACACATATGGACAGAAGTTGGCGTTAAACAACCTACAAAGGTTGATACGCCATAAAACCCAAACAACCAACCAACCACAAATAAACGAGCACGCAAACAAATAAAAAATATATGAAAATATTCATGGACACACGTAAAAACACACAAAAAACACAGACACAATAAAAGGATACACACCCTGTCTCCAAAGCAGACAAGCCCACACACCAAAAAAATACACATACGTGCATGTACAATACACACGTGCGCGCACACACACACTGAAAAGAAGAAAAAAAAAGCAAACTGATGGACACATCTCGCATACAGACGCACGTCTGGATAAACATAAAGACGATGAAAGACACTTTATACGACTTAGTGATGACTGGAAATGGGACTGTGTCATCCTGCTTCGTGTTCCGTTTCCTTTTTTCTTTTAATTTCTTTTTCTTTTTCTTTTTTTTTATGCTGTTTTTTGTTTTATTTAGTTTTGTATTTTTTTATGTTGTCTTTGTTTGAATTGTTATTTTGTTTTTTGTTTTTTGTTTTTTTGATGGTTTTTTTTTTTGCATTTTTGGGGAGTCTTATTTTGTTTTTGTTTTTTATTTGGTGGAGGGTTGTGATGCATTTTTTATTTTTAGTTTTTTTTTTCTTCTTGTGTTTGTTTTTGCTTTGCATAGTTTTTCCTTCATCCATTTGTTTTTGTTTCCTATTTTGTCTTTTTTAAAAATGTTTTTCGGTTTTTTGTTTGGTATTGCTTTATTTATTTATTTATTTATTTATTTTTTGTTTCTCTTGTTTGTTTTTGTTTTTATTGATTTTTGGAGGGGTAACTTCTGTTATCTTTTGTTTCGATTTTTCTATTTTGTGATTTTTTTTTATTTTCTGTTTTGTTTTTATTTTTTTTATTTTGTGGATTCTTTTTTATTTTTTTTTATTTTATTTTGTTTCTCTTGTTTGTTAGTTTTTTTGTTTTTATTGATTGGTGGGGTTACTTCTGTTTTCTTTTGTTTTGATTTTTCTATTTTGCGAATTTTGGGGGGTTTTCTTTTTTTGTTTTTTTGTTGTTTTTTTTTGTGCATTCTTTTTTACTTTTGTTTTTATTTTGATTTTCTTGTTTGTTTGTTTTTTGTTTTTTTATTGATTTGGGGAGGGGTAATTCTGTTTTCTTTTGTTTTGATTTTTCTATTTTGTGAATTTTTGAGGTTTTCTGTTTATTTTTTTTTTTGTTTTTTCTTTTGCGTATTTTTTTTATTTTTGTTTTTATTTTGTTTTAAGGGGATGGTGGGGAGGTCTGCCTTTTAGCTTGTTTTTTTTCTTTTTTGTTGCTTTCTTTTTCGAAAGAGGATTTTATATCTTGGCAACATAAAATATCAGCTGATAATGACATTATTAACTCCCAGCTATTGGCTAAATAGCACCACTACTCTTCTTGAGCAATCACTTCGACATAAAATAACCCACGAAGGTTGATATGCCTTTAAATAAAGAAACCATAACGGGACATATTGTTTTGAGATAACTCATTTTATTACATACACATATACATACACAGACACGCATCTACACAGACAAACACATAACACACACACACACACACACACACAGAGTCACACACATATATATATATATATATACAAAGACACTCGCTACACACGCGCGCGTGTATATATATATATATATATATATATATATATATATATATATATATATATCCACACATACACGCGCACACGCATATATATATACACAAGCATATATATACACAAACATGCAAATTACACACGCGTGCATATATATATATATATACATGCAGAGGCATATACATATATACACACACACACACACACGCATACACACACACGCGCGCGCATATATATATATATATATATATGTATAGACGCACACGCATATATATACACACATGCATATACACACACATTACACACACGTACATATACACATATATATATAGACATACACGCATATATATATATATATGTGTGTGTGTGTGTGTGTGTGTGTATGTGTGTGTATACACATGCATATCTATCAAGACATTACACTCACACACCAACGCACATATATATACACAGGCAGACGCATGTACACACAGACACCTATATTCACACCCACACGCGTGAATACACACACACACACACACACACACATATATATATATATATATATATATATATATATATATATATATATATATACGTAGGTTGATTCAAAAGTAACTTCCTATTCTGAAATACTTAAAGTTTATTTATATCTATAATTATAGTTAAGAAATAAATGATTTAAATTTTGGAATAGGGAGTTTCTTTTCAATCGCCCGGTATATATATTGACTACCGCTTCTTTACAGAAGTAGGTCATCTCCTCAAATCTGCTAAAAGTTCCCGCGAGAGCGCATGTGACTCCTGAGGCCAACTTAATCTTTGCAAGCACTGGCGCATACGTGACAAGCAAAATAACCGTCTTTGTCGTTGACATTAGCCCCGTATTGCTTGATATCATGAAATCTCATATGACTTGCAAGTCCGGCTTTGGAAAAACCAACCGAACTGCAGTTGTAACGAAGATGTTCAGGTTGAAAAGTGTCCAGGTTCGAGGACAGGTCCTGCTTTCGAAGTGCACGTTTCAGGATGGAGTGTTCGATTCTCCCTACTTCAAATATCTTACATCCATCGTACATCACTTTTTCCCATCTTGATCGATTTTCCGTGATCAGCTTATAGTCTGCAAGATATACCGTAAGCGTCCAAAGGTTGTTTTCTGTATAGAGGGTTTCAATATACATGGGACCTATGGGAGTGCTTATAACTCTAATAATTATAATCTTGTGTTCTTTTGTTGTTGTTATTGTTGTTGTTGTTGTTGTTGTTGCTGCTGTTGTTTCAGATTTGAAAATAGTACACTATAAGTAAGTAAAGTTGTCTCCCTTTTGTCGAGGGTGACCAGAAGGCTCCCTTTTCAATAGCTACTACACCGAGGTGTAAGGGAGGGCGCTACTCCTTTCCCTGGACTGCTCTACTTTACCCTTGATACGTACCTTTTAATGCTGAGTGTTAAGCGAGGAGGTGTCAACTATCATTTTTAGTCTTTGGTATGACGTTACCAGGGATTGAACACAGGTCTCCCGGATCATTGGCGAAAGCAACTATTAATTCTTGATCACAATGCCTTGGATAAGAGAAGAAACATATTTAGCGTCACTTATTTGGAGACAAAATCATTCAAAATTGTCTCAAAATAGATCCAACCCATAAATAAGATAATAAATAAGATAATGGTTTATTACTGAGACAAAAAAACTCAAAAAAGAATTGTATGTACGAGAAGATGATATAATAACAATTAAAAAAAACATTGATTTGATATCTCTTCCTCAAAGGATGCATGTTTTACAGGAGGGGTTCCAAATGACCGATATTGCCTTGTCTCAGTAATATCATATCAATAGGTTGCATCTATTTTGAGATACTCTGTACATGCTAAAAAAAAGGCTGTGCTACCCACAAAGCCTTTATCAGATAATAATTTTGGAGTTCGGCATGGTATTATAGGAACTCCAAGGTTCATGTCTTAATTTAGTTAAATAGTATCAGTATTATACTTCTACTAATTGGTTCTTCTGAAAGCTTTGGCATTAAATAACCCACGAAGATTGGTATGCCATTAAAGAAACCAAATAAGTGAAACTGCCTTATCAACCAAATTACACACATATATAAACACGCTAAACTGACTTACACAAAATAAAGAGGTGTCCAGAGTATGATATTAAACTAAATTTGAAGCTACGACACTAGTTGTAGAGTTTGGAGAATATGGAGAACCTCTTCATTACTTTTAGATAAGCCCAAACCCCAAAGTGGTAGTCCTAACTATGGCTCAAATCGAACTATACAGCCACTTGATTATCATCATGTCGTGCTGCTATTATGGATTTCCCCGACTCTTTCTCTCGTCATTCGTCATTATCAGCCATAGCTTGCGGCTGGTCTTCTTGACTACATCCTACGTCCGTACTGAGCAATTGTTGATAAGTTGATCGTCCAACACTTGCACGTCCGTGTGCAGGGGTCCATAAGAGAACGTCACTTATGAATTCATCCTTACTTTTCCAGCAGTGTCCTTCATATCTTGCTCGTCTTACTTGGATCATTTTAGAGATGAGAGGGAGATGGTCATACAACTGCTTTTTTGTGGGATGTTGCTTCCATAATTTGTTCACAATAGCTCGTAGCATTCTTGTGCAATTCCCATTTAGTTCTTTTTCCATACGCTTAGTCAGCGTCCATGTGGTGCATCCATACAGTAGAATTAACACGATCACTACATGGAAAAAATTGCGTTTTATTTTATTAGATCAGTCTGTTTTCTGTATGATCGATAACCTAACGATAGCAGTCCATGTTTTTGTCAGTAGCATATTGATGTCATTTTCAGTAGATGAGACGCTGCTTCCGAGGTACGTGAACTTGTCCACTAGTTTCAGAGAACCATAATTTAGAGTGGAGATGTGTCTTTCTTTTTTATTAAAACATATGTACTCCGTTTGGTCTGCATTCACATGGAGGCCAGTCCCACCTGCTGCCTGCTCCAGACAATGCAAAAGGGATTCGGCTGGGGTAGGTGTATTTGCCAGAAGCGTTATGTCATCTGCGTAGTCTGCGTCTGTAATAGTTTATGCTGGGCATTGTCTGCTTTTTGCCTTTTTTAGTGTAAAACCATTTTCTTTCATTATATCGATCGACATTCGAAGTACGTCGTCAAGACGGATTATGAACAGATATGGGGCGAATGTAAAACTCCAGCAAAAATCTTAAAGAAGTCTAAAGACGAAATTAACATCTCGCTCACTGTATTATATAATTACGGAATGATTTTTTTATATTAATCATTTTTCGTTAATTATATTTTATCATTCGGTTTTGGTTTGTAACACTATGTAGGTGGCCCGCCAAGCAGACGATTCCTTTGTCTGTTTTGGCGCGAAACCAGACAAAGGGTTTGGGACATGAGATCTCGGCGTGACTGGAAGTGGTAAGGGGACGTGAGAAGAGAGTTGGTTGGACAAAGGAACTCGAAGTTGGAGTTGGCGAAGGGTGACGAGAATGACCAGTCGACACCGGAGCAGAGAAACGAGTCGGCATGTGTGAGGTCTAGTACCAGTGAAAGAAGACCAATCAAGATGGGTTGGAATTCCTAGTAGCGTTGAAGAATTTTCGCTCGAATCCACGCTAGCGTTAGTCTACACATGCACACAGGAAATGCAGTGTTGCATAACTCCCTTCTTGCGCTTGAATTAACCCAAGCATATTGATCGTTTGTTCTTTTTTTTTCCAACTCCCTCGATTGTATTTCTTGTAGCGGTAAAGAAGTGTGCGTTGCCCCTATCGGAACCACTAGTTGATCACCGGCCGTAAAGAAGTGAAATGGTTCGAAGAGTTGATATAACGTGTGGGCCGAAGGGGGAACGTCACAGGTTGGGCTTTGAACTATTCGGCTATTAGTGCAGGTGCACACACCTTGAGTACGGTTCACGCTCGCGCGCAGAGGTTATGACAATCACAAATATCATAATAAAAAACCCAGAGAGGAAATGAGACTGGGGTGTGAATGACGTCATGCCCGGAAGCGATGGGCTGAGAATTTGGTGATGCAATTAGTTGAGATTTGACTCTAGGCTGGGCCAGTCCAGCTGGGGAGTTGAGTGTGGGCGATGTAGGAACAGTCAGCATAGTTAAAATTGTGTCTCTCTCTCCTCGTGTCAAAAGACTTAAAGTCAAGAAGTGAATAAACGTTTCGTACCTGAACAATGGAGTGTCGTCAGTGTTTCGTATTTCCCTTCATCTGTATATTTGTATAGTTGTATCATGGCTATACAACAACTGGATAGCGAATACATTCAATCACTTAAAAAAAAGTATTTTTCTATTGGTTATTTGAAACCGTACTGCAGTGTGCAAATCGATCATATCTGATAATGATACTTGATAAATAGAATTACTAATCTTGAATATAGATAGTTGAAATCATTTAACTGTGTGCAAACAAATGAGTTCTCACGTTCATGTTACATACAAATTAGCATAGAAATATATATATATATATATATATATATATATATATATATATATATATATATACACGAGGTGCATACAATAAATTTCCAGACTTTTTTCGTATGGGCATTTAACATTGTCGTAGACTCTTGAAAACTCAGTATGTTATTGCTATACATCTTATGAGATGACTGACCAATTTTTATGATTTCAAGTTCTAATCAACAGCTACAGCAGCAATTGGAATTGGCAACCGTAGTAGCAACAACATGAAAGCTACAACACCGAGGTGTATGGGAGGGCACTACTCCTTTCCCTGGATTGGTCCACTTTACCCTTGATACATACCTTATGTTGCTGAGTATTAAGCAAGGAGGTATCAAGTACCATTTTAAAAGTCTTTAGTATGACGCGACCTGGGATTGAACCCAGGTCTCCCGACCCAATTGCGAACACTCTACCCTCTTGGCCAATGAGCCACTTTAGTTGGGGGTGTCCTCGTGGTGTAATGGTTAAAGCGATGGACTGTGGAATCGTAGTAAGCGAGTTCGTACTCCAGTCGCGCTATTACGTTCACTTTCGGGCAAATACCCTGGGGAAAGGTATGAACCTCCTTATCCTCCCAGCTATGGGTTAAATATTAACAGTACTGTTCTTCTAGGAGAATGGCTTTGGCATCAAATAACCTACAAAGGTTGATATGCCATTAAACAACTAAGCAATTGGAATAAACCCTACTAAACCCTGATTTTCACAGCTGGTGAATTTCAAAAATGTAATCTGACACTTTAGAAGAACGATATGCAATAAAATTCTGTTTTAAACTTGGAGAAAATGCCACAGAAACGTGTGGAATGCTTCAGACTGCTTTTGGAGCATCTTGGATGAATGGAGTATCAGTTTTTGAGTGGCATAAGATATTCAAAGAAGGAAGGGAGTCTGTGAGGGATGATGAGAGGTGTGGGAGGAGTAAGGAAGTCAATACACCAGAGTTGGTTGGCCAAAAGGTTAGGGTTAGGGTTACTATGTTGAGGTTTTTAAAGGAGTTCAAAAAGAGATTCAGTCGGAAGAGGACAGCACTTTTCAAATCGAGTCAGTGGCATTTTCACCAAGACAATACACCAGTCAACAACTCCATCCTTGTCACAGACTATTTAACCAAGATGGGTATCATTTGCACACAGTTGTAAGGTTTCAAGTATTCCTATATAATGATGATGATCATCATCATCATGCCGTGCCGCTAGCACGGATATCCCTGACACTCTCTCGCCACTTCTCCCTATTGTTCATCGCCTCTGGCAGGTCTTCAGAGCTACATCCCGTATCCTCACATAGCTACTGTATGTATGTTCGTGCTGGTCGTCCTGCTTTTGAAGAAAGCGTTTCTTTTTATGATAGCAATTTGTTTGAACAAAGTTATATGGTTTCAAGTAACTAATTACAATCTTTAGTAAAAAAAAGAATCACTAAACTGGTTGACATACCGTTAAAAAACAATCGTAATTAGGGTTTGGAGTCAATTGAGGCCGAGTAAATTATTTCATCAAAAGAAGAAAAGTGCATATTAAAGATAATTGTTTTATTTTTAATCAATTATTTGTTTTTTCAGGAAATAATAACTGATTTTTTAAAATATATCTATTTCTGAATTAATGAATATAAACAGTGTTTTAATCAGTTCAAATAAGGATTCCTGAACATCTTTTTATCGATTAACAAGGTTATTTATGCCTATTCAATAAAACTTTGAGAGCAAGAAATCTTTAAATACAGTTTTTACTTATCTTTTCGAACAAAAGGTTTTTGGTGTAAAAAGTGTCCAGTTGCTTGAAAAAATGGTAGTCAGTGGGTAAGAGATCAGGAAAATATGTGGCCGAGCAATGTCACCCTAGTAATATCTGGAAGAATAGTGTCATCCTAACAAGGTGTGGCCGAGCAGTGTCATCCTGGCAACATGTTGCCGAGCAATGTCATCCTAAGAAAATGTGGCCGAGCAGTGTCATCACAGCAACATGTGGCCGGATAATGTCATCCTGACAACATGTGACTGAATAGTGTCATCCTGGCAACATATGGCCGAACAGTGTTATCCTGGCAACATGTGGCCGAGCAGTGTCATGAAAAAAAATAATGACTAAGTTTGAACACATTGAAAAGGTAAACCCATCACCTTTCTTTTCATCTTTCATATAACCTTCAAAATCAAATTTCGAAAGAAGTGATCCAAAATTAGCAAAGAGGACACCTTAATCATTTGGAATGTAGATTTTTATACCAATATAATTAAAATAATTTGTTAGAATGTGCTTTAAACAGTTTATACTAAACTTGAACTGTATTTTCCGAAAAACGTAACGATATGTTGTTTAATATTTCTCAAAAGTATTTTACCCTGTTCGCAAGCAAACCTGCATATCACAAACCAAGGTAAATAGACAACAAATCATAATACTATGTCTAAAAAACGACTTATCTTAAAATCTTGTCATTCCTAAAAATGAACGTTTAAATCTATATAACTAATTTACAAAATAAAATGCATTTATCAGCTATTAAAGGAAAAATAATGAAAAATAAAACACAAGGTTGCAGGAAAAGATAATCCAAAAAAAAAGTAAAGTTGGCAACCGTAATCGAGGGCCACTCGAAAGCTCCCTTTTCAATTCCTACTTCACCGAGGTGTAGGAGATGGCGCTACTCCTTTCACAGGATTGCTCATTTTTACCCTTGATCCATACCTTTAAATGCTGAGATTTAAGCAAGGAAGAAATCAAGTACCTTTTTTTTTAGTCTTTGATATCTCTATGGATGATATTAATGGCAAAAATGAAAAGGAACAAGAAACCTACATCCAAACTATCAGAATCTACTGTTGAGACATAGAAATGGAATTGGTGATTGAAAAATGTGTCATGCTTATAATGAATAAAGAGAAGAAAACAAAAGGAATTGAACTACCTAAGCAGGAATACATCAGAAAATTTAAAAGATGCATACGGCTGTGAATCTTAAAACCAATTGATCAATGGTTACATCTCATTGTATATCAACCCTTGTAGGTAATTGAATACAAAATCCAGTTAATGCATACATTATATATATATATATATATATATATATATATATATATATATATATATATATATATAATTTTAAAAAAGTATAGAGTTAACTTGAGAATTAATGTAGATGAATAAATAAAATAAAATATTAAATAGAAAATTATGAAAAAGTATATCATACATACGTACTACTCATAAAAAGTTTAACTGATTAATGGTTTCTAAATAGTTTTGAAATTTTAAAATATTTTAAATAAATTAGATATTTGTTTAGTTTAATATATCTATTACTGTATCATTACGTAAGGTTATTAATCAAAGTTTAAATCTAATTTAATATAAAATCTGTAATTTAGGTCAAAATGTAATTAAAAAACTAAATTTTTTAAAAAATAAATTTACTACATTTCTAACCGAAATTAAAATTAAAAACGGAAGTGGGCTGAATGAGGAGATAACTCTTCACCTCCCTGCTATCCCCTCCCACTTTTTTCTGTGTCTATTCTAGATTTTTTTTTTATCTAAAAGATCTGAAGAAGTCCTGTTAATTTTTTTTCGTGTTTTTGAAAATTTCAAAAATGCGTAACAGGATGGAAATAAATTTATAATCCTATGTGACCGGTTTTGTTGTTTTTCTTAAAGAAAGTATATATATATATATATATATGATTTGTAAACGAATAATTTCTAGGGAACATTATTTCTAAACTAGCAAATGTGCAGTTGTTGGCACACAGTTAAATGATTTGAAGTATTGGTATCTAACTCTAATAATTCAGTTCCACGATAACCATTCCGTTGTACGCAGTTAGATGGTTTCCAAGATAGCAAATGATTAAAAATTTCGATTTTGTACATAAATGGAATCCTAACAGGTACTACCACTCTTGGCCATAGTGGACTTGGAAGTAATAGTAATGAATGGGTACTCCACATTCCCTAAAGGTCCAGGACTGGAACCTTACGATGGGATGGTTTTGTATCATATCCAGGACACTTACTGGGTTGGGGGTCTTATTCCTTGCAGAGATGCCGTCGGCATATTCCCGACACTCCAAGCCCAATCTATTGGCCTGGAATATTAAAAGCGAACACCACCAAGCAACCAGCGCTGAAAGAAAAAGTAAGAAATGAGTACCTCGAAAAAAGAGAAAAACTTATCAAAACCAAATTCTGCAGCAGAAATCCCATCAAAAGATTAAATACCTGAGCAGTCGTTCTTATAAGATACTCAGAACAATTCTTAAAATAAACAAAGTTGGAACAAAGATAGCTAAACCTAAAAATAAGAAACTTGATGACAGCGCACAAGGCCTAAGCGATGACATTAGCAGACTCTATGTGTCGAGAAAAGAGGAAGACGAAAAATCGCTGGCATTGGGGATAGCGTAAATTTAACAATTCAAGGACCGGAAGAATACACAAAAAGGTACAAAGAAAGACTGATGACAGCAGATATTAATAACAGCTATAAAGACGGAAAGAACGTAAGGAAGGAAAGCCCCAAAATTGACACTGGATTGTCCACGTGGACACGTAGCGCAGTGAATATAAGCGTTGGTTTTAAACAGTTCTAAGTGACAGTTATCTCTGGACTGCAGATCCAATCCTGGTTAAGGGTGACAGTAATATAGAATAATAATTAACACAGCTTAACATTTGTACCCAGCTATGAAGAGCAGAACGAGAGCAGAGTACCCCTGTGAATCGAATAAAGGGTTGGGTTCGAAGTTCCGTGGCAAATCCCGATTACGACAAGAAGGCTCCCGAGTTCGAAAAGAGATACCTGAAGAAGGCCGGAGGGCACATCGGCCGAAACGTTTGACAGACATGAATAAAGATGAGGTTAATAGTCCGAAGAATCGTAATACTACAAAAACAACTGTATGTATATTTCAACCGAAAAACTAAAAATGTTTCTCGAAACTTCTATTGTAAAAATTTCATCGAAGGAATGCATATGATTTGTCCAAAAGCAATTCCAATTTGAGAAGTTTTAAGAATCTTTGTTGCTTTCGACAGTTTTATATAATTTGCTAAAATGCTTAAGTCATGTTTGAAATCAGATTAATTTTAGAAAATTTCAATTTTTATGATCTTATGGATGCGAGTAATTTAACAAAGTTACACGAAAGTATCTTGAAATAAGGAAGTTGCTGACCTTAGTTGACGGTGACCAGAAGACTCCCTTTTAAAATCTTGAAATACTAGAGGTTAAATCCTCGAAACAACTTCAGAATCTCCTGTAAGCCTTGTTTAAATTGATAAATGCTGCCATTATCCTTGCCTTCAGTTCATCTTCGTTGTTGTACGGAGTTTTGTTAGTCAGTCGTTCAACCGCACTCCTCTAATAATAACTAAGTTGATTGCAGTTTGATGAGTTAGGCGACCAGGTTTTAGGAGTGATTTGGTCGCAGAAATTTTCTTACTGCCAAGATTGGGTTTCCTGTTTTTGTGGTATGGCGCAGCGTCCTGTTGCCACACGTAGCGTCATCTAACAGCCACTTTCTTGAACTAGTGCTGCACTATCTCCCCATGTCACATAATGTAGGCAACAGTGTTGAATCTACGGCCATGTGAGAAGATGAATGAAGGCATAAGGTCAACATCACTAGTGACCACCCCAAACACCATGATGTGGACTGGTGGTTTGGTAATGTGAATCTATCTTCACATTGCCGCCCAAACACTCTGAAATTTTCAAATTGGAACTTCCGGCATGAATGTCAAACAGTACAGCATGCTTTTTCCAAATTTCTGATGGAGAGAAAGGCGTCACGGTGCTGCTTGCCTCACAGTGACCAACTGATCCTTGAATGCTGCTTAGACGGAGGCTGAAACGAATAAAGCGCGTACACAAAACTAATTTAAAAATAGCGACAATTTACACATCACACCTTGGATTTCATACCTTTTGTTTCTCTTATTTATAATCTCAAACGTTCTATCCCAGCCTGTCAGTGAGGCTTAGAGCAGGATTTGTCTATCTCCTGCCGAGCTCCAAAAAGGGTTATCCAGGTAAAAGAGATTTATCCGATCTACCATCAGACAAGATTTGGAGGTGCCCGTGGTGTAGTCGTTATCGCCGTAGGAAATGAACACGGCGATACGAGTTCAAATCCTGGACGAGACTGATTGCATTTCACATAGCACTAATATAATAATACCCTTGGGAAAGGTATGAATCCAATAATTCTCCCTCCAGCTATGGATAAATAGTAAAACAGACTAGGTTCTTCAGCCATGGTTAGGCAACTAGTCTAGGAGAAGGAAAACTCTGAATTCAAACCTGTTAAACTCCGCTTAAAAATTGACCTTGTGTCATATCCTGCCCGAGCGGAGGGGTTGGTAAATAGTACCATCAGACAAGATTTAGACACATGCGTGACCGTCACAAAATATATTCCGCTTTTAGGATGCCGCAGGTAACAAGCAATTAACTCAGTCTTGATAAGCAGGTACTTCCTGAAGAGAACCCCCCCAGGGGCCAGGGGCTTAACTTAATATTATGCGCTCAATGCAAATGCCGTGGATATAACTCTAAACTGATCTGTTTAAAATTATTTGTATTCAATAGGAATGCTTGATGCCATGAATAACTTGCATGAAGAATCGTTTCTTGAAGATATATTACAAATAGTTTACATCAAGTTACCCATAAAACACGAATAATCTTTATTTGATACATAGATGGTACGCTAACAAGGTAACCATTCCGATTAAAGGATAAAAAAAAGAAAAGAAAGAAAAAAGAAGAGGTAATTAAAGGAAAAGGAAGGAAAGAAGTAAAGAAAGAAGAAAACACTGAATTAGCAAGAAGATCAAAGAATAAAAAAAGAAAAGAAAGAAAAAGGAAGAGGTAATTAAAGGAAACAGAAAGGAGTAAAGAAGGAAGAAAACCCCGAATAAACAAGAAGATCAAAGAATAAAAAAAGAAAAGAAAGAAAAAGGAAGAGGTGATTAAAGGAAACAGAAAGGAGTAAAGAAGGAAGAAAACCCCGAATAAACAAGAAGATCAAAGAATAAAAAAAGAAAAGAAAGAAAAAGGAAGAGGTGATTAAAGGAAACAGAAAGTAGTAAAGAAGGAGGAAAACCCCGAATAAACAAGAAGATCAAAGAATAAAAGAGTGGACCTTGGATTAATAGGTAGGTGTTCTTATTCCACTGCAGAAGATCGTCACTATATTCTAAGGCTTTGTTTCTTTGTTTAATGGCGTCATTAGATTTAACCTGGAGGCCTACATCAAGTGCCGAGAAGAGGTAGTGCAGCGCTAGTTCAATGTTGGTTGATGTTATGTCCTGCAAGAGGACTCTACGCGATGCCACAACCTGCGTGAGTTATTTAATGCCAAAAGAAGTCTTGTAGAAGCACATCAGCTGGGTATGAAAAGGGGGGTTCACACCGTCTCCATTGGTTTAGTCCGAATGTAAGCATAACGGCGGGACTAAAGTTCGAACTCGCTAACTTCACATCCAGCATATTCAAAGCTCCACCGACACACACAAACACACACCTATATATACATACATATATATCTATATATATACGTGTGTGTGTGAGTGAGTAAATGTGAATACTTTCCTCTTCATTAATTTTGAAATCTTTCCCTTTAACCGAGAAACTAATTTATTCACCATTGTTTTCTTATTTTCATTCTCTCTGTCCATAAAACATCATCCTCAATACTTTCTTTTTAATTTCCCACACCTCTATGTTGCAAAAAGTGAAATGCGCCTTTTCAACTTCCATTGTCAGTCATCAAACCGCCCTCTTACCGACACCCCTTTGCGATTCCAACAAACTATCCCACCCCCACTGCTGCAGCTCGCAGACCATCGATCCTCACTTTCTTTAAAATCATTCCTCCATTCTTACTCTTCTTTCTTTATTTGTACAAACGTATATATATATATATATATATATATATATATATATATATATATATATATATATATATATATATATATATATACGTACACACGGAAGTTTGTATTTGTGTATCTTTAGCTATATATATTTGTAGGCATATTTGTTTGTTTTATCTTATTGTGCCACACTACCCGGCCCCACCTACAAGTCATAATGACCTCGCCCGTGGCTGTCAAGTTCTCACGCACAACTCACGTTTTACCCGAGGTAAAACGAGATTTTTTTTTTTATTTCCTTATGTTGAATGTTTTCTTCTTTCTTTTCTTTTTTTTTTTTTTTTTCTCTTCTGAAGCAGTCCTTCACCAAATACGTGCAGAAAATTGCCCCCAGAGATATTCCTTTTTTTTCAGTTTCTTTCATATATATATATAATTTTAGTATTTATTTTATTTATTTATTTATATGATTTATTATTATTTGCATTTTTTTCTTTGTCTAATTTTTATTTTCTAATGGTATTTTATCATTTTTTTTTTTTTTTCATATTCTTCTTTACTGTATTATTCTTAATTTTAAAAAATTGCCATCTTTTGTTCTGAATTGATAGTATTTCTACAACATTTTCAAAAGAATGAAGAGAAATTAAGAGAATTTTCAGAAGGAAGGAAGGAAGGAAGGAAGGGAGGAAGGAAGGAAGAAGCAAAGAAAAAAGGAAGGAAGAAGCAAAAAAAGGAAGGAAAGAAGTTAAAATAAATCAAAAAATCGACACAGAGAAAAATGAATCTGATAAAAAACAAAGAATCAGAAAGAAAAATGAAGAAATAATTAAAGAAATGAAGGAAAGAATCAAAGAATGAGTGGACAGAGAATGAAGAAAGACGAGCCAAGAATTAAAATACGAAGAAAAATAAAGGAATGATAATGAAATGGGAAGAAAAGGAATGAAGGAAAAAAAGAAAAGGAGACAAACTGAGGCAAGAAAATCAAAGAATCAAAAAAATAAAAAAAATGAAGGAATAATTAACTGAAAAGGAAGGAAAAACGTGAGAAAAGAAGTAAAGAAGGAAGGAGACACCGAATAAGCAGAAAGATCAAAGAATAAAAAAAAGAAAAAAAAAAGAAAAATGAAGAGGTAATTAAAGGAAAAAGAAGGAAAGAAGTAAAGAAAGAAGAAAACACCTAAAAAGCAAGAAGATCAAAGAATAAAAAAAGAAAAGAAAGAAAAACGAAGAGGTAATTAAAGGAAAAAGAAGTAGAGAAGGAAGGAGACACATAATAAAACAAGAAGATCAAACAATTTTTTAAAAAAACGAAAAAGGAAATGAAGAAATATTAGACTGAAAAGGAGCAAAGGAGGAAGAAAAGACAGAATAGGGCAACATCAAAGAATTTAAGAAAGAAAAAAAAAAGGAAGAATATTTAACGGAAAAAAGAAGAAAGGGAAGAAGGAAAAAGGAAAGGAGGCACTAGAAAAGCAAAAAACGAAAGAGACAGAGTATGAAGCAAGAAAATCAAAGAATTTTAAATGAAGAAATAGCAAAAGGAAAATGAAAGAAATAAGAACTTAACGCATAAAGAAAGAAACGAAAGAAGGAAAAAAGCAATTAAAGAACGAGAAACGAAATGAGAGAAGAAGCTCGAAGAATTTTTTTTTTTTTTTTGTATGAAGAAATAATTAAGGTAAGCGGAAGCAAGGAATGCCGTAAAGAAAGAAGAGACAGAAAATAAAAGAGTGAAGGAAACAAAGAAATAAAGGAGATGAAAATATTTGTAAAAATGAAGAAAAAATTTACGCAAAAGAAAGAAACGAATGAAGGAAAGAGACTCAGAATTAAGACAGATCAAAGTATTATTGAAAATGAAGAAATGATCAACGAAAAGGGAAGGAAGGAAGGAAGGAAGGAAGGGGAGGGAGGGAGGGAGGGAAGAAAGGAAGGAAGGAAAGAAGGGAGGGAGTGAGGAAAGGAAGGGTGGGAAGGAAGGACTAAGGAAGAAAGCAAGGAAGGAAGGAAGGAAAGAGGGAGGAAAGGGAGGCAGGCAGGCAAAAAGGAAGGAAGGAAGGAAGGAAAGAAGGAAGGAAAGAAGGAAGGAAGGAAGGAAGGGAGGGAGAGAAGGAATGAGGGGACGGAAAGAAGGAAGGAAGGGACGGACGGACGGACGGTGGGGAGGAAGGAAGGAAAGAAGGAAGAAGGGAGGGAGGGGAGGGAGGAAGGAAGGAAAGAGGAAGGGAGGAAGGAAGGAAGGACAAATATACTTTAATAAGAGTAAGTTAAAAGTCATGAAAGAAGAAGAATGAGAAGCATCATTGAAGATGCAAAGAAAAGTTAGTGGAAATAAGGAAAAAAAGAAAGAACGAAAGATAAGATGAGAAAGTTTTAAATGAAAGAGAATAGGAAATTAAAATCAAATTTTTAAAGGGATTAAAAGTAACTATGAAATAACGCCGATGCTGTATGAAAACGTTTGGAAAAAATCACAAATAAGGAGGGAAAGGAAATAAGGAAAAATGTTGGGAGAAAACACGAAAGAAGAGACGAAGGAATGGAAAATAGAGCGAAGGAGGCTGGGAAAGAAAGCAAATGAATGATAGAAATGAAGAAAGGGGGATTGTAACATTCTCCCTCTTCACTTCAAGTAGAACAACTTGAAGTAGAATAGCTTTAAGGTGAACGATTTTTTTTTCGGAAAAATATTTCCCACCACCCATTCCTTTCATCCACTTGGTCCTTTAGCTCTCAAATCTTTAACGGTGGATCTTCAAAACCCCATACTGCCCTGCCCGGCCTGAAACTATCTTTATTGGACAACAAAACCATGGCTTCGTTCATGCTAAAAAGAATGTGTACCCATCCGTCGTTGTAGCATATGACAAAAGTGGAGTTTGTGTCAGTGTGTATATTTGTTAAAGGTCGTTAATGAATATCTGGGAGTTTGCCAATATCATATGTGCATATGCGCTATTGTATTTTAATGCTAACGTTTGTGTATCCGAATAAGTATATGTGTGTGCTATACAGGCGCCCCATATCCTTGTGCCGTCGGTTATTTTGTAAAGTTAGCTTAAACTCAGGAAGGTGGTCACGCTAATCATTTGGTTGGTTGATTGGTTGGTTGAATTTAACGGCATGTTTGCTGGTCAATCATCATCATCATCATGTCATGCAGCTAGCACGGATATCCCTGACCCTCTCTCGACACTTCTCCCTATCGTTCATCGCCTCCGGCAGATCTTCTGGGCTACATCTCGTATCCTCACATAGCTGCTGTATGTATGTTCGAGCTGGTCGTCCTAGCTATCTTATACCAAAAGGTTAGGGAATTATGTGCTTTGTACATTTATAATTACGTTTTATGAAGTTTCTCAAGACTTTTTTGCATAATTATATGATATCAATCATCCCTATGTAATAGATATAATTTTCATACAGTTGTATGATTTCAAGTATTCTCATCTAATACAAATAATTTACATACAGTTGTATAGTTTCAAGTTGGTTTATTGGTTTATTGGGTTTTATGGCATAGGTTACTTAACGCCAAATCCATTTTTATGTAAATAATTTGTTCTATTTAAAACAATTCAGTTTAGCATAAGTACACAGTTTAATGGTTAAAAACATTTCTATTTTAAACTATTCAAGCAGTTATATGTAACAATTCAGTTAAGTGTAAATACAGTTTTAATGTCGAAAAACAGTTCTATTTCAAATAGTCCAGTTAAGCATAAGCACGCAATTTAAATGTAAATACGGTTTAATTGTCAAAAACATTTCTATTTCAAGCTATTCAGTTTATTCAGTCTATTTAACCCATAGATAGGACCCTATCAGGTGCTACCACTCCGGACCAGAGTGGACCTGGGAGCGATGGCAATAAAGGGGTACTCCGCATTCCCCAAAGCTCCAGCACTGCTGGAACCTCACCATCAGATTGTTTAGTGTCATATCCAGGACACTCGTTAGGGGGGGTCTTACCCCTCTGCAGAGGGGCAGTCAGTGTATTCTACAGCCCCAGCTGACTGGGCAATACACAGAGTTAAATGTCAAACAGTTTTATTTCAGATAATTCAGTTCAGAATAAGTACATAGTTTAGACGTCAAAACGGTTATATTCTGAGCAATTCAGTTCAGCATAAGTACGCAGTTCCAATGTCAAAACAGTTCTATTTTAAACAATTCAGTTTAGCATAAATACGCAGTTTAAATGCAAAAATCAGTATAGTGAATGAAGCACGGTTTAGTTCTATTTAACCAATAGATAGGACCCTTATCAGGTGCTTCCACTCCGGGCCAGAGTAGACCTGGGAGCGATAGCAATGAAGGGGTACTTCGCATTCCCCAAAGCTCCAGCATTTCTGAAACCTCACCATCAGATTGTTTAGTGTCATATCCACGACACTCTTTGGTGGGGGTCTTGCCCCTCTGCAGAGAAGCAGTCGGTGTATTCTAAAGCCCTAGCCGACTGGGCAATGTATAGTTTCAAGTATTCTTATATAATACAAATAAATTACATACAGTTGTATAGTTTCAACTATTTTATCTAAAACAAATAATTTACATACAGTTGCATAGTTTCAAGCATTCTTATCTAATACAAATAATTTACATAGCTTCGAGTATTTTTATCTAATACAAATAATTTACATGCAGTTTTAAAGGTTCAAGTATTCTTATCTATTACAAATAATTTACATACAATTGTTTAGTTTCAAGTATTCATATCTAATGCCAATAACTATATGCTTCCAAGAAATTATATCTGTTTAATAATACTCGTCTGCTTGCGCACTGTTATTCAAGTAACTAATTATTATTTATAGTAAACAATTACAGATTCAACTAACTATTCTTAATAGGAACAATTTACAATTACATGGCATAAAGTATTCCAATTGTATACAAATAATTTGCACACAGTTGTATATTTTCAAGTATTCCAATCAAATGCTAAAAATATATACACATTTATATGGTTTCAGGTAATTTGATAATAATTATTTATTGGCGCAGTTATTTGGTTCCGACAAACTAATAATAAACCTCAGCAAAGAATTACAGCTTCTAGTGATCTTCACACAAGCAGTTGTACCATGATAATTTGATATGAAGTATTCCTATCTAATACTAAGAATTTACAAACAGATCTATTTGACCCAGAGATTAGAGCCTAAACATACCATCACTCTCGGTCAGAGGGGACCTGAGAGTAACAACAATGAAGGGCACTGAATTTGTTTGTTTATTTGGTTTGGTTTTATGGCATAACAACCATTGGAAGTTATTTAATGCCAAATCCATTTTTATACGCATAAAACGTTCTATTTCAAACAATTCAGTTTAGCATAAGCACACATTTTAAATGTCAAAAACGGTTCTATTTCAAACTATTCAGTTTAGTCAATAAAGTTAAATGGTTCCAAGTAGTGCTATGTATCACTAACAATTCAATTAAACAGTCATCTATTTACACACAGTTAAATGTCAAAACAGTTCTATTTCAAACAATTCAGTTTAGCATAAGTATACAGTTTAGTTCTATTTGACCCATACATAAAACCCTATCCGGTACTACCACTCCGGAGTGATGGCAATGAAGAGGTATTCCGAATTTCCCAAGGCTCCAGCATTAATGGAGCCTCACTATCATATTGTTTAGTGTCATATACAGGACACTCTTTAAGGGAGAGTATTACCCCACTGCAGAGACGCTGTCGATGTATTCAACAGTCTCAACCGAAGGGACCTTCCTTGAGAGGAGGTCTTACCCCTCTGAAGAGGTACAGTCGATGTATTCTACAGCCCTAGTCAACTGGGCCAGATCCTTGAGGGAGGCGTTACCTCTTAGCAGAGATGCTGCAACCCCAGCCAACTGGGCCAAGAAGGGTATTGATGGGTATTCCACACTACGCAGAGCTCCAGAACTGCCAGTTGTAGTTAAGTATCCGACCCTGGATACCTCTATTTATTTGGGAAGATGCCTTACCTCTTCTGCAGGGGATAGTCAGCGTATTTTAAGCCTCGCCGACGCAGCTTACACAAAGTACCGTTTGTAAAAAATCATTTTAAGCTGAGTAATGCCTGTTTGAATGAGAGTTTTTCTTCTCCTATACTGGTTACCTAACCAAGGCTAAAGAAACGAGTCTGTTCTACTATTTACCCGGGCCTAGCCGGCTGGGGTTGTAGAACACACCGACTGCATCTCTGCAGAGGAGTAAGACTCCCCAACAAGTGTCCTATATATGACATTAAACAATCTGATGGTGAGGTTCCAGTAATGCTGGAGATTGGGGGAATATGGAGTACTCCTTTATTGACATCACTCCCAGGTCCACTCTGGCCCGAAGTGGCTGTACCAGATAGAGTCCTATCTATCGGTCAAATAGACTTAAACAGTGTACTTATGCTAAATTGGATTATTTAAAATAGAACTATTTTGACATTTAAACTGTGTACTTAAAACCGGCTATTGGCTTAGTGGATAGACTGTTCATCAATGATCCGGGAGACCTGGGTTCAATCCCAGGTCGAGACATACCAAAGTCTCAAAAAAATGGTACTTGATGCAACCTTGCTTTGCACTCAGCATTATTAGGTGAGGATCAAGAGTAAAGTGGAGCACTCCAGGGAAAGGAGTGGTGCCCTCCCCTACACCTCGGTGCAGTAGCTATTGTAAAGGGAGCCTTCTGGTTGCCCTCGACTGTGGTCGCCAACTTTACTTACTTACTTATGTTAAACAGAATTGGTTGAAATAAAACTGTTAATATGTATAAAAATGGATTTGGCATTAAATAACCTACAATAATTGATATGCTATAAAACTAGACCAAACTAATACTATTTACCCAAAAACTGAGGAGAGAATTGATAGATTCATAGTTTTCCCAAAGGCATTAGCGCGAAGAAAAATACTCTCGTCCAGGATTTGAACTCAGTCCACTGATTGCGTTTCCTACGACGATAACCGTTTAGCTAAACGTGCTTTCTCTGAGATATAGCACGCACTCACAAATTTAGTGGCTTTATATTAGGTCTAATACCCGGCTAAATAGTCGTGAAAACAGAAAAATTGTCTTGAGCCTGGATACCAATCAGTAAAATACCTGTAATAAAATCAGCCCAATTTAGAGATCTCAGAAACGTTTATTCACAAACTTTAATTTGAATAGCATAATTAAAGAAATAAAAAAAAAATAAAAAAGAAAAGAACATTTAGTTGATTGACAGGCGACATTTCCACACTTGACGGAACCTCTCTGAAACTGGTAGACAAATTCACCTACCGAGAAAGCAGTGTCTCATCAACCGAAAAAGACATCGACGCACGGCTAACGAAGACATGGACAGCTATCGATAAGCTATCGATCATATGGAAGTCTGACCTGACCGATAAAATGAAACGCAGTTTCTTCCAGGCAACGGTCGTGTTGATACTGCTGTATGGATGCACTACTTGGACGCTAATAAAACGGCTGGAGAAGAAGAATGTTGGGAACAATATTGAACAAGTCCGGGCCGCAACACCCCACAAGCCACCTGCCTCCCATCACGAAAACTATCCAAGTTAGACGAAACAGACTTGCAGGTCACTGCTGGAGAAGCAGGGACGAGCTCCTAAGCGATGTACTCCTATGGACCCCCACATATGGCCGAGTAAAAGCCGGACGACCAGCTCGAACATACATACAGCAGCTCTGTGAGGATACGGGATATAGCCCTGAAGACCAGCCAGAGGCGATGAAAGATAGGGAGAAGTAGCGAGAGAGGGTCAGGGATATCCATGCTGGCGGCACGACATGATGATGATGATGATGGCATATCAACACTTGGAGGTTATTTAATGCCAAATCCTATTCATACATAAAAGTAATATTTTAAACAAGCGAGAGCTTATTTATTTGCATACAGTTGAACAGGGTCAAGTATTGCTGTCACTGATTTTTATTTACACACAGTTAAATGGCTATAAGTATTGCTATGTAATACGAATAATTCAATTTTTGCAATGGATGTTGCCCTGAAGACCTGCCAGAGGCGATGAACGATAGGGAGAAGTGGCGAGATAGGGTCAGGGATATCCGTGCTAGTGGCACGACATGATGAAGATGATGATGATGAGTTGATTGATTAATTGATTGATTAATTTAACGGCATGTCAAACACTCTGGGGTTATTTCATCTCTACAGGTGAATGATTTGCGTTCAATATACTTTCATAATTAAATTTTAGGTAGTCTTTTTTCCAAAGATTTTGAATATCTCTCTCTCTCTCTCTCTCTCTCTCTCTCTCTCTCTTGCCATCCATTCCAATCGACCATCACTCTTAGTAAGTCTTCTCGGCAGCACCCAGTTTATGCACAGTGCTGGTTAATGTAAGTTTTTGCTAGTCAGTTAACACTGGTGTGTTTATAAGTAGTAGTTCATAGGAGAACGTCGCTTATGAGTTCGTCCTTCTCGTGTAGTTCTCAGCATGTATTGCTAATATTACTTGAATGGTTTGTTCGATGGGAGATTAGTGGTCGTACGGCAGCCGAAGTTTACCCAATTGATGATAATTAGATTGTTTGCTTGCATTTTAAATCAAACAAATCAAATTCTCTCTATGCAAACTGCCACCTTCGAAGGAATCTTATAAGTAACCATTTAGTAAGTTTAACTTTGTTCGGCACAAGACCAGAATTATGGGTGCCTACAGAGAACCAGAATCACTGACTGTATTCTTCTATCTGAGCTCGTTAACCATTACACCACACAAGACGCACTAAACATGTAAAAGTATTGTACGTGGGAATTTGTAGATATTTGGATGCTAATAAGTGCATGCGTCTATTGTTGTCCAATCATCTCCATGCCTTGGCAAAGGGAAGTCTTTTAATGGATTATTTCCTGAGAATTGAACAATAATCAGGAACTATTCTGACCGGCTGAACCCACAGCAATTACACGCATAATTCTCAAGATAGACAGCAGGATCATAATAAAGGTAATATTCAACTCCACTTCTTTCTCTCTCTCTCTCTCTCTCTCTCTCTCTCTCTCTCACACACACACACACGCGCGCGCGCACATGTTCCCCCATATATACATATGTATATTCCTCTATTTTCTCTTTCTCTCACACAGACATGCAACCACATGAATAGATAAAGAGAGATAGTTTGAATTGACTTAGAAAGAAAGAAAGAAAGAAAGAAAGAAAGAGAGAAAGAAAGAAACAGACTGTGATCGATAGATAGATAGATAGATAGATAGATAGATAGATAGATAGATTTAATTATGATTTAGAACGTTCTTATAAAACGATTCAGATGGTTCCATGTTAGAATAGTAAAAAGGAATATTAAATTAACTCTTGTAATTTCCTAAGTTTTATATATTTCGCCCACAGACCTCCTGTTACTTACTGTAGCTGCCGCTACCAAATGGTCACCCACTTAAGTCCTGAACTGATTTACCATTGCTTAACATCGTTAAACTGATGGTGCCCGTGGTGTAATGGTTATCGTCATAAGAAATGGGCACGGCGACACGAGTTCAAATACTGGACGAGGCTGATTGCATTTCACATAGCACTAATACCCTTGGGAAAGGTATGAATCCAATTATTCTCCCTCCAGCTATAGGTAAATAGTAGGACAGACCAGCGTCTTCAGCCTTGGTGAGGCAACTAATCTAGGAGAAGGAAAATTCTGAATTCAAACAAGTTAAATTCCGTTTAAAAATTGACCTTTTGTCATATCCTGCTCGAGCGGAGGGGTTGGGTAAATAGAATCGTTAAACTGATGGTTAGTATTGCTTTAATTATGAATTGACCGTAACCGCTAAGTGAACATTATTAAATTCATGCATTCATTCTAGTTGCATGTCAACCTGTCAAGGGTTATCTTATGACTAGATGGCAAAAAAATTGCATTTTCTGTATATCAATATCTAAATTTTTGTGAAGTTGTTTCTTAAGGTTTTTTAATTGCATGCTCATATGATATCAAGTATTCCAATCAAATTTGCCCAGTCGGCTGGGGCTGTAAAATACACTGATTGTTTCTCTGCAGAGAGGTAATACCCCCCCCCACACACACACACACACGAGTCTGGAATATGACATTAAACAATCTAATGGTAACGTTCCAGTAATGCTGGAGCTTTGGGAAATACAGAGTACCCCTTTATTGCTATCACTTCCAGGTCCACTCTGGCCCGGAGTGGTAGGACCTGATAAGTGTCCTATCTATGGGTTAAATAGAACTAAACCGCGCTTCCTTCACTATACTGATTTTTGCAATTAAACTGCGTATTTATGCTAAACTGAATTATTTAGAATAGAACTGTTTTCCCATTTAAACTGCGTACCAATGCTGAACTGAATTGCTCGAAACAGAACTGTTTTGACGTCTAATCTGTGTACATATGCTAAACTGAATTATCTTAAATAAATCTGTTATGACATTTAACTCTATGTGTAATATAATGGCCGAGGGATTTCGTTTTATGCCTTTGGGTTTAGTTAGGCTGAGAACCTTTCGGCTCAGCACATGGGTTAGTTAGGTGCAAACTTGAGTGCAGGTGTTAACGCACGTACGGGGAGGATATGTCGTTCATAGATGTCAAAATAAAAATCCCAGACAAAGGTTGACCAGTGGATGTAAATGACGTCATGCACCGGAAGCGCGCGCGGAGGATTTTGGGGATTTTCAAAAAGTCAGTTGAGTCGAGTTCTGCCTCGGGAGAAGAAGGTTGACTTTCGCTTGCTCACCGAAGCCAGGCCAGAGGCCTCGGGCAGGTGTTACACGAGATGGGGGTCAGATGAAAAAGTCAGAATAGAAAGAATGTATATCTCTCTCCTTATGTCGAAGAACCTTTAAACTGAAAGGTAATGAAAAGTTTCATACCTGAACTAAGAAGTCGAAGGTGTTTTTCGTGTTTCGAGATCCTATGTTCTATGTTATATATATATGAACATTATATGTCCATTTCACGCATACCCGTATCATGGGTATGGTACATATGTATTGCCCAGTCGGCTGGGGATGTAGAATACACCGACTGCACCTCTGCCGAGGGGTAAGAACCCCCCCCAACCAGTGTCCTGGATATGACACTAAACAATACGATAGTTAGTTTCCAATGATGCTGGAGCTTTGGGAAATGCGGAGCACCCCTTCATTGCCATTGCTCCCAGGTCCACTCTGGTCCGAAGTGGTAGCACCTGATAAGGCCCAATCTATTGGTTAAATAGAACTAGCGGCATACTTATGCTAAACTGAATTGTTTGACTAAACTATATAGTTGAAATAGAAATATTTTAGACATGTAAACCGTACTTACATTTAAACTGCGTGCTTATGCTAAACTGAATTATTTGAAATGGAACAGTTTTTTACATTGAAACTGTACTTAGACTAAACTGATTAGTTTAATATGGAACTGTTTTGACATCTAACTGTGTGTAAACAAAATCTTTACTTATACTAAACTGAATTAGCTGAATTAGAACTGCTTGACTAAACTGAATAGCTTGACATAGAAATGTTTTTCAGAATTAAACTGTACCTACATTTAAACTGAGTACTTATCCTTACCTGAATTTTTTGAAATAGAACTATTTGTATAAAAATGGATTTGACGTTAAATAACCTACAAAAGTTGATATGCCATAAAACCCAACCAACCTGGGTTTCATGCTTTACACATTCATCTGACAGAGTCTATCTTATGAATGCATAAAGCATGAAACCCAAGGTCACAGACACTAACATGTAATATGTATATATATATATTGACAAAAAATGGATTTGACGTTAAATAATCTACGAAGGTTGATATACCATAAAAACACAACCAACAAACGAACCTGGTTTATGCATTCGTCTGAGTCTGTCTTATGAATGCATAAAGCATGAAACCCAGGATCACAGACGCTAACATGTAATATATATATATATATATAGAGAGAGAGAGAGAGAGAATACTTAGTCCAGTTAAACCGGAGATAGGAGTAATTCCATCAGGACAAGAAATTATTCGTGAATGAATATTTAAATCTTCCTGGTAAAGAGCTCAATGTACCAATTATACAGAGCAATAATTTCTTTAAGAAAAAACAACGAAACCAATCACAAAGGATTATAAATTTATTTCCATCATATATATATATATATATATTGACATAATATGGATTTGACGTTAAATAACCTACAAAGGTTGATATGCCATAAGAACCCAACCAACAAACCAACCTGGGTTTCATGCTTTATGCATATGAATGCGTTAAGCATGAAATCCAGGGTCACGCACACTAACATGTAATATATATATATATATATATTGACATAAAAATGGATTTGACGTTAAATAACTTACAAAAGTTGACATGCCATAAAACTCTACCAACCAACCAACCAACCAACCATCCAGTCTAATACAAATAATTTGCATACAGTTGTATAGTTTCAAGTATCTCAATCTACTACTAATGATTTCACTCAGTTGTATGGTTTAAATATTTCTTTCTAATTTACAATCAATTGCACGGTTTCAATTATTCTTATCTAATATTAATAATCTTTGCACAGTATTATGGTTTCAAGTAATTATTTCTATTTATAGATAATCATTTATTCGCACGCAATTGTATGTTTGCATATATTTTTATCCACAACAATGTTTAAACAGAAATATTTGAACTATAAACAGCACCTTAATACATACAATCACTCTGGATCAAAGTGAACTTGAGTTGTTTTTATGTATACCGTTCAAATTTGAGATCATTTGGTTGCCTAGTGGGTTCGTTTCTTTGTTTAATGGCCTATCAACCTTCAAGGATTATTCAATGCCAAAGCCATACTAGTAGAAAAACAGCAATTATGCTATTTGACTCAAAGTTGGGGGAAGTTAAGGAGATTCATGCCTATTCGCCTGAAATTTAATGCACTACCACGACTGGAGTTCGAACTCGCTTACTACCATGTCGCAGCCCACAACGTTACGCGACGAGAACTTCTCTGAGATTATTTGAACGAGAATTGGTCAAGTTATTAGATTAGGACTTGATATCAATTTTTCTGAAACAACTTGTATAATATGATCGCAATTATTCATTGCGCTAACATCTCCTTCATGAAAATACCGGACGTTTCTCAAGTACAAGGTTGGTCTCTAGTACGAATTTGAAGATTGGAAATTTCATCATTTCCTCTCCAAACAGGCACGGCACTTTATCCTGAAATTATATCTCAACACCTAAACTTCTCTTCTTTACTGTAATGAGCATAATCAACTTTTAATAGAAACTTATGTGCCAGCCTCTATTCTTTTCCAACTTAAGCACCAGACCCAGAGCTGCCAATACAAGATTTTGGCATAATAGTTGCAGTAATTATGAAGTCATTTCATTGCAGTGGACCTTAATGTGATGAACTCAAAATTAAATATCGCCACTCAAGAAGCCAATCACCATTGGATAATAACTATAAATTTTCACTGCTTGTTCACCTCTAGATTCCAAACCCGCAGCGCCATTTTAATCCGTGCTTGAACCGAAACTCGTAATGGATTAATTCATTGTTCAGTTCAACGTTACGACCTAGACTTATAGAAAGACACAGCAGTAAGTTCATTAGAAGGAAGATACATTGTTGCTCTGCAACTGTTCAAAAGATAACAAAAGAACTAAGATTTGATCCACCGAAAACATGTGATAAATAAACTAGATCATGACTTAATGCAAATATGGTATTCGTTTCTGGTTTATTGTCGTCATATATTGGAAACTAATGTCAGTTGTTAGTAGAGAAGAAGCAATGAGGTAGCTACTTATATATTTTGGTTTGCTTTGGTTTTACGGCATATCAACCATTCCTTTGTAATTTAACGGCAAATCCTTTATATATATATATATATATATATATATATATATATATCAAATATATGATTTGTAAACACACTTTGTTGATTCACGCAGTTAAATGATCAAACAGTTCTATTTCTAAGAATTCAATTCAGCACAAATTAACAAAATTAAATGTTTCCATGTATTGCTATGTATCACTAATAACTCAATTAAATATCAGTCTTTTGTTGGCACAGTTCAATTGATCAAGTGATCAAACAGTTCAATTTTAAACAACTAATTTTAACATAAGTCACTCCTTTGCTCTCAGTTTAAATAGGACACAGTCAGGTGCTACCATTCCTGACCAGAATGGACCTGAGAACGATGGCTATGAAAGCGTACTCCGCATTCTCCAAAGCTCCAGCATTACTGGAGCCTCGCCATCAAATTGTTTAGTGTCATCCCCGGGACGCTTACCTCTCTGTAGAGATACCGACGGGGCTATTATATATTTAAGGCAAACAGTTGAGCGCACTTTATGATCAAATATTTCTAAATGTTTCACTTAAGAGATTCAATAAAATATCAGTTCTGTTTTTCTATCGCTTAAAAATGGTGATGATTTGGTTTCTTTGTTTAATGGTATATAAACCTTCATGGGTTATTTAGTGCTAAAGCAATCTTGGTAGAAGAAAAGCAGTGATACTATTTAACCCATAGCTTGAGAGATAAGAGCTTTTCATACTTTTCTCCAAGAATTACAGTGAACGTAATAGCGCAGCTGGAGTTCGAACTCCCATATTTTGTTGCCATAGTTCAGCACTTTAGCCTCTTTACCACGCAGATTCTTACAATGGTAATGTTAATTAAGTCGTCGATGTAAGAAAATAGAAGTGTTTCTAGTACACAGAAAGAATGAACTTGAGCAGCGAATAAGTTTAATTTTTTTTTTTTTTCAAATGGTTACAAACTCTTCTAGACGTGTATAAAGCAGGGTAGATATGTGTAAATCATCACTTTATTATTGATAATGAAAATCTCTTTAGATAACTATAAATTCTTCAAAAGGAAAAATTAGGAATTTTCTAAGTTGCACAAATAGACGTTACTTTTGATTTTTTTATTCGGTTTTTACGACATATAAAACATTATAGGTTATTTAACGCCAAATCCTTTTTACACATATATATTATATATATGATTTCTAAACACATTTTTAGATTATATTTTTAAAGGAGGCTGAGGTCATTTTTTTTTTTTTTGCATTCTGTTAAATAGTTCCATTTCTCTCTGTCTTAAACGAATAATTCTATTTACTATTAATCATTTGTTTGCGCACAGTTTTATGTTTTCAAGTATTGCTATTTAACACTAACAATTCAATTAAACGTCAGTCGTTTGTTTACACAGTTAAATTATCAAACAGTTCTATTTCAAATAATTCAGTTTAGCATAAATCAACAAAGTTAAATTGTTCCAAGAATTGTCACGTATCACTACAAATTCAATTAAGCATCAGTCATTAGTTTACATACAGTTCAATGCTTAAACAGTTCTGTTTCAAGCAATTCAGTTCAGCATAAATCAGTTCTATTACCCAAAACTCCAGCATTAATGGAGCCTCACCATCAGATTGTTTCATGCCATATCCAGGATACCCGTTGGAAGGAGCCTTTTGCCTCAGCAGAGATGCAGTCGGTATATTCAATAGCCGCAGCTGACTGGGCCCCTGGTTGGGGAAGCCTTACCTCTCTGTATAGATGCAGTCGATGTATTCTATAGACCCAGCCGACTGGGCCACATTATTTTTGAGATTTTTTCTTTGATTTGTATTATCGATTATAGAACAAAACAATCTTTTTAAGCTGAAAATAATCTTTGGATTATGAGTTACAATATTGTGTTTTAGCATAACCCTGAAGAGGGTTTAACAAAAAGAACCTTAAAGTTTAACGAAAGCATATCATATATAAAAATACATCCACTAAATAGTTAGTTTTCTTCATATTTTTGCGTTCACACACACATATATATATATATATATATATATATATATATATATATATATATATATATATATATGTGTGTGTGTGTGTGCAGAAGCGAAGTATGGAATAATCTTTCAAATGTTTTTTTTTTTAGTCTGATACGTCCAATTTTTTAAAAAACGTGATAAACCTAAATTTTCATGATTAGCTCTATTATTCAAGCACTTTTTCACGAACATTCATCCCAATATGAATGAGCAAAAAAAGAAACGACAAAGAATCTATGATTTACTTCACGCCGAAACCAAGCCAAACAAATTTCCGAAATATTTGGAGTTTCTCTATGGCCTCCATCAAGCCCAAACTTTAACCCCCTTGATTACGCTATATGGGGGCGTTTTAGAAAACAAAACAAATGCAACTTCCCATCTAAATATTGGTTCGTTTAAGACTGCTATTGAGGAAGAATGAAATAAAATAAAGATTGTTTTTTAAGGCATGCAAATCGTTTCGAAGGCTGTTGATACAGTAATTGAAACAAATATGACGTAAATTTACTGTTTTGTGTCCGTCTTCTAATCGTTTTTTAAATTAAAATTAATTTTGTTTTATAACAGTGTCGTTTATTATCATACTAGAATATTCCAAATTTTGCTTTTGCTCTTTATATATAATTCAATGATTCCATAACCAAATGGATAATAAAGCATTTATTTTTATTCGACGGGTATTGATGTTTCTTTCTTTATTAATACACTTAATTCAGTGTTAGATAATTCAATAAGTTAGCGACCATAGTCGAGGGTGACCCGAAGGCTCCCTTTTCGATAGCTACTACACCAAGGTGTAGGGGAGGGCGCTACTCCATTCCCAGGATTGCTCCACTTTACCCTTGAACCGTACCTTATAATGCTGAGTGTTAAGCAAGGTGGTATCAAGTTCCATTTTTAAAGTCTTTGGTATGACTCGACCTGGGATTGAACCCACGTCTCCCGAGCCATTGGCGAACACTCTAACCGCTGGGCCAATGTCCCGGTTTATAATTCAATACTAGATAATTCAATACTAGATATTAATCCTATCGATCTAGCATTAGGCCACGCAACCCTACCGGAGCTTGTATTTTATCCACTGCTGAGGTGGAAGAAGTTCCCAAAGAGGATTAATGCAAACGGTTTTAATTAAAACTTAAACTGTCGGCAGGCCTAAGAATAGACTGACTCCATCTCCTGCGGAGTGGTAAGACTACACACAAAAAAGGGATGTTCTGGGTATGGCATTTACCTACATCTAATGGACAGTCTTCAGTTCTAGAGAGGGTGTTGAGTATTCATTGATTGCCATTACTCTCAGGTTCACCCTGATCCGGAGTGGAAGTAGTTATTAGCGTTCTACCAATGTGTCAAATAGATCTGTTTAAAAAGTATTCGTATTCATCAGTACAGAGTGCAAAAAAAAACTCTTAAGAAAAACCTACAAAAAATGTAAATATGAAGGTGCAATGAACGCTGTTTCCTTACCGAGAGGCATACAATGACCCGAAACGGGTTGGCATGTCATTAACATGAATCAGTTAATTAGCCAATCGAACACATTTCGCCGATTCCTCTTTTCACGCCAATAACCTGCACCAGCCTAAATCTTATGAAAAAAATAATTTAAAAAAATAATTTTTGCAATTTGTCGCAATCTTGGAATTCATTAAATTTCCTTTCGGACTAAGAAATGACTCTTGTAAAAAAATGATATTTCGGAAAGAAAGAAAAAAAGAAAGAAAGAAGGAGCAAAAGACAGAGAGATAGAAAGGGAGAGGAAGCGAAAAGAAAAGAAAAAGAGGAAGAGGGAGAAAAAGAAAATGCGAATGAGAAAGAAGAAGAAAGAGAGAAAGAGAAAAAAGAATTGAAAGTGAAAGGGAGAGGGAAAGAGAGATATTACGTGACTTAAAAAATGCCAATGTGCGTGTATTTTCTTTTCAGACTTCTTAACAATGGAGGCTACAATTCAATAATAAATTTGCTCAAATTATTCTACGAAAGTAACTTTTCAAAACAAATTAAACAGCTTAATTAATTAGCCGTCGTAATAAGAGATCAGGCAATGGAGGTTTAAATGACTCAGTTTGTTTTCTTGGGTTTCAAGTACAGTTAGATCTCGCTCTAAAACATGCTTCCTTCCTCGCACGGGCCAGAGTGGACCTGAGAACAATGGCAAAGGTGGGATACGCCACACAGTTCACTGTTCTATTTGATTCATTGATGTGAGCTTAACAGCTTATATCAGTCCCAATCAGAGTAGACCTGGGAGTAATGGCAATGAAGGAGTACACATTCCTCAATGTTCCTCACCATCAGATGCAGTTTAGTGCCATATCCAGGACCTCCCTGCTAGGGCTTTGGGGAATGCGGTGTACCCCCTCATTGCCATTACTCCCAGGTCCACTCTGGCCCGGCGTGGTAGCACCTGATAGGGCCCCATCTATGGGTTAAATAGAACTAACGGCATACTTATGCTAAACTGAATTGTTGAAATAGAAATATATTTTACCATTAAATCGTACTTACATTTAAACTGCGTGCTTATGCTAAACTGAATTATTTGAAATGGAACAGTTTTTTACATTGAAACTGTACTTAGACTAAACTGATTAGTTTAATATAGAACTGTTTTGATATTTAACTGTGTGTAAACAAAATCTGTACTTATACTAAACTGAATAAGCGGAATTAGAACTTCTTGACTAAACTGAATAGTTTGAAATAGAAATGTTTTTGACAATTAAACTGTGTACTCGTGCTAAACTGAAGTGTTTGAAATAGAACTGATTATTTACATAAAAATTGATTTGGGGTTAAATAACCTACAAAGGTGGATATGCCATAAACCCAACCACCAACCGACCAAACAACCAACCTGGGTTTCATGCTTTTCATCTGACAGAGTCTGTCTTATGAATGCGTAAAGCATGAAACCCAGGGTCACAGACACTATCATGTAATATATATATATATATATATATATATATATATATATATTGACAATATACTTTACTATATTTATAAACAAAGTTTGCAATATATAAGTTAGGATTGCGTAGACACAGTGTCAGTAGTGTTTAACAAAGGTGAGAAACTGACTGTTGCCAAGCACTGTTGTCTTTGTTCCTATGCTATCTTAACAGATATATATATATATATATATATATATATATATATAATGACTTGTAGATTTTCAGTTCTTCGTGAACATCATGTCCTGGGTGATCCTTAATTCGATAAAAGACATGAATGTTTTTCTCCCTCAACATGAAAGGTTTCAAGCTCCGAGCAAAGGAAACATCCTTCCAACAATGAAATAAATAAATAAATAAGAAAAACAAGATCAATCGATATATTTTCAATCAAATTTTGTCATCAAACTGAGTTGGACTGTTTTCTTTTTTCTTTTTTCTTTTTTTTCTTTTTTTTTTTCTTGATTTTGGTATTGAATATGGGAACTGAAAAAACTGCAGATGGAACATGTTACGAAGAGGGAAAATGTTGATTATTAAGGCAAAATTACGTGTAATGTCGCTCACAAGCGGTGGGTCGTATTTATCGAGGTAAAAAAAAGAAATATAAATCAAACATTGAACGGCCTTCGATTTTATAGAGATTATTCTGAGTGATTGGTGTCATGTTAATATTCCGGTGTAGAGAAATATAAATATGTACTGAATGACCCTGGTAGGAATCTATGTCAAGTGACCTGTCATTCAGTGCGAGTATTTTCTGATGTGTTGACAAGTGCTTCATAACAGACTCAATTAGACAGAGTGGGTGAATTGGAGTGAATTTCGTCAGATATTCGAGATGTGTTTTTAAAAAAATATATCAAGATTGAAACTATATTTACCAAAACAAAATGAGCAATAAATAAAATGTAAATTTTCTTTGAGTGAGTCCCATTTATTCCAACGAGTTTTCTACTGGTCTGAGCACCTATGAAACTTTTATTTTGATCAGGTGTTAAGCTTTTAATAACCTCGATCTTCTTAGCCTTCAGATTAAATTTTCAGTTTAGGAAAAAAAGTGAAAGTCGCCAAGCAGAAGGTGTGGTGATTGATTTATTTATTTTAATGGCAAGTCAACCTGTTTAGATTTATTTTGTCGAGTTTTTCGTTTTGTTTTGTTTTGCTGCCAACAGTCGCATTAAATACGAAAAAGAAATAGATCTATTTTACCTATGAATAGGGCTCTAACAGGTTCTACCACTCTAAGTCAGAGTGGAACTGGGAGTAATGGGAATGAATGTGTACTCCACACTCCCCAGGGCTCCAAAACTAGCGCTTCACCATCTCATTCAGTTTAGAATCATACTCCGAACAATCTTTTTTGGGAGGAGGTCTTACTTTTCCGGCGGGGGGATACGTCCAGTGTATTTTAAGTCCGACTGACAGGTTGGTTGGGTGTTTTTTTTTTTACGACATATCGACCATTTTCGGACCTTTTAATGCTGAATAAAGTCATTTTGATAGAAACTTGATTTTTGTTTGGCATCAGACATTTAACCTTATTTAATGTGAAATCCATTTTATACAATAAACAGTTCTATTTCAAACAATTCATTTTAGCATAAGTACAGGTTAAATGTCAAAAACAGTTCTATTTCAAACAACCCAGTTTAACATAAGTGCAGTTTCACATAGATAGGAGCCTATCAGGTGCTACCTCTCCGGGCCAGAGTGGACCTGGGAGCGATGGCAATAAAGGGATACTCCCCAAATCTCCAGCATTACTGAAAACTCGCCATCAGATTGTTTAGTGTCATACTAGGACACTCATTGGAGTTTTACCCCTTTGCAGAAATGCAGTCGTTATATTCTCCAGCCCCTGCCGACTGGACCACCGACTGACAGGGCAGTTAGGTGTGGTAAGTATGGTGTACTGAGTGAACACAAAATCGTTTGGTGTAAACGATTAAAAATGTTTGGAACGAAAAATATTTTCGTAAATTATATCTGTATGTCTTTTTCCAACCCCTCCAGTCAAGTAGGACCAGACACAATCTCAATTTTTAAGCGGAGTTTAACAGATTTCAATTCTGAATTTTCCCTTTTCGAGATCGGTTGTCATACAAAGTTTAAAGAGCTTCGTCTACCCTACAATTTACTAATATCTGGAAAGAGAATAGTCGTATTCATACCTTTTGCAAGGGTATATGCAAAAAGTAAACAGCCCCATCCAGATTTTGATCCCGAGACATCGTGTCCATTTTCAATGACAATGACTTTTACTTAACGAGCGCCACCCGTTGATAAACTATATACCTCTAAGATGTTGATTTTTATTTCTTAGCCCTAACCAAAATAAAAGGAACTATTTTGAGATTGGTCAGAGATCTAATTTTATTTCGGGAGGAAGAAAAAATCATTCCGTGGCTTAAGAGCTGGATTTGGTAATAGCTTAATTGACCTTTTTTAATTCTTCAGGTGTATTTAGATATGTTTGCTTAATTCACTGCTTTTCTTTTTGTTGTGGACCAGTAAAGGGTCCGGAAGAAAGACACGAACTCGGGTTTACATTGAACAAAGTATATTAACGAAAGTATAATACAACATAGGTAAAAAGGTGTTGAACGTCAGTCTGACTGCCAAAGTGTTCGGCTGGAGAGAACTTCACTTTATTTCCATTTAAAATTAAATGGTAGGCACAAGGCCTTAGGGTTTTGTGTGGGACGGTCATACATTTAACTATATGTTCTAAGGGGACCTAGCTAGCCACATTCGCCCACCCATTCAACAGTACAATATATAACCAGTCATCCATCGCCATTCACGCAGCAACCACCAAAATACCACATTTGCGCTATGAAAAAGACCTATATAAAACCCCGAATGTAATGTATGATTTTATTTACAATTTATAATCTATTTTCAGTGAATTTCATATGATGGAAATGGGAGAAAAAAAAATACGATAAAACAAAACCGAGGAAAAAATTTTCCCCGTTTGGTTCCCCTCCCATCCCCAATCTACCAAATGGAGGCCAACTGTTTTCCGGTGTCCGAAGATACCGAAAACAAGTCGGAACTACCCTAGATGGGAGAGGGATCCTAGCCTAATGGGACAAAAAATGCAGGGTTGGGTGCGATATGGGCAGTTAATGACAGATGATATGAATTATATACATGTGAAATTCCAAGATCTTCAAAAAAAGCGGGCTGGGGAGAACTTCACCACCGAGATGAATATTCTTCCGGTATTAATAGCAACAGGAAGAGTTAATTACACTCCGCAGGTTGGGTACCATAACACTTTTTTTCTACATACTGTTTAACAATCAGATCTTAACATTATTGTTTAATATCTATAAATGTTGGTTTGGTTTCTTTGTTTAATGCATTAACAACCTGCTTGGGTTATTTAATACCAAAGTAAAGCAAAGTAACTGGATATGATTTGGGGGTTCATACTTTTCCCGAGGGTATTTGTCCAAAAGTGAAGGAAAAATTGCGAATGGAGTTCAAACTGGCTTACTATGATGTTGCAGTGAAGCAGGTTTGCCACAACGCCATGGGACTCACACCGTCCATGTTCTTATCAAATGTTTATAAAATTTATATATTGTTGTTTTCCCAGTATGAGTCTTATTTAGTCTATCAATAATTGGGTTATAAAATCGACCACTTTCTTTGCCTTGTTTGAATCATATATATATTTGCATGGGGGAAATTATACATGTATTATCCGACACACGCACACACCCATACACTCACACACAGACACACACAGATATATATATATATATTTATGGACAGACTGTTTTGTTGTATCACAACTCTACAGTGAGGCTCGGCAGGTGAGATGCTTCATATATATATATATATATAATCATTCACGGACAGACTGTTTTGTTGTATCACAACTCTACAGTGAGGCTCGGCAGGTGAGATGCTTCATATATATATATGTATCATCATCATCATCATCATCAAGTCGTGCCGCCTGCACGGATATCCTTGACCATCTCTCG